>CM053506.1:68071290-68621996 GCA_028627145.1 Eidolon dupreanum
ATTGTCTTTCTACCAGAGCATTCACTGCCCTGACCTACAAGTTCTGACCAGTGACTTGGTGGCTTGCACGTGATAGCCTCCTGATGCTCAATGCGGCTAAGCTGTCACCATGAAACTCTCTAGGATCTCATAAGCAAGAGGTCCATGCACATCAACAGTGGAAGCTGCCTGAACACAGGACAGTGTGGGGGGAAGAAGGATGGGGTCAGGAGGGAGTGGTGTACTTTTTATTTTCATGTACTCCAGAGGCTTCTTGCTGTTGTTGATCTAGGCAAATGAGCCTGTGTGGTTTTCTTGTGGGGGCAGGGCTAGGGTGTGAGAGCTGATGGTGGCTTCTAGGCTGCTGCCTCCCATGGAGTCAAGGAACCTCACTGCTGCCTGAATCTTCCACTCCTAGCCATGGGACCTTGGGTAAGTCCAAATCTGGGTGTCAGTTTCCCCATCTGTATAGCAGCATGGCACCAGATGCTTTCCATAGCCCCTTTCTAACCTCTAACATTCCATACATTGGCTCAGCACTTTAGCATGGAGCACTTTCTATGTGCCAGGCATGTGCTAAACTCTGAGATCCTGAGCAAGACATATTATGCCTCTGCCCTCTGGAAATTACATTCTAGTAGGCAAGACACAATATACATGTATCATTTAATTACAGTCATGAGAATTACGGAGTCCTGTGAGCAACGAAGTAAAGAAAATGGTAACACTAATAATAGTAACACCTAACATTTAGCAGACACATGCTAAATGCTCTGGGTGCATCCTATGAAGTGTTCTTTTCAACAACTCACGGGATATGTAGACTTCCTGTTCTGTGAGAATTAGATGAGATAGCTGCTAACGAGTACCTTGTCCATTATCTGGCATAGACCAGGGGCTCATCCCCTCTTCATCTCCTGCATCTCCTGCATTTCCTCCTTCCCTGCCTCCCCCATACTGCAGTGTCCAGCTTAACTACGTTAAGGCCATACATACTATTACAGGGTGTCTCCCTTTTCCTTTTACTGTTCATCACCAGAGAGCATGTTTCAGGGCTACTGCTGCAGGCTCCATGCTGGAGTCCTCTGTTTGTGTGCTTTCATTCTGGCCATCAACAGCAGAAGGAGCCTCCATCCACAGAAGACCACTGCATCGTTTGCTGGGCCTTGCTTTTGTCTCTCTCTAGCTACTCTTCTTAAAGGGTTAATAAACCTTGATCTTCTTTCTCATCTAAGAAGTCACCTGTTCAGTCCCCACATCCTCCTTCTTTATCCAAAGTTGTTGCCCCAGAACCATGAAGTCTGCAGACATATTTTTAGGTTTTAGGTTTGAGCATTTGTTCCTGAATGGCTTGGTGGTTTTGTCTCTTGTCAGGCAAATCTTCACACAGCTACTTCCATGCAAGCTAACTGAGTTGACTTGCTTACTTGTTGCATTTTCTGGGTTCCTTAGATCACATCTACACCTACAACTCTTAAAGGCAAGTTTCAAACTCTCTCTAGATAGTGTGTTGCAGGAAGCAACACCTGACGGAGGAAATTGGACACTTAGACAACTTTGTTAGAGGAAGGAGAATTTATTAGGCTGGTGGAGCATGTGGGGTTAACAACTCCATGCACAAGCTCATGCTAGTTAGATTTATTATATTTATTACATTTATTAGATTTATTTATTTATTAGTTTATATACATCTGCAGTGTCCATGCAAAGGGCACATGATTCCTTTGTCTGAAGTTTCACATGTGCCTCCTTACTCAGGATGGGGTGGGGGAGCTTCTGGTGGGGGCTGCAAGTGGGGGAGGAATTTCCAGACCATTGGTCTTACAGGTTGTTTATCTTGCAACCTTGGCCTTGTCAGCACTATTATAGGATTCTCAAACAGAGAGACGGGACATTGAGGCTATAAGTAGGAAGCAACACTTAACTGATGCCAGCACCTTCTCAGCATATCCCTATCCAAAGTCTGAGCTATTGTAACATAATAAGCAGTTTTGCACAGTCTTGTTATTCCTACACAGCTACAGAGATAAGAACATTAGTTGGATAGCAAGCTATGAATCAACAGATGTGAGCTGGAGAGTCCTTGAGGTGGGGGAGGTAGCTATGAGAAAACATGTTAGTTGGAGAGCATAGGGCAGAATAGGGGGAGAGAACAGTTTTAACTGGCTGAATTGGTCATTTCTGCAGGCCCTTTCCTTTGCATTTTTTCAGATGCCTCCTCTGCTCTCTCAAGTGGGCCTCTTTGAAAAACGGATAAAAGTGACAGATCCTCCCCATCTCCACCCAAAGCACACGTGTGTGAGTGTGCATGCATGATTTCTCTCCCTCTCTCTTTCACAGTTTTGCATAAAACTTCAGGGTCTTCTCAGACCTCTGCAGTCCACTGAGGAACTCAAGTTAATAATTCCTGCACCATAAAACAGGACTTTCTCTACACCAGTTTCTTTGGATGTTTCCCAGCACTGCTCCACCGAAGTGTAAGCTGTTGTCAGAGGCAAACTGGGGGTGCTAATAGGTAATGGAAATCTGCAGACTGCAGAGGAGGTCACTGGTGACTCACTGGTGTGATATCCAGGGAGTGTGCAGGGAGCTGAGCTCCCCGACCACTCACCGAGCCGCCACCGTCACGTGTATGCTTTCTGGATTTCTCATCAAGTCTTGAATTCGACCCATTTCCAATTTGATTAAAGAACATTACCTTTGCTAGTAGTGTCCTTACAAGAGGTCCTCTGTTCTTGCCCCCAAATCAGAGAACTAGATTTAAGGCCAGGAATGAGAGAAAAATGTGTGTTTGTGACTATTCACCTCAATAGAAAATGTGTGTTTGTGACTGTTCACCTCAATAGAAAATGTGTGTTTGTGACTATTTACCTCAAGAGAGATGGTCTAGGATAGAGATGGCTGCCACTACTGATTTTTTTTTTTTTTTTTTTTGCCACAGACATTTACAGCCTCTTGAGTTCCCAGGGTCTGGCATAGGCTTAGGGTGTTATTTCTCTGATGTGGTCACAGCTCTTGAGACCCAGTGCCTTGAAGTCAGGTACCACATAAAGTTTGCTTTAGTTCCCTGTTTCTAAGGATTTTTAAAGCAGGAATGGAAGTTAAGGTTGTCGAATACTTCTTTAAGCACCTACTAGGAAATTCTTGTGTTCTTTGACCCCGAGATAGATTTTTGTGATGCATTATATCATTAACTTCCTTATATTGACCCCTCCTTGCACTTCTGGAATAAACTCCATTTGGTTAAGGTGTTTTATTCCTTTAATTCAGTTAATATAGTTGATTTGCTGTGATTCTATGTAGAATTTTTACATCTATACTCATAAGTAAGATCAGCCTGTATTTTCCTTTCTGTCTTGCTGTTGTTGTCAGGTCTTGATGTGCTGGCTTTGCAAAGTGATTCTGAATGCATTTCATCTTTTGTACCCTGGGCCAGCTTATACTACTGTGGAATGATCTGTTTCTTGAAAGTTGGATCCTCTGCTGCCATATTCTTGGTTTCCCACTCCGCAAGCCTTCTTCTTCTCTTCTCCCTTCCTTAGTCATCCCAGGGATACACCTATCACCTCAGTGCTCCAGAACTGAGAGCCATCTTGACTCTTGGTCCATTTCCACACTGAGCTGCCTAGAGCCATCTGGAGTGCAGTTTAACTCCAGGTACTGCATTTAATGGGGATGCTGATCAACCACTTTATACCCAGAAAGGTAACCAAAATGGTGATACTATAATACAAAATGATTAAAGAGGTAGAGATGTTTACCCCTAGGAAAAGGACACAAGGGAGAAGTAATATCTATCTTCAGATGTTTGAAGAGCAGCATGCTTTGGAAAAGGTGAAGACCTCCTCTGTGAAGGTCTTTCTCCAGGAAGCAAAAGGGACTAATGAAGGGAAATTGTAGGAAATAGACTACAGCTCACTACAAGAAAGATTTTGGAGAAATCCAGAGCTGATCAACAATGGAATAGGTGGCCTCGTTGGAGTGAGTTCCCTGTCGGGGGAAGTGTTCAGGGAAAATACAAGTCAGATGGAGAAATGATGCTGGTGAGAATGAAGACGAAGATCACTCCATTTCTAAGAGTCTCTAGTTCTCTAAATCATAGTGAACATAATTTTAATTTAAGAAGTTCAGTGGCCTTGAATAAACAAATCCCAAAGCTGGGAAATTCCCTCACAAATCCCATAGCCCTGCTTCACCACTCATTCCCTCAGAGCAGGAACACTATGGTGTTCAGAAAATCATAGCCATTCATGATGAGCAACCCTGGAGCCATCACTGGACTCAGGGACCCTCGCCCCTATCCTGTGCTGGAGCATGGGCTGTTCTTGAGATCTCTTATTCTTGCTCTCCCAATACCTAGTGGAGTAAACTAATTTAGCTCCACTTCAGAATTGCCTTCCTATGTGGCTGACCCAGATAAGCTCTCAGGGCCAACCTACCCAACCTGCAGGTTGAGTTGGGAATTAATGGCCTCTTGTTCTTGGGGTTTTCAAGCCAACATTTCATAGACCTTTGCATTTTGCATTCACTTCTGTACTGACATCTTGGGAGTTTCATTCTGAGAAAACTAAAAGCTCAGAGCTTTCCTTGGCCTATTATTGTGCTTAAGAAAACATAGGGGGCTGTGCTGTGATGTTCAGACTATATGAGGGGAATAGAAGATATGATCTCTAGTCCTAACTGTCCCCTGCTTACCTCTTCATCTCTCTGAGTCTGTTCCCTCCTGGATCAAATGGACTCTACTTTTCTGACATCCTATGAGTTTCCAAAGTCTACTCTTCAGGATTAGATTTGTAGAAGTTGGTCTGATGGGCTGAGCAGAGAGGGGATTTACTCCTTCCCTCAAGGTGCCCATTTTATGGCAGGACGACCAGTGACTATAAATCCTTCTTCAGACCACATTAGGGCCATGCTTTCTTCTGCCCATGCTACTCTTTTGGGTGGCTTCATCTAATGTCATTGGTGGCTTTGTAATGGCAAATTCCAATGGCCTTCTCCCAACCTGCATCTCTCTTTGAGGTTTCTGTAGTATTTGATGCCTAACACTTTCACCCGGAGCCTTTTTTCTCACTACTTACACCTACTACAATTCCTCTGCAGACTCCTGTTCTTGCCATACTCAATATGCTTGTCTCCCTCACCCAAACCCTTGTCTCCAAGTCCATGCTGGTTATTTTCACTAATTATTTTTCAACATGTGTCCAGAGCCCAACTCTTCCTCCACAAAGCAGGCTTCCTCTGCAGACTTCCCCATTTTGTCTCTAGTGAAACCAGACTCCCAGTCTTGAAACCTTGGCGTCATCTCTGAGTCTGCCCTTCACCTTCCTATTCTCCTATCTGGCCAGTGTTTTAAAAACTAAATTTATTGGAGTAACATTGGTTAATAAAATTATATAAGTTTCAAGTGTACAATTCTATAATACATCATCTGTATATTGCATTGTGTGCTCACCAACCAAAATCTAGTCTCCTTCATCAGCTTTGATGGTACTTCTTTCCTCAGGGTTCTTGCTTCTCTCACTTCCCATTTCTTAATTCTGCCACCTAATTCTGCTTTCGTCATTGTATGCTTGCTCATGGGCCTTCTGGCCACGGTCTCTTCCTAGATTCAGCAGGAGATTCTTCTTATGAAAACTCCTTCATCACCATGTTCAGAAGCCTTCAATGCTGATGCACCTCATAGGGAAAGTCCAAAACCTTGGTCTTCTGTCCAAGTGTCAAAGCCAAGTCCCACTCTTTGAGTCATCTCCATGAATCTTCACCCTCTCCCCCAGCCAGACTGCCTCACTCAGTTTCCCCAAGACTTAATGTGTGCTCTTTCCTCTTCCATCCCACTCCTCATGAAGAAAACTTCCCTGCCATTTTGTCCAGCACTGACTCCCCAGTGCCTAGCAGAGCCAATGTTGGGTGCTCCGTCGGTGTTTGCTGAATGAGAAATTGCCTGGTTGAGTAGCCAGCACAGAGGAGGCCTGACCCTCAACTTGGATTCTTGGGCTATCCTCCATCTGAGATCCTTCTGGGGTTCAATCATCCTCACCCTCAGGAATTGCACCCTGCAGGCACCTCATTAGCCTTCTATGGGCATTTGAAGGGGCAGAACCATGTGTCTTTGCCCTTCAATACACAACAAGGCAGATGTCCTCCTCTGGACTGCTTTAGACCCCATGAGCCTTTATTCCTTGGGAATCCTCTTCTCATTCTCCAGGTTAGTCAGATTTATGATGAGCAGTTCTCTAAGTCTGACAGGGGTAAGACCTGGGAAACTGTCCCCAAATAAGCCACTCCCAGACTGGTGACCTCTGCTTTACAGGAACCTGGGGAAGTATCTGTTTGCAACATGGTGTTTACAAGGCAGAGGGGCTTCCTGTCCTGCCTGCCCGGCCTGCTGTGGGGCAATCAGGAGCTGTGTTTTCAGGGGGAGTGGGGCAAAGAAATGCTTGGAGGATTTCCAGGGATTCTTCAAAGATCCCCAGGAAGTGCCTGCCCATACTGACCCTGGAGGAGGTCAAGGAAAATGTAGAACTCAAGTTTTAAATTGGGAGAAAATAAAGTATAACTAATAATTATTATCAATTTGCATATTGCCTTTTACAGCTTTAAACCATTGTTCACTAAGTGGCCCTACATGTCTAATGTAGAACTATTTAGAGCAAAAAACGACTCTCTCTTCTGTTTTTCCCAAGCAAGGGGTATGGGGAAAAGACAGTGTTTTGTTTTGTTTTGTTTTGTTTTGAAGGAGAGAGGAAAGAGGACTTTCTAGGGTAGGGAGAGAGTGGTGGAAAGGACTTTCCTGGGGACAGAAACCTCTCATTCCAATTCAGAGTTCACCCAAGATGGAGAGTTATGCCTTCTTCATACCCACCTGAGAAATGAGCTAAGGAGACAAAGACTGGCCTCCCTATTTCCTCAAAGGGCCTTGGCAGCCCTGGGGCACACACCCACCATCCTGGAACCGCTGCTATGGCACCCACAAGAACACAAGCTTGTTTCCAGGGCCTCTTGCTATCTCTATCCCTAATATGAGTAGCTGGAAAGATCTGACAAAGTGCTTCAGGCTCTCTTGGCCCTGAGGAGAGGAATACTCCATATTCCCTCTCCGTTGAATGGGAAGTCCAAGAGTAGATGATCCAAAGATGGTGCTCACCCTTACTACCTGAGTTTTAATGACCAGAGGTTGTTTTCTGTGGTTATTTTTCTGAACTCATTGAGAAAGAATGAAGAACAAGAGCTGCCCAGCTGCAGGGCAGAGGTGCAAAGGACTCCTGTGACATCAGCATGTTAGCCTGTGGGTCATGGTGTGATAATACTGTTTTGTGTAGGGAAGTTTCCCATAAAGTGCAAAAGAAGAAAAGGGATAAGGTCATGGCCTTTTAAAGAAACTGATAATAAAAATCTCCTACATGAGAGAGATAGAGGTTGGCCTGAGGGGTGGCATTGAGGAGGATGATGAGAGGTTAAGCAAGGACAATCTTTGTGTGGCATCAAGAAAACACATTTCGGAACTCGTGAAGCTAAGGAACTCAGGTCCAAGGCATGTGAGCTGCTTAGGGGTCAGGAGCAGAGGTTGTCATAGAAGATACCTGAATCAGCTAGAAAAACAAGATAATGGAGACTATGAGAGTTGATAGAAGTAAGCCCTCAATATGGGACTGTATACTGGATGCAATGAACGTTGCATTCTCCCATCTCTGGCCCAAGGCAATTATGGTCCAACATTCTTCTCTGAGATGGTTTTATCTGACTGTGAATGCCCCTTCTTGGGCCATGGCTCAACCTACTGGGTTTTCTTCAAGAATATATCGAAGGTTGTAGCCATAGTTCAATTTCACCTTGGGTCCAGAGCTCAGTCACCTCGGAGAGTTCTGTTCCATTCAATATTTTTAAAGATGAAGGATTACTTCTTGTTGGTTGTGTTATTCCTAAGATCTGCTCAGTATGTAGAGGTGGGAACATCATCATTATTTTTTATAAAGACTTAAGTTTTTAGAGCAATTTTAGGTTTACAACAAAATTGAGAGATTTCCCATATAACCTTGGACACTGAACATGCATAGCCTTCTCCATTATCAACATCACTCATCAGAAATGTATCAGAATGATACTTTTTTTTTTTTTTTTTTTTTTTTTTTTTTACCAAAGATGAACCTACATTGACACATCATAATCACCCAAAGTCCATAGTTTACCTTAGGGTTCATTCTTGGTGTTGTACATTCTATGGGTTTAGATAAATGTATAATGACAAATATCCATCATTATAATACCATAGAGCATCTTCACTACCCTAAAATTTCTGTGTTCTGCCTATTCATGTCTCCCTCTCCCCCTGCCCCTGGCAATCATCGATCTTTTTATTGTCTCCATAATTTTGTCTTGGAAACATTATTTTCTTTAAACTATTTGATCTTGTTTAAGAAGGAAAAGTTTGGTAATGCCCATACTTTATTTTCATTATTAACCACTAAGAGATTATCTCCAATCCTTTTACCAAAACAGTACTCTCTCAATTTGAATTGCTTCACTAGCTGGCCAACTCAGTTTGCTCCAAAGAATGCCTTTAAATGACTTGATCTCTGCCGTTGCAGAGGTGGATATGCCATATAGAAAGTATATGGTACTTCTCTGGAGGATGACTTCAGCCTTTATGAGCTGTCCCCTTACAAGGGAATTTTGGGTACACCATGTGGCCTCTATTTAAGGTCAGGCCATAAAACATACTCCACAAATTTGGGGAAAATCCCACTAGCTGTATCTAAATGACACAGTAGCAGACAAACAAAAACATAATTTTGCTTCATAGATTAACTCAGTGTTGACTGAAAAATTAGTTAGTATATTGGTATGTCTGTTATAGTGGAGAGACCCAAAATAGTAGCAGCTTAAACAGGATAGAGGTTAATTTCTCCCTCATGTAACAGTCTGAGAATAAGTGAATAAGTGATGACATCTTCATAAGTTTTGAACCTATGCTACTTCTTTCTTGTTGCTCCTCCTTCCTCAACATGTAGCTTTTATGTCATGGCCCATGCTGGCTGCTCTAGCAATTACAATTACATCTGAATTCCAGCTAGCAGGAGGAGGAAAGAGGAAGAAGAAGGTATGCCTCTTCCATTTAAAAGCATTTGGAAATTGTAACTGTCAGTGTTTACTCATATTTCATTGGCTAGAATGGAGTCATATAGCCACATTTAGCAATAAGAGAATCTGAGAAATGTAATATAAAATTTCTAAAAATATTACTATAGAAGAAGGGAGAATGAATTCAGAAGGAATATATATATAAAGATTTTTTTATTTCTTCTGTTGTGCAATAAGCATGCCTTCTAAGTTCTATTGAAAACTATTCATTAAAAAAATAGTATGCTATACCAAAAGGTGGAATCAACCCAAATATCCATCTATGGATGAATGGGTAAACAAAATGTGCTGTATACATACAAAGGATTAATTACCCTTAAAAAGGAAGGAAATTCCGGCACATGCTACAACATGGAAGAAACTTAAAGATGTTATGCTAAGTGAAATAAGCCAGACACAAAAGGACAAATACTGTATGATTCTACTTATATTAGGTACTTATGAGTCAAAGTCATAGAGGCAGAAAGTGGAATGGTGGTTACAGTGGGCTGGGATGAGGGAGAATGGGGAGTTAATGTTTAATGGGTACAGAGTTTCAGTTTGGGAAGATGAAAAAGTTCTGGAGGTAATGGTGGTGATGGTTGTACAACAGTGCAAATGTTCTTAATGCCACAGAACTGTACATTTAAAATGGGAAATCTTATGTTACTTATATTTTGCCACAATTTTTTAAATTAAAAGATCCAAAAACAGAGTTCTCTGGCATTTTAGGATAAATTTCCCTGTAGATCAAGATTCTCAACACTCTTTGGATGAGGTTATTAAACCAGTGGTGAATCCATCTATCTGTGTTCCCATTCAGCACACATTTTTCTACATGGCCATGAGACTATAGTAAGATTTCCTAAAATTCAGGTATGCTCTTTTTGTGGCATTTTTGTATATTACCTGTTCAGTCAGTGAATCCATTCTTGCCTCTGGTGGTCCCTAGATCCCGTGCTGAGTGTTCATGAACTGCTTCTTAATATGTGTAGAGAATGTTGACAGGGGACTGTAGTTTCCAAGATTCTACTTTTTCATGTTCGCCAAAATTGGGACAGCCTTTTCTAGTGTCTGTCTCCGTTTTTCTCTATCTCACTCTCTGTCTCTCTTATACATCTTTCATTTTCTCTGATTCTTCAGAGATTATCAGTAGCAGTTCCCTTTCACAACCTCAAGTTTCTTTATGACTCTGAGATGTATTTATCCTCATCTGCAACCCTCAACTTGTCTTCAGCAGCGAACTCCCTGTTTGACTTCAGGGCCCTCTCTGTTGGACCTTCTCCCTCAGTCTCCCCCTCATCCGCTTTCTGTTGTCGACTTCTAAATCCCCAAGCTGATACGTCATTCACCAGTCAAACATTTGGCAATAGCTCCACATGCTCCTTGAGTTAACCCTTAAGCACTTTGCTTGGCATATAAAGCCATATGCAATCTGCCACCCCAGCCCATGCAGCTTAATATCCCACTGTGCCCCATGTCATACTTTATCCTGCATTGGGGCTGAACACCTGGCTGTTTCCTCAGGGAACCATGCTGGCTCATGCCTCTTGCCTCTGTCCATTTTCCCACCACCATGCCTGAATCCTGGGGCAACTTCTCCTTCCTGAAGAGTTATCTCAGGAGCGATCCTCTTGGAGAAGCTTTACTAATTGATTTTCTCCTTCCTTCAAGTTTCTATTGCATCTGTCCCACATTAACCTCCACTGGGATGCCTTATCCATTGGGTAGTGTCTGGTTTGAAGGTTAATTTGAATGATGCTGCTGTGAAATTTCTGGCGCATGTCTTTTGGGTTCACGTCATAGGAGTACATTCCTAGGAGTGGAATTGCTGTATCTTGGGGTATGCAGTTTTAGTGGGTACTGCTAAATGGTTTTCCATTTGGAAATTGGTTGTACCATTTTACACTTCCACCTGCAGTTGTGAGGGCTTAGTGTTTTCCTCTTTTTCATTTGAGCCATTCTGGTGGGTATATAGCGATATCATATCATGGTTTGAATTTGTATTTATGTAATGACTAATGAAATTGAGCACCTTTTTATGTTTATTGGCCATTCAGATATCTTCTTTTGTAAATAGTCTATTCAAGCCTTTTGCGCATTTTTCTATCTGGTTGTCTGTCTTTTTTGTATTTGCCATAGTTCCTAATACTCCTCTCAGGAGCCCATCTTTCCCTCTGGCCATGAGCTCCTTGAGATTTCTGGATGCCCCCCCCCCGATAAATAATAGACCCTCCATGCACATCTGCTTTTGACTCAATAAACCATCTTTGATCCATACTTTCTAGTAGGATAATCATCCTCCTGGAGGAAAAAGATGGAGGAAATAGCATAGGAGCAGTTCTGCTCTCTCTTGGGCATCTGTGACTACTGCCCCACCTGCCCTGAGTGGTTAGCCTAATCTCTCCAAGTTTAGGCTCTGAAAATAACTCTACAGACCCTTCTTGATGTCTTCAGTGTTCTTCTTAAGCCTTCCTTTTGTGACCTGCTCACTCTCGCTCTTTCATGTCCATTCTTATTTGGAACTTTGCTTCTATCCTCTGTGAGTGCCCCAGGAAGTCATGCTAGCCCTCTACATTCTCATGAAACTCTGTGACTGTGCCTTTAGAATTTAATTTTCAGAGTTTTCTTTTCCTGTTAAGCCATCCTTTCTGATTCCTGGCCTCTTAGAAATCTGCTTTCTTAAAATTTAAGTTATATGTCTGACTATGTCTAGCATTTTCTCCCACGATTAGTCCAAACTTAGATGTGATGTGGTCATTTTCTCCTTATCTTCCCCTCACTCCTGTTTTACATACTTTTAGTTATTCTTGATCAGAATCAAAGACAAAAAAAGTGAAATAGTTTTCCTCATTGCTTCCTAAACCTTCCAAGACATGAGATGATCAGAGGAGCAAGTGTTTATCAGACAGCCTTGTTTTCACATAATGAGACTTCCAGCTACTGTCCAGGTGAAATGCTGCATCTATAGGCTTTGCTGTGGCTCAGTTTTATAATTCGTATGAGAAAAGCAACATCCATATTTCAGTTAGGCTCTCTGTGTATGATCCTATGAGCTTCTCTCTTCTATCTTCCTTCAAACCTCTGCATGAGTTACTTATTCATTCATTATCATCTATCCAGAAAATATGTACCAGGCACTCTTCTAAGCCCTCATGGAGTTTACAATTTAATGGGGCTGGAGAAGAGAGACAGATAATAAACATGATAAATAATAAGTAACAATGTTTTGTGTGTCAGTTGCTGTCAGAGGGATAAAGAAATAAAGCAAAATGTACCAGAGGTGGAGTTTGCCAGAAGGCCTTGTTGAGAACATAACATAAAGACTGGAAAGAGTTGAGGAAACAAGCCAAGTGGACATCTGGGAGAAGAGCACTGCAGGCAGACGGAATAGCAAGTGCAAAGATCCTGAGGCAGGAGTGTGCCTGGTGTGTTGCTGTGGTCATTCTAGTCCTCAGAATGTGGCAACTTCCATGTTGGCGTCAGTGAAGCTCAATATCTGAAATGAAAGATAGCATATTAGTCATCTTTGGATCATAACACAGCATCCAGCAAATTATCTTGTGGTCATATTCACTCAGTAAGAAAACTTTATTTGAGTCAATGAATTTAGGTTGGACAACCTCTAAGGGCCCTTTCACCTTGGAATTGCTGTGATTATATGAGCTGCCTGACACCCATTTCTGGGCAGCTTTCTCTCTGAATACATGGTTGGTGGCTCCTGGCCCTGTGGCCTGGTCTCTGTCGAGGTGTGAAGCCTACACCAAGTATGTATGTTCCAGATACTATTGCTGTGTAACAAATTACCTAAAACAGTGGTAGAAGACTGTAATTATTTTAGTATGCTTATGGATTCTGTGGGAATTTGGGCAGGGCACAGTGTATGCTTTGTACCCTGTTCAGTGTAAACTCTCAAGGTAAGATGGTTACTGGGTCCAGCAGCCTCCTTCCTCCCACTGCTTGCCACCTGTATGGATGAGGTCCTCGAGGCATGGGGAAGGTGGGTTTTCAGGCACGGAGCAGGCTTGTCTGTGTTCAACAATGTCTGAGAAGGCTTGTACAGCTGGGGACTGGAACTGTAGTCAGAGTGCCTGCACGGACCTCTCCATGCGGCTTGGGCTTTCTCGCATCATGACAACATTCAGATGGATGGTCAGATTACTTACAGGACAGCTCAGAGCTCCAAGTGCAAGTGTTAGCAAATGAGGAAGTAGCTTCATCACCTTAATGACCTAGCTTGGAAAGCCGCACAGTGTCACCTCTATTGTAATCTATTGGTTGAAGCAGTTATAAGCCTAGCCAGGTTTATGGGGAGGGGAATTAGATTCTACCTCTTTATGGGGAAGTAGCAAGCCTGCACTGTAGAAGAGGTCATGGTATGGGAAATGTGACCATCTTTGGAAAATGGAATCTCATAATGTACCTTGTATTTCCCTGGAGAGAATTTCTCATTTTGTGTTGTTGCTGGGCTATAATGGATTTCCAGATGTCTACTTTGCACCCTGTCCAGTGTAAACTCTCAGTGTAAGATGGTTGCTGGGACCAGTGGCCTCCTTCCTCCCACTGCTTGCCACCTATATGGATGAGGTCCCCTAGGCATGGAGAAGGCTGGCAGTCAGGCACAGAGCAAGTGCTCTGTAAGAGTATGTACGGCTCATAACAATTCGTAACAATTATGAATAACGTAATTGTTATTCGTTTACTAAGTGTAATTAATAATGGTCTCAAGGTGGAGAATGTCCTGGTTCTTAAGGGATGCATGCTAAAATATTAGAACGAACCATATGAATTTGCTAATATGTGCTCCTATTTAATATGATTCAATCTATTTTTTTTGTCATAAGACCTGCAACTTGCAACTTACTTTCAAGTGGTTCAGCACAATATATATATATATGTGTGTGTGTGTGTTGTGTGTGTTACTGATCTGAGGATATGGTCTGCCCACTGAAGTAACAGCCAAATAGGAATAAGGCTACAGGCAGATAGAGGCTGAGCTCTCTGTCTCTCTTTCGTCCATCTATGACTCCTACCCACAGCCTGCCTCCTGGCCTTGCCTTCCATGGAGGGTGCGTGCCGATGGGGCTCAGTGGGGCCTCAGCAGGCTGGGTCTATATAGGCCCAAATTCCCCCAGCCTGAATGGGTAAGGCAAGATAGCTCAATAGCTCAATTTTCTGGGTGGACAAACCCCTGGCTCCCCGTCAGGGAAGGCATTGGTGAGGCAGCAGGAGTGGGGAGAGGCATTCCTGAGGAGGAGGTTCTGGTTACCAATGAAAGAGGGAAGATGGCACAGGGTGGGGTGGGGGGTGGAAACAGAGATGGGCTCTCCTGGAGGCAGCTGTGTATTCCTGGAAGGGGCTGAGTGGGCAGAGGCAGGGTGTGGTCCTTGGGGAGGCTGTGAGAGGAGCAGGTGGCTGAAGTGAGAAGGGGTGGGGGTCCTGGGCTGAGGAGACTTACAATCTTTCGTCCCAGAACTGAGGTCTACCAATTCCTCCAGGGGCTATTGAAAGAGCTCAGGACCCTGTGAGACCCTAGCAGCAAGAGGGAGAGGAGCTGAGATGGAGTGGGGAGGGATAGTGGCCAGGGGCCCACTTGTGAGGAGGTGCAGGGTGTCTTGTCCTTCCTTGGCTGTCTACTCCCAGGCACTCAGGACACCTGGCACCACTGGGCTTCCATGAAGGCCCCAAACCCTGCTGACTGGAAATTCTCAGAGAATTCAGATGAGCCTGGGGAAGCCCATCCATGTGAATCTTCAAAAGGGTCATCTAAGCACCAGGGAATCTTCTTGCTTTTCCGGGGGTCCTGAGAATACTGATGGAGCAGGCAAGCAGTGGATCCCCAAGCACTCCTGGCCCATGCCCCTGCGCCTCTTCAAGCTGCAGACCTTTCGGAGACTCTGCCACATCCTGTGCCCGGTCCTGCTGTGTGCTCTCGAAGCACAGGCCAGATGTGCAAATTCTGCGGCTGTGCCCAGGGCTGAGCAGAGCACGACTTGCTTTTCTTGGAAATCATTGGTGATTTGTTAGAAAAACAGGAAACATTGGGGCTGCTGGTGTACATTTTGACTTTTTTGTTTTTGTTTTTGAACCCCTTTCATCTGTCTCAGCCTCAGGACATTTTTTGGGTATTTCTGCTCTGCCCTGCCCTTCAAGCCTCCTCCTTATCAATCTACCCCCGCCTGTGCATCCTCTGTTGTCTCTCTCCCTCTTGCCTCTGCCATCTTCTCTCCCCACCCCAATCACTGCTGTGGTGAGGAGGCAGGTCTGGGGAACCATGGAAACAGGTGTCATATCTTGGTGACATATGTAACTTGGGGCATGTGCTTCTGTGGAGTTGGGCTTCCCTGCACCTGTCATTCTCCCCCCGCCCCGTGCTCCCTACACCTTTATCATGGTGGTTAGACAGGAAGCAGAGTGGTCTTCAAGCACCGGGACTTGCTGCAGCTGGGGCAGCTGTCCTGGTGCTGACAAATGGGGGTGGTATGGCTGAGAAGGGAAATTCTTCATCCCTCTTAGGTCAGACTGGAGCTGGAGGGGCCTTCAGAAGTCACTTCATCTATGGAGACACTGAGGCTGAGAGAGGAGGAGGACTCTCTAAGGGCCCCATATTGGATGCCTTGATTAAAGAGGAGGAATGAGAAGGGGGTGAGGAAATCTGATCTAAGCTCTGGCTCTGCCCCAGACCATCCATTCCCTAGCTGTCTCAGAAATGCACTAGGCAGGGAGGTAGTAGTGGGGGGGACTGTGTTTATTTTGTGCCTTGGGTCTTCAGTAAAGTGCAGAAAGCACTGCTGCTTCTTGATGCTCTTTGGAGAGTTTTTCCTGGTTCTCATCGTGTTAGAGGTGAACTCAGCATATCCAGTGGTTGGTCTGAGGGTGTAGTCAAGCCTTCTTGCTGTCCATTCCCCACCCTATAATGTGCCAATGTGGAGAGACCTGTCTCCCATCTTATGGGCAAAGAAATAGATACAGAGAGGTTTCGTGGCTTAACCTATTGTTCTCCCCAAGCCAGCCCCCACAAGGCAAGAAGGGCAGTGGCTCTCTGCACAAGGAGCTGCTGTGCCCCAGCCTTTACCCCCACCCCCTTGCTGGGCTGTGCCCTGGGCCTTCATTCAGTGCCTCTGCACCACACCTTCAACTGGGGCCTCCCCCTCTCCCAGGGGAACCACTTTAGGGGCTGCCCTTCTGAGGTCATTTGAGAAGTCTGATATGAGAGATGAGAAACTCCCCAAACCTCACAGGGAATTGTTTTAAAAGATATTTAACTGTCTAGAGAGAGGATGTGTAAGACTAAGACTGAGTTGGGGACCAGCATGAGAAACTAAAACACATTTAGGGAGCTTCCCATAAAAGAAGTGGACTTGAAGAATTCTGGATTAGGGAGAGAGAGTGGGCAGGAAGGTGATCCCTTCCCACCCCAGGACTCCTGAATATAGTAGACATCTGAAGGCACCAAAAGATCCTGTGAGGGGTGGGATTTTCCTCCTCTTTCTGCTTACGTTCCCATTTCTTTGGATGGCAGAGACTCTCACCAGGGGTTTGTGGGCTTGGATGGGAAACATATGACATCTTTATTTGCATTCACCTCTAACTGAACTTCAGTGTTTCTTTCCATTATGAATGTAGGCAACAAACCATAGTCTTATTACTAGCACCTGTGACTTGGTCCAGATGTTTTGTTATCCAGATGTTTTTATATCACTTTGTAGTTGTGCAAGTACTGTAACTGTCATTTATGTTTTTTACTACTTCAAAGTGGTAATAGTGATTACACCCACTGCTGGATTTTACTTAATGTGTTAATGAAAAGAGCATATATTAACATTTCACAAATCTGATTATTATAAAAATTGATAATTATATATCAGTGTAATTCACTTCCTCTGCAGTCCAATGTATTTTATTTCATGCATTTAAAACTGAATGTTATCCTGGAGAGGGGTCTAAAAACTTCTCCAGATTGCCAAATAGGTCTAGAGCAAGAAAAGTTAGGAATTCCTGCTACTAGAGCAATTAGATAAAAAATTCTAGGTGTTATCTGATAGCTCAGAAGGGCTTTGGTGTTAGGCAGATCCGAGTTGACATCCTTGCTGCAGACCCTGAAAAAAGTGACTTTAGCTCTCAGAGCCATAGTTTCCTTATGTGTAAATGGGGATAAAAAGTCTACTCTGAAGGATCATTCCATATGCAAGTACTTGTCTCATCCGGTGCCTGGCAAGAAGTGGGAACTTTATCGTGGGTAGTAGCTTGTAGCAGTGGCAGCAGTTTATTTAAGCCCACAAGACTCAAGCAGAATTGTTTTTTATTAAAAGAGGAAACTCAAGGCCAAGTTAATTACTTACTGTTCCTCAGGCAGAAGGGAAAATGTCTCTTATCTTTTTCTTTGGCTCTGGGCTGGTGGTCCCCAGGTATCCAATATGAATCTTGGTCCATAAATTGAAGTAGTTAAGAAATAGCCATGGTATTTCTATACAATGAAATATTATTCAGTCATAAAAGTACTGTTACATGCTACAACATGGGTGAACCTAGATAACATGCTAAGGAAAAAAAATAGATGCCAAAGACCACATATTTTAGGAATTCATTTTATATGAAATGTTCAGAATAAGGAAATTTATAGAAACAGGGAATAGATGAGTGGTTGCTGCGTGGTAAGGGGAGGGAGAATGGGGAGTGACTGCTAATTGGGGGATGATGGAAATGTTCTAGATTTAAGTCATGGTGATTATTGCACAGCATAGTGAATATGATAAAAATTCCTGGAGCACATACTTTAAAATGGTGAAATTTATATTATAGAATTATATATAAATTTAAAAAGTTAAAAACCACTATCAATTCCATGGACATAACAAAGAAATATTGAAAACAAATCTATGCCCACAAATTTGGTAATTTAGGTGAGATGAACCAATTCCTTGAAAGACACAATTTATCAAAGCTCACATAATATATCTGAATCTATTAAAGAAATTTAATCAATTATTAGTAACTTTTCAAAACAGAAAGCGCTAGGATCAGATATTTTCACTGGTAAATTTGACCAAACATTTAAGGAACAAATGATACCAATTCTCTACAATATATTCCAGAAAATAGAAGCAGGAGAATACTTCCACTTCCTAAAACATTCAATGAGGTCTGTGTTACTCTAATACCAAAATCACCAAAGATATTATAAGAAAGGAAAACTACAAACCAATATCTTTCATGAACATAGATGTAAAAATCCTCAACAGAAGTTTAACAAATTGAATCCAATAATGTATAAAAATAATTATATACCACAACTAAGTGAGATTTATTCCTGATATGCAGTCTGCTTCCACATTTGAAAGTCAATTAGTCTAATCCATTACATCAATGGGATAAAGAAGAAAAATCATACAATCATCAATTGATACAGAAAAAGTATTTGACAGAATCCAACATGCATTCATCATAAAATCTCTCAGCAAGCTAGGAATAGAGGGGAAACTTCCTGAACTAGTTAAAGAATATCTACAAAAACCCTACAGCCAACATCATACATATAGTGAGAAACTAGATGCTTTCTCCCAAGATAGGGACAAGGTAAGGATGTCCCCTCTCATTCCTCTTATTCAACATTGTACTAGAAGTCATAGCTAATGCAATAATACAAGAAAAGGAAATAAAAGGATTGGGAAGAAAGAAATGAAACTACCTTTGTTTACAGGTGACATGGTTGTCTATGTAGAAAATACCAAAGAATTGACAAAAAAACTCCTGGCACTAATAAGCAATAATGGGAAGGTTGCAAGGCACAAAATTTAAATAAAGAAATCTATTGTTTTTCTATATGCCAGGAATGAGCTATTGGCATTTGAAATTAAAAAAAAAAAAATACAACATTGTTGACATTAGTACCAAAAAAGTTAAATATTTAGGTGTAAATCTAACAAAATATGTACAAGATCTATATAAAGAATACTTCAAAACTCTGCTGAACAAAGTCAAAGAAGATCTAAATAAATGGAAAGATATTCCATGGTCATGAATAGACAGACTCAGTATTGTTACCATGCCAGTTCTTCCCAGCTGGATCTATAACAGGTTCAATGCCATTCCTCTCAGAATCCCAGAAAATTACTCTGTCTATGTCAACAAACTGATTCTAAAGTTATTCTGGGCAAAAGACCCAGAATAGCCAAAACAATCTTGAAGTAAATGAATAAAGTTAGAGAAAGGATATTACCTGACTCTAAGACTTACTATAAAGTTACAGTAATACAAACAGTGTGATATAAGTGAGAGAATAGGCAAATAAATCAATGGGACAGAATAGAGAGCCTAGAAATAGACCCACACAAATATAAGCAGCTGATCTTTGACAAAGTAACAAAGGCAATTCAATGGAAACAGGATAGTTTTGTTTTGTTTTGTTTTTTAAACAAACGATGCTGGAACAACTGGTATCCATAGCAAAAAGTGAATTGATACACTAACCTTAAACCTTTCACAAAAATGAACTCAAAATGCATCATAAACCTAAAGGTAAAATGCAAAACTATAAAACTTCTAGAAGATGACAGGAGAAAACCTAGATGGCTTTGGAGATCTTGGGTATAACACCAAAAGCATAACCCATGAAAGAAAATTTTAATGAGCTGAATTTTGTTAAAATTAAAAACTTCTGCTCCATGCAGGACACCATTAAAAGAATGAAAAGAGAAGCCATAGTCTGGGAGAAATTATTTACAAACCATTTATCTGTAAAGGACTTGTATCCAAAACATACAAAGAATTTTTAAAACTCAACAATAAGAAAGTAAGTAACCCGATTTTAAAAAGTAGGCAAAAGATTTCAATCACTCACCACAGAAGATATACAAATGGCAAATAAGCATATTAAGAGATACTCAACATCATATGTCATTAGGGATTGGAAGTTAAAACAACGAGATACCGCTATATCTGTATCTATTAAAGAAATTTAATCTATTATTAGTAAACTTACAAAACAAAAAGCACCAGGACTAGATATTTTCACTGGTAAATTTTAGTTTACTTATTAGAATGTCTAAAATCTAAAACACTGACAACTACAAATGCTAATGAGGATGCTGATTCATTGCTGGTAGGCATGCGAAATGGCACAGCTGCTTCAGAAGACAGTTTAGCAGTTTCTTAGAAAGCTAAGAAGTCTTGCCCTGTGCTCCAGCAATCATGCTTCTAAGTATTTACCCAAATGAATTGAAAACTTTGTTCCACTCAAAAACCTACACATGACTATGGCAGGTTTATTCATAATTGCCAAAAATTGAAAGCAACCAAGATGTACTACAGTAGGTGAATGGGTAAACAAACCATGGTACATCCATAGAATAGAACATTATTTAGCGATAGAAAGAAATGAGCTATTAAGCCATGAAAAGACATGGACGAGCCTTAAGTGCATGTTACGAAGTGAACTGTCTGAAAAGTCTACATAATGTGTAATGCCAGCTGTGTGATATTCTGGAAAAGGCAAAATTATAGAGACAGTACAAAGATGCATGGTTGCCAGCAGGTGGGGAGAGGGAAAGGTATCACAGGATTTTTAAGGCAGTGGAACTATTCTGTGTGATAGTGTAATGGTGGATACATGATGTTTTGTTTTTGACAAAACCTGTAGAACTATACAGCACAAAGAGTGAATGAACCCTAATGTAAACTGTGGGCTTTAATTAATACTGTTGCATCGATATCAGCTCATCAGTTCTAACAAATATACCACACTAATGGAAGATATTAATAATAGGGGAAACTGTGGGCGAGAGAGGCAGGTGGGAGGTGCAGAAGGAGTGTATGAGAACTTTACTTTCTGTTCAGTTTTTCTATAAATCTAAAACTGCTCTAAGAATTAAAGTTAATAAAAAGGAAAAAAAAATTCTTTATCTTCTTACATCAACTGAAATCCAGCTCTGAGCCCCATCCGTCCTGCTAGGAGTTATCTATGAGCTCAGAGTTTTCTACTTTTCTGACACAACCTTCCCCAAGGTGAAGAGAACAATGTACAGAAAGAAATTAATTAGTAGCACTGTGTTGTCCTGTAGTCATACACTGTGGCCTGAGGAACAGCTCCTAGAAAGCATGAGTTCTGACCTGAATCCCTTCCTTTGGCCTCTGGCAGAGGAAATACAGGAGGAAGCCAGTTCTTCCAGTCAACCTGCCCACACCGTGGGTGGCCAAAAATGACTCGTTTAACACCTCCAAGGACTGACTCACTGGGAAGTTACAATAGACGTGATTTCCCCTTGAGGCCTGAGGAATCTCCCCTATTGCTTTATGGTCATAACATCATGGCCACATATTTGGGTGGGGCTTTTGGTTTGCATAGCACATTTGCACACTTGTGTAACTGTCCGGGGAGAATCCAGCGGAGCCCTGTGCTTGACTGTTTGCATAGTGGACAGGTTATTGTCAAAGCTGAAAGTCCAGTAGAGGAAACAGTTACAAAGTAGGCATAGGGGAAGCAAAAAGGGTGGAGTGGGCACCTAACCCAACCTGGAGTTAGGAAGCCTTCCCTGAAAAAGTGACCGCGTAAATAGAAGATGAAAAAAATGCATATTAGGAGCCTCATCCAAAGCAGCAGAAGATGGTGGAAATGTTTCAGGCAGAGGGCACACGTGCAGGAAGAGGTTCATTTTGGAGAGGAAAGGTAAAGGCATGAGACTGGTCGGGGGAAGGGCTCAGACCTCTTGGGGTCATGTAAACTGGGTTAAGGGGTCAAACTTTGTCCTAAGGCTTTGGAAAACCATTAGAAAGCTTTAAGTGGCTGGAGGGAATGACAATCAGATGCACTTTTTTGGAGACAACTCTGCGTAGAACAACATCTATGCTGTGATCCTATGAACATAAGAAGAAAATGCATGTGTGTGAGTATGTATGGAGGCATATAAATGCATTAAAAAGGAATGGAAGGATAAGAGGTCAAATTGAGGTGGAGAATGTGTGTGTTTGAAAAAGGAAAGTAGAACACAGGTAAATGGTCAGAAAAACTTTAAAGATTTATTTTATACACTTACTATTGCATGACTCTTTAAAAAAACATTTTCATTGAGGTATAGTTTATATGTAGCAAAATGCACCGATTTTACAGTTTGCTGAGTAATGGGAAATATATATACCCATGTAACCTGTGCTCCTATCAAGTTATAGAATATTTCCATTATCCCATAAAGTTCCTTCATGCTCATTCCTGGTCAATTCTCCCTGTACCTTCTAGAGACAACTACCATTGTGGTTTATTTCTCCATAGGTTAGTTTTTGCCTGTTCTAGAACTTCTTGTAAATTAAGTTCCAGTTTCATTCATGTAACATGTTTTTAATATTCATCCATGTTGTTACATGTATTAGTGGTTTGTTATTTTTTATTCTTTGCATTGCTAAATAGTAATATATTGTATTAATATACCAAATATATTTATTCTTCTCTTGTTGATGGATCAAGTTGTTCCTAGATTGAGGCTATTGTGAGGAAAGTTGCTATGAACATCATTGCATAAGTCTTTTTATCGACATGTGTTTTTATTTTGGGTAAAGATGTGGAATTATTGGGTCAAAAGATATTTGCTAACTTTATGAAACTCTCAAACTGATTTTCAAAGCAGTTCCACCAATAATGTTTGGTTGCTCCCTATCCTTGCCAGCTTGATATTGCTCATCATTTTTAATTTTAGCTACTCTGGTGTAGTATAATCTCATTGTGGTTTTAGATCTGCATTTTCCTGATGATTAATGATGATAAACATATTTTCATATATTTATTGACTATTTGGATATATTTTGTGAAGTTCCGATCTTATTTGTCTATTCAATTCTGGGATAAAACTCATTTTTCAGATATATGTGTGTTGTGAATATTTTCTCCCAGTCTGTGGTCATTATACAATTCTGTCATTTCAAAATGTTATATACATGGAAGCATACAGTAGATAATCTTTTGGGATTGGCTTTTTTATTCAGCATAATTTTCTGGAGATTCATCCAAGTTTTTCTATGTATCAATAATTATTTCCTTTTTATTGCTGAATGGTATAGAGATGTACCATAGTTTAATTATTCACCCACTGAAGAACATCTGGGTTGTTTCCAGTTTTTGGCTATTCTGAATAAAGCTACTATAAACATCATGTACAGAGTTTTATGTGAACATAAGTTTTCATTTCCAGGAGTGCAATTGCTCAGCCATGTATTTCTGATGTATGTATTTAGCTATAAATTTATCTCATAGCTTTAGCTGTGTCCCACAAATTTTGATATGTTGTATATTCATTTTCATTCTGTTAAATGTATTTTAGGATTTCCCTTGAGACTTCCTCACTGGCCCGTTATTTAGCTGTGTATTTAGTTTCTAAGTGTTTGGAGATTTTCTGTTACCTGTTATCGCTTTGTAGTTTGAAGTCTTCGACTGTAATTATGGATTTGTCTATTTCTCTTTTCTAATTAATCAATTTTTACTTCATATATTTTGCAACTCAGTTGTTTGGTAAATCACATTTAGGATTACAGTGTCTTTTTGGTAGGTTGACCTTTTAGTTATTACATAATGTACCTCTCTGTCACTGGTAATTTTTCTTGCTCTGAAGTCTGTTTTGTCTGATATTAATATAGCCACTTCTGCTTTTATTGATTAATATTTACGTGATATATCTTTGTACATTTATTACTTTCTACTTTCCTGTATCATTATATTTGAAGTGAGTCCATTGTCGATGGCAAATAGTTGGGTCATATTTTGTAATCTGTTACTACTCTCTGTCTTTTAATTGGTATATTTGGCCCAATTAAATTTAGTGTAATTATTGATATTTTGGAGCTTAAGTGCTATTTTATTATTTGTTTTCTGTTCTTTTCCTTTGCTTTTGTTGTTGCTTTTGTTTTTTCTACCTTTATGGATTACTTGAATATTTTTAAATTCATTTTGATTTATCTATAATGTTTTTGTATGTGTCTTTTGAATAGCTTTTTTAGTGGTTGCTCAAGGCATTATATTGTACCTACATAATTTATCACAGTCTAATGATATCATAAATTTACCAGTTCTAATAAAGTGTGAAAGCCTTACCTCCCTTTAGGCCCCTTTACCTTTTCCCATTTATAATAAAATTGCCTTAAATATTTACCCTGCATACATTTAGAACCACATCAGATAATGTTATAATTTTTGATTCAATCATCAAACAATTTAGAAAACTCAAGAAGAGAAGGAAAGTCTAATGTATTTATCTAGATTTTTGCTTGCCACGTTCTTCAATCCTGATGTTTTAAGATATATTTTTTTTATCATCCTCTTTCTGTTTAGAGAATTTCCTATAGCCCTTCTTTTAGAGTTGATATGCTGTTGACAAATTCTCTTAGTTTTCTTTCATCTGAGAATCTCTTAAGTTCCCCTTCATTCCTGAAGGATATTTTTGCTGGCTATAAGATTCCAAGTTGACAGTTCTTTTCTTTTGGCACTTGAAAAATGTTGTTCAATTCTTTTTGGCCTTTGTGACTTCTGATGAGAATTATACTGTCATTTGAATTGTTTTTTCTCTAAGGAAAGATATTGTTCCTCTCTTACCACTTTCAAGATTTTTTTCCTTGTCTTTAGTTTTCAGAAGTCTGACTGTAATATGTCTTAGTGTGTATTTCTTAGCTTTATTCTACCTAAGATGATGTGGCTTCTTGAATCTGTAGTTTTATATATTTTGCCAAATTTGCCTAGTTTTTTGTCATTACTCCTTTGAATACTTTTTCATTTCTGCCCTCTCCCACTGGGACTCTGATTACATGAATGTTAGACTTTTTGTTATACTCCCACAGGTTCCTGAGGCTCTGTTCATTTTTCTTCAGTTTATTTTCTCTCTGTTGTTCAGACTTGATAATGTTATTGTTTTATATTCAAGTTCATTGGTTCTTCCCTCTGCCCCCTCCATTCTGGTGTTGAGCCCATCCACTGAGTTTTTTATTTAAGTTATTATATTTTTCAGTTCAAAAATTTCCATTTGAAACTTATTTATCTCTTCTATTTCTTTGCTGAGATTTTTCTAGTTTTCATTCATTTATAAATATTCATTGAAACATTTAAAATTGCTCATTGAAGGATTTCTAATGATGACTGCTTTAAAATCTTTGTTAGATAACTTTAACATCTCATTCTGGTGTTGGCATCTATTGATTGCCTTTTTTCATTCAGTTGGAGATCTCCCTTGGTCTTGAGATGACAAATTATTTTCTATTGAAACCAGGACATTTTGGGTATTATGAGAGTTATGAGGTTTTGGGTCTTATTTAAACCTTCTATTTTAGTTTGCTTTCTCTAACACTTTTCTGAAAAGGAAAATGGGGGTGAGGGATACCACCACCTTACTGCTAGGTGAAGGTGCAAGTCCATGTTCCATTCTCAGCTTCCACTGGAATCTGGAAGATGCTCCTTATTACTGCTGGACGGGATAAGAATTCCAGCTCCCAATAGGTCTCTACTGATACTTCCTTGGCTGAGAGGTATAGGAGTGCCTCATTACTGTCCATTGACCCCATAGCATGGAGAAAATGACTTCATTACCACTGGGCAGTAGCAAAAGTCTTGACTCCCTCACCAGGCTTCCTCTGACACTACCCCAGAGTGGGAGGTAAGGGCCTTTATCGTTGGGTGGGACTAGAAGTTCAGGCTCCCCAGAGGTTTCCAGTGACACCACAGGGCGAAGGGGGCTCATCATTGCCAGTGGATATGAAAAGCCTGGTTACATATTTGGCTTTCTCAGACACCACACATGGTTGGGAAGAAGGGTTGGGGCACCTCATTATAGCCTGGCTGGAGTAAAATCTAGACTCCTCACTTGGCCTTTGCTAGTGGAGTTTGAGCCACAGTTTTTTCTGTAGTGTTTGGCTGGAGTTGAGTGGACTGGTTATTGTCCAAAAATTTTTGTCTTGCTAAACTACCTTTCCTGGTCCTTTGCTAGATAGAGAGAGCAGGCTTTTCTTTGGGGCTTTGTTTTTTTTGTTTGCACCCACTGGTGTTTCCAACTTGCTAGCTATAGAGCTCCAAGTCTGAGATATACAAGCCGAAATAATAATAATAATAATAATAATAATAATAATAATTTCACTACCTTGTCATTTTTTGCTACCAAGTTCCCTACCTGCTCTGCCTTATTCTCCCCAACTTTCAGAGTCTTTTATGTTAGTTTATGTCCAGGGTTTGTAGTTGTATTTAATAAGAGAAATAGGAAAAACTACATCTATTCCACTTTACCAGAAACACTGTTTATTTTTTTATGTGCTTAACACCTATTATTTGTATGATTAAAAAATAATGCATAAAATTAGTTATTAAAATTTTTGTAGAAAAAAATAAAAAGTATATCTAATCTTGTCTCTCAGAGATAACCACTGTTAACACTGACAAATAATTATATAGAGTAGTTTCTTTTTAGATGTAGATAGAGATCTTTAAAAAACATAATTGGAAACATTTTAGGGTCCTTTTGTCACAATTACCAGAAATGAACTTGTACTATGTAAAGAAAAAAAAGGGATTAAGCAAAAGGATACTGGGTAATCTCATAAAACCCAGTTTTAAACAAAACTTCTTAACAGAATTGCCTCTCTCTCACCTCCCTTTGTCTCCTCAGTCTGTTATTCCCGGCCTCTACATGTTCATCTAAGATCACCAAAAAACTTTATGTCTTCAAGTGCAATGGCCACTTCTCTGCCCATATTTTATGGATTTTGCAGCAGCGTTTCACACTCCCTCTTTGAAACACTCTTGTTTTGCGTTTCCGTGACACTGCATTCTCCTCTTACTTTATGAGTTGCACCTTCTCAGTGTCCTTTTGCTGATTATTCATGTGCCACCTCTTAACATCGGATGCCCTAGGGCTGAGCCCTAGGCTCTTCACTCCCTTGTCACACAGTTCATAGCCTCAGTGACCAGTATATTAACCCCCAAATTTAGAGCTGCATCCCAGACCTCTCCATTGGGGTCAAAATGGAATATAACTTGGACTCTTATTTTCTCCTCTCAAATTGTCCTTTCCCCAAATTCCTCCATCTCAACAAATGTGACCCACCAATCTTCACTGAAGAAAAAGACAGAAGTGGATCAAATATATGAAAAGGCTGCACAACTTCTTGGGTGCCAGACTTTAATCATCCGTGATGCATGGTTCATCCACCTATAGATATCTCTATAGATCAAGATTTGGGCCTGAACTGAAGTCTAGACTTCCTTAACCCAGTTCTTTCTGATTTAGACATAATGTCAACCCCTGACTCTGGCCTGTCAGTATTGATTTTCAGTTTGGATTGTGTGCATATATCCTCCGTTTTTTCTAGTCTTCATGGGTATATTTGATAAGAAATTGGGAGAGACTGCCTCAATGCCTGCTGTCTTCATGTCATAGTAAATAGCCCCTTAGAGTCCTAGAGAGTTCTAAACTGGGCTAAATGGGACTTTTGAAATCAGTGTCTGTTTCATAAAAAGTTGTAAATATCACACCTGGCCAAGTATCAGGAAGTGTGTCTGATTTCAGTTCTGTCCACAAACATTGATGTTTTCTTTTCTTGTTAGAGAAGTTTCTCTTGCACTAATAAACCATATTCATGAATGAGATAGAGAGGGGAAAGGCGAGAGATTTCTCTTACATAATTGGCCAAGAATTTAAAGAGAAGAGGAGACTAAAGAAGGTGAGAATAATAACCTGCTGTGGATTAACAGAGACAATGGGGCAGTAAATGGTTTCACTCTGGGAAGGAAAGATGATGGAGGGAAGCGATAATAGATTTGACCAATCTGTGCCTATTTTTTCCACCTGTAAAGCTTCTGGAAGTCACAGTGCTCCATAAAATCTTTGCCCAAAACTATGAAATATTCTCATCTGTCTTACAAACTGAAAATGATTCTGCAGATGGTGATCAGCCTATAATGATTGCAATTTGTCACAATCACAATCTTTTTCCACATACAGAAGAACCACAAAACTGCCAATATGTGGGTAATTGCCCTTTCGCGAATTTTTATGTTTACATTCACTTACTAGGCTGGCATTTGATGGCAAACAAGACAGGCTGTACATTTGAAAGGTGGTAGGATTAAATACCCAGGACCTGGTATCCATGGTTTAGCCTAGGGACCCATAAAATTTGGTTACTGCCTGGAGTTATACCTTGGTAAATTCTTAAAGTCTTTCTCTGGTTCCCTTTCTTGTCAGTAATTTTAGTTAGGCCATCTCTAGCTCCATTATGGTTTCATTTATGTACATAGAGAAGCAAAATTGCCTAGGACACTCCAAGGAGATATATCACTCACCAGCTTAGAGAATAGTCTTTGCCTCAGTCCCCTCATCTTTAATGTGGGAATAAGAAAGTATCTATCCCATGTGGATTCACTGAATTAATTAATGGAAAATGCCTAGAACAGTGCCTGGCACATAGTAAGCCCTCAATTAGCATTTGCTACTATTATTATAATTATTATATGCAAAAGCAACATCATGCATCTATTTTCTTTTTACTACTCTTCTAGATGATTACCTGGGTAGAAGGGAGTCAAGTAGACCTACATTCAAATTCTGTCTAGGCTACTTGCTAGTTGTATGAACTTGGGAAAGTCATTTAGTTGCCAGGAGCTGCACTAGCTTATCCATATATGTTCAGAGTTTTATGGGGTTGTTCAGAATCAATGAGATCATGTGCTTTAAGCCCTAAGCACAGTGTCTGGCATAGTCAGTGCTGCATATGTGTTAGCATCTTTCTCCTTCCCTCCTCCATTTCTCATCTCATTTCTTCTTAGTCTTAACCACAACTTTGTCTTCCTGAGCATTCCTGGGCCTTTTCCTTGGTAAAGAAGAGCATGAGCAAAGTTGAGAAGTAGGAAGAGGCTCATCTATGCTCCCTGTAGTGGTTCTCCCATTTTGCACACTTCTTCTTCATCCTGCTCCACCCCATCCCACGCCAAATCCACCTACCTTTTCATATTTCCTTCCTCTTCTGGCCCTAGAGTCCTTCCTCTGCCCAGTATCCCACTGTTGCTGCTGTAATAAACTCATTTGTTAGCTAAATGTCCCTCCAGGAATCTTATATCTTGAAAAAAAAGCTAGGACAGAGGAAGTGAGTTACCCTAACCCATGGGGAATGAATCACTGACAATGAGAATTCAGACACTTGTCATGCAAGATGGCTTCCCTGGAAGCCTCAAATTATAACACAGAGACGAAACTGCATATAGTCCTTTGAGTGTCTAGAAAACAGTACAAATGACTTCCTATGAACATGGCGTAGGAAAGAACATGGGCTTTGGGAGTCAGGCCAACAGGGGTCAGGTATGCTTCCAGCTCAAGCAATGGGAACTATGACTGCAGGAACTTGGACAAATAAATGGCTCATTCTCCCTGTTTTATAAGAATTGTGGAAAACTAGGATTATGTCATGGGGTGATTATGATCATTAAACTAGATAGTCAAGTGTAAATGCCTAGCATAGTACCTGACATAGAATAGCCACTTAGTAATAGCCAGTTTGCCTGCTTCCTCTCTCTCCCTTTCTCCCTTCCTTTCTCCTTTCTTTTTTCTTTCCTGTTCTCTGGATAGAAACTTATAGACAATTGACATTCCTATGTTATATCAAAAGATGTTAATTCTTTTTTTAAACTCTTTTTTAAAATTGTGGTAAAATACACGATATAAAATGAACCAACTCAACTACTTTTAAGCGTACAATTCAGTAGTGTTAAATACATTTACAATGTGCGACCAATCTACAGAGAACTCTTTTCATCTTGGAAAACTGAAAGTCCATACCCATTAAACAATAACTCTCCATCCCCTTCTCCCACCCAGCCCCCGGCAACCACTATTCTGCCTTCTGTCTCTATGAATTTAACTGCTCTAGGTACCCCATATAAGTGGAATCAAACAGTATTTTCCTTTTTGTGACTGGTTTATTTCACTTAACATAATGTCCTCAGTGTTCATCAATGTTGTAGCATGTGTCAGAAATCCCTTCCTTTTTAAAGCCAAATAATATTCCACTGTATGTATGTACCCCATTTTATTTATCCATTCATCTGTCGATGGATACTTGGGTTGCTTCTACCTTTTGGCTATTGTAAATAATACTACTGAGAACATGAGTGCACAATATCTGTTCAAGTACCTGATTTCAATTCTTTTGGGTATATACCCAGAAGTGGAATTACTGGATCATATAATAATTCTATTTTTAATTTTTTGAGGAATCCCATACCGTTTTTCATAGTGGCTGCAGCATATTATATTTCTACCAGCAGTGCTCAAAAGTTCCAATTTTTTCACATCCTTGCTAACATTTATCTTTGTTTTGTTTTATTTTTGATAATAGCCGTCCTAATGGGTATGAGATTCTATATCATTGTGGTTTTGATTTGCATTTCCCTAATGATTAGTGATGTTGAGCATCTTTTCATGGGCTTATTGGCCATTCATATATCTTCTTTGGAAAAATGTTTATTCAAGTACTTTGTCCATTTTTAAATTAGGTTGTTTATTTTTGTTGTTCTTGAGTTTATAGGAGTTCTTATATATTCTAGATATTAACTCCTTATCAGATATATGATTTGCAAATATGTCCCCCTATTCTGCAGATTGTCTGTTCACTCCTTTGTTTCCTTTGACACACAGTTTTAAATTTCGATGTAGTCTAAATGATCATTTTTAAGAGTTTTATAGTTTAAGCTCTTTACATTTAGTCTCTGATTCATTTTGAATTAATTCTTCATGTTATTGAATCTTCCTACCTAACAATGGGGTAGGCATTTTCATTTGTTTGCTTTGCTTTTTTGTCCCTCAGAAGTTTTATTTCATTAAAATCTTGCACATTTTTAAAGCTTATTTTCTCTTTTTGTTACTATTATATGTCGGATCTTTTTCTAACACAATTTTTGTTTTTTATTTGTATAATTGAATGACATCAATTTCTATTCTAATTTGTACCCAATCACCTTACTTAATTCTATTTTTTGCAATAGCCACTTTTCAGTTGATTATTTTGGGTTTACATAAATATATTGAGGGCGAGAAGAATGAATTATGCCAGTTTTATATTTGGCAAAGCTATAATTCATATTGAGCCTTGGTGAATGACATATGACACATAAAGTCTTAGAAAGTGCCTCACCCACACACTCATTCTGAAGTTACTCGAAATGCCTGAGCTGAGCAAGAAATGAATTACAATAAAGAACTTGTAAACAGGGATGGCATGGTATGAAACAAACAAACAAAACAGTGAGCAATGAAATAAATCAAACTTAAAGCTCCTGTCCAAAAACAAACAAACAATTGCTGTTATCATAGTTATTATACACCTACTATGAACATCAAAAATAATTATTTAAAGAATTGTGATGTAGTGTAAAGATATTTAATAAAATCTGGACCTGTATTTTTTTTAAAAAACTATAATATTACAACATTAAAATTAAAAGAGAAGCTAAAATCGTAGACTCAGAAATAATTTTTAATATTGTTTAGGAATTCTAGATCCAGATCTTTGCTAATAAAATTTTAAATCTTGATTAAAATGAATGATACTGTCAAAACCTCAATTCACAAAATCAACACATGAAGAAGTTAGATACCTAAACAGCCCCAAAACTCCAGAAGAAATTTGAAAAAGGTTTCCAAAAATAACCTTGAGGAGAGGCACTAAGGTCACTCACTGCTGGGCAACAGAGGCTGATTCCCACCTAAGCAAGAGGTGCTGTGACTATGAGGTTCGAGGCTCAGATTCTAGTTATAAATTTGACACTTCCTAATCTAGGCAAGTCTCTCCACTGCCCAGAGCCTCCATCTTTTTATCTGTAGAATGGGAGAGTCGCACTAGATGATCTCTAAGGTGCCCTCCTCATCTTACAGTCCAGTGTATGTATATGTGTATTTGTAAAATAGAGAATATTTCCAAGCCTCGTTGTGCATCAGAATCATCCAGGGAGTGTTTTATTTCTTGGCCTAATCTTGAAAGCATCTAGACTTCGGCAGAAGAATTGTGTATGTTAAGAAAATACCCTGATAGTTAATAGATAGCATTTATTGAACGTTTATTATGTGCCAGGCACTATTCTAAACATTTTCCATATATTAATTCATTCTGCTCAACCTTGAGCTCTTGCAGACCCCAAGGACACACCTAACATGTTCACTCCTTTTAGGTGACACCAAAACAGTGACAGACACAAATACAAACTGGGCATCAACATCATATGGTACCATTTGGTCATAGATATCATCAAGATATTCCAGAATGTATTCACTATTAAGTTTTTCTAGATTGCCATCAAAATGAAAAACAGTATAACCATTCCCACAGAGAGCCCTCACCTCCAGAAACTCCAGAGATTCTCAACCCTAGTTAGGGGATTTTAAGGCAACCAGGCCTGCACGGGTCTACTCACCAGTAATTAGGAACAGTGACTATACATGAAATAGCAACTTGTTTAAAAAAGTTCATGAAGGGCAGCAAGACATTGGATAACTGAGAAAGATACATAAAGGATATGTAAGAATACATAACTGTATAAAGGGTCATAGAGCCATGTATGCCCTCCATCCAGCTTCCCCTAATGTTCACAACTTACATAACATGGTGCCGTTATGAAAACCTGGTACAATACTGTTAACTAAACTACAGACCTTATTTGGATTTTAGTTATTTCCCCGCCATTTTCCCTTTCAGTTCCAGAATCCAGCTCAGGATCTCACATTGCATTTAGTTTTTATGTCTCTTAAGTATCTCCAATCTGTGACAGTTCCCCAGTTTTTCCTTATCTTTTATGACCTTGACACTTTGATGAGTACTGGTCAGTTAATTTATAGAATTTCTCTCAAATTGATTTTAAATAATGTTTTCTCATGGTTATGCATTTTTGGAAGCATCTCACAGAAGTGATCTCATATCACTCTCGGTGTATCATATTAGGGGATACATGATATTGATATGTCTTTTTATTGGTGATATTAACTTTGATCATGAGATTAAGGTGGTGCTGGGTTTCTCCACTCTAAAGTTATTATTTTCTCCTTTGTAATTGATCAGTTTCTTCGGGTGGGATACTCCGAGACTATGCAAATATCCTGTTTCCTCTCAGATTTTCACCCACAGATTTTAGCATTCATCAATGGCTTTGCCTGCAGAATTATTACCATTGTGTTTGCCTAATGGCAATTTTGTATTTCTCTCATTCCTCCCACATTTATTAATTGAAATTCTTTTGTAAAAGAGACCTGTTTTTCACCTCTATTTATTTTTTATTTTATTATTTATAACAATAGTGTAACTCATGGGTATTTATTTCAACCTATGAATTATAATTCAACCTTTTCGTTATGTAGTTTTTCAAGTTATCCTGGCTTTGGCCATTAATAGCTTCTTCAAACTAGCTCCCATGTCCTTTTGACATTCTTTATCCTTTTGCAAGTATTGACTTATTTTCTGCAATACGAGATGCTCCAGGTTTATCTTATATATTTTCTGCCCCATTCCTAGAATCAGCCATTTCTCTAAGAAGCATTGGTTGATTCCTTTGACTGGAGAGTGGTATTAAGTGTGCTCATTCCTTCTGGGATGTTGTTTCTAGGCTCTCTCAGCAGATAGCTAGAAAATATACGTGTGCATATTAATCCAAGCATATATACATTTTTATTACTTATATATGTACCTACCTATATATACATTAAAAACCATGAGTTCATATTGATTTCTCCAATTCCAGTCTAACACAATAAGGTTGGTTCATTCTAGACCTCCCCCTTTTCCTTATTTGTAACTTCTTTCTCCAACAGTGAGAAATTGGCTCTTGTTATCTATGTATATTTACTTATTTGTTCAATCCTAGCATACATATAATGACGTTTCAGGATGTTTAACCCACGTTCCTAGGAAAAACAGGTATAATAACTAAAAAATAAAAAAAAACAATATTTATCTATAGTTCTTTTTGTCTTTAGCCTAATAGTATTCAGTCAAAATGCTATTTTCCAAAGTTACTCAGGTTAGTTCTTTCACTCCCTGTAGCTTTCAATGTAGTTACGTTAATCATTTATAATACAGTTAGGTTAATTTGTTATTATTTGTATTTCATTTTTACCCTCCCCCCTTAACATCCTGTTTTATTTGAGTTATTTATTTAATTTGAGATCTATAAAATATTGCTATGGTTCCAAGAGTCAAAATGATACATAAAGGAATTCCCAGAGAAGTGTTGCCCCTTCTGATCCCTGCCCTCATATCACTTCTCTCTGCTTTCAACCCCTTTCTCATCCCAATCTATTTAGTTTGTGATGCATGCTTCCTATATTGGAAGTGAGAATTTTTAAAATCAGGTCACAGAAGAGATTCTGCCTTAAGCAGTCATGAGGAGCAGAATGGGGGCAGGAAGGGAGGTTAAGCCATAGGGGACAATAGGAAGGGGGAGAGGAAGGACTGACCTAGGACTGAAGCAAGTGGGGTCAGCACAAAATCACCTGCCTTGGTGTCTCTCTCATTTCTACCTGTGGGACTAAGACTTCAATGCATAGTCCTAGAACATTCCAGAACACCAAGAAAGCACTGTGGGGTGCCTGCCAGAGCCTGGAGGCCCATGCTTCTCTCTCTGTGAGATTTGACCCTTCCAATTCTGCCATTCTGCACTGTGTGAGAAATCTCCCAATAAAAGAAGCCCCCTTCCCTGCCTCACATGGGGCTGCCTCAGGAATTGGGCCCCAGGCCAATCTTGACCCTCTGACTAATCCTGCACATTATGGAAGACGACCCGTTCTATATCATGGGGTCATGTCAACATGTGAAGAGGAGGTCTCCCTCTGCCCATTTCTCCAAACTGTTCTTTTCGGTGGCCCCAGTAAAGACTCATCCTTCCTGGGTCAGAAGAGGAACTTGGAGGTGGGGGCAAGCCCCGTTTTTGAGTTTCAGCACTGTCCCACGGTGGATGGAGGTGGACTTTCCCATTCCCAGCAGCCAATGGCCTTTCAAAACAGGAACTCTTCTGGGCAAGGTGGTGAGGGGTGCTGGGAATGGGGTGTTGGGGGAAGCCAAGCCTTGCTTGCCAAGCCTTTTAAAAAGGCATCATCCCTAGAGAGAAAGAGGGATGCTACCTTCTTTCCCCTTCATCTCCACCCCAAAGCCAATGGAGTTCTGCTGACAAGTCACAAGAAACAGCTGATGACTGACTCATTAAACGGAAATGAGCGTGCCATAGGACTAGGCAGTGAGCTGGGTCAACCCCCAGAGTGGCTCAGCTGAGGATCCCCAGCTGGGCCTCCACTTCCCTCAGCTGCCAGGGTCTTGCCTCTAAGAGAAGCTTGGGGCAAGTTCTAGACGGCTTCAGGATGCCAGAGAAGCTGGCACGCCAGGAAATCTGTCCAGTGCCCATCTGTGGAGAAGGCCTTAATTGCCTCAAGTGAACAACCAATGACACTGGGACCAGGAGATGGGTAAGTCACAAGGGCCCAGAGAAGGGAAGAAGCATGAACCAGCAGGCATTGGAGGTGTGTGGGGAGCAGTCTTTAGCCTCTGTGAAGGACACTGTGTTCTGACCCATAAGGACAGGGGTAAGGCAGAAGGGGTGTTGGCTGAGACTGTTCATTTGCATCTTGAACATTTGTATCAGTTATAGTGGGACATAATAGGGCAGAGTGACTCATTCCTACCTCATTGCACAACAGACTTGTCCATTGCCGTGGGGGTGGAGGGGGCATTTAAACCCAATTCCCACGGTAAGGCCCTTATTCCAGACTAGAGACACCTGGGCCCCATGGGCCACCATGGTCATTGCCCAGTTTAGCCAGGAGTGCCACTTCTGTGACCCCTGGACCTATCGCAGGAGTGTGGGCAGCTATGAAGACAGACATGGTGGCCTCGAAATTCCGAGGAGTTGGGAGTCTGGGTCCAACCTGCATCAGACTCTAATTGCTAAACCTTTCCTCACCTGCCAGGAGCCCTCCAGGGTGAAGTATTAACAAAACGGCACCAGTCCAGCTTTTGTTCCTAGTGTCCACTGCCTGCCCCGCCTCCCCCATACACACACACAAGAGCTCACATCTTTGTTTTACCCAGCAGTGGGCCTGCAAGATGCCTCTCTGCTCCTCCTCCCAGTCCTGCCATGTCTCACAGGGAAAACAGAAGGTAGCATGCTGGCTGTGTAGAGAGAGAACTGAGAACAAAATGGCAGCGTCCCCACCTGACAGTCTGAATGAGGGATTCGCTGAAAGCCCCTGTGCCCTTGGCGGACAACCACTCCTCTCTTCCCAGTGTTCTTGTACTGACTGAGGCAGCTGTGAAAGTTGCCCTGGAAGGTCCCAAGGACATCTTTGAGCATCCAGGCATACTAGGGGAAACATCCAAGGTCCATGGTCCTGAGAGTTTTTCTGAACTTAATCTGCCACCTCAGCAACTAGAAGGTGTGGAACCTGGAAGGGCTAGTGTGTGCTCCAGGGTTGCAGTTACTGGCAGGCTCATTCCCGTGCCCAGACCTTTGCACATGTCTCTTCTTTCTGGAATGTTTTCCCCCTAATTTCACTTTTGGCTTCCTCGTTTAGCTAAAATATCCCTTCTGAGAGGCTTCCCTGATATCCAACAACCTAGAGTGGGCTCCTGCTTTGGCCACCTCCCAGCACCATCTCTTTCTTCATAGCATTATCACCTGCTGTGACGACCTCTTTTTTTTGTCTACTAAGTTGTTTAGTGTCTCTGTCTCTCACCAAGTAGCTTGCCTGCTTCATTCACTGCTGTGTCGCTAGTGCTTGACACATAGTAGGTGGTCAGTAAATATATGAAAAAACAAATGCATGCATTCTGCTTCCTGTGTGCCCACCCCTACACCATCCCAGGGACATCACTGAAGTCATGTGATGCTGGGCAGCTCACAAAGGGCTTATGTTTCCCTGGGCTCATGTTTCCTCCCAGGTTGGGGGAGTAGGAAGATTTGCCTACTGGACTCTCTGTAAGATGAATGCCCCAGCCATGCAGCTGGGCTCAGGTTAGGATTTTGTAGATCTTTGCATGTTGTTTACATGGCTTAGCTCTGAGCTCTGTGTTTCTGCTTGTGGTTTCCTGGTCTGTCCCCAGTTCCATAGAGCTGGACCACTACTTCCTCATCTTCCCTCTATGACCTGGCCTAATTGGTGAGCAACAGGATCTTCCTGGAAGGGTGAATGCAGTGAAATTCCTGAAGGAAAGAATGGTGTGGCAAAGACTGTGGCGTGATAGCTTTTTTGCCTTGAAAACTTTCTCAGCACATCCGCTATGGCATTTAATCTTTACAGCAGCCTTTTAGGGTTGGTACCTTCATCATCCCATTTTACAGATAAGTAAACTGAGGTTCAGAAAAGTTTAAAAATTGGTCCAAAGGCGCATGACTAGCAAATATCTGAGTCAAGATCTAAGTCCACGTCTGTCGATACCAGAGGCCAGGCTTATTCATTATTCACTGCACTAAATGACCTGTCATGGCTTCCTGAGGGACCCAGGGGCCCTCACACATAACTAAGAAGCTGGGCTGACCTGCTGGGGGCTCTCGTTAGAACAAGATAGGGGTGCCAAGTGGGGGTCTTTGGGTAACTAATAACACTGCCAAGGCTCAGAGAAAGCAAAGGAAAATGGCAACAGTGGAGATGAGGGCAGAAAAAGAACAGGTACCTGTGGCCTGGGCACCCAAGCAGAGGGTGGGGTGGGGTGAGGGTGGGAGGCGTATGAAGGCAGCTCCCACCAGACCTTAGAGTTGGAGCACTCAGTGCACTGAGGGAGATCTCTGTGATCTTTTCATCAGGAACAGACTCCTTGTCCGTCTCTGGGGGGTGGGGGGTGGAGGGAATGCAGGCCTGGAAATTCAGAAAAAGTCCCCCAAGTAATTTTGATTTTTCCCTTGGCGTCCTCCTGCCCAGCCTACTGAGGTCTGGCTACTTTCTGGGCACTCCCCAGGTTCTTGGAGATACTTGCCACTGCCAGGTGGGACAGGCGTCTCTCCATTCCTATCCTTGACCCCTCGCTTCCTGTAGCATTGTGCTGATGGGCTGCAGGAGGGCCCCTTCCTGCCATTCAGAGCAGTACCTCCAGGAGCCATTCCAGTCCTGAAAGCAGCTGTAAGCCCCCTCATTCTGCTTTCATAGCATTTAAGCTATAACAAGGCTGATGGTACTAGGCTGTGAGTGCCCATTGTCTGTGCCATCTAGTCAATGTGCAACTCAGACCTGGGAGTCTCCAGGCTGACTGGTGTTTGTCCCCCATGCAGGCGATGACTCAAGATGCAGCCAGGAGCCACAACATGCACAGAGGACCGCATCCGGCATGCCCTGGAGCGCTGCTTGCACGGGCTCAGCCTCAACCGCCGTTCCACCTCCTGGTCAGGTAGGTCCAAGAAAGCTGGGGAAGTGCTCTTAGGGCCCAAAGAAGCCTCACAGGTTGCTGTGAGCACTGGACCAGGCATGGAAGCTGGCAGATTCTGATTCCAACTCTGTGCAACTTGAGCAAACCCTGGACCTTACCTGGGCAGGTGCCCAGCACAGCACCTGATGGAGAGTAAGCCCTTGGTATGTAGCAGTTTCTCCTTTCTTCCATGCTGTCTTCCGCATCCTCCTCAGGGCTGTATCTTGCTTCCTTAGCATGTGCTAGAAGCATAGCAGTTATTGAACCTGCTTGGGGATACCACAACTGCTGATTCCAGAAGAGCACCTGAGAATTCATAAACAGCTCTCCCCAGAATTCTGTTTACTTGGTTTTTAGTTCATTCCACAGCCCCATCCTCCTCTTCCCCATAGAACAAGGAACAGTCTTAGCAGAGCTTCAGGGAGCAAGAGGCCTTCATGCTCCATGTTCCTCAGGACTGAGAAATGGAGGTATCTGCAGTCTGGGGCGGTTGTTTGTATCCCTGAAGCCTGGAGTCTAATTGTAATAATTCTTTATATTTGTAAAGATTTTTCACATCCTGTATCTCACTTGCCTCCCAAACTACTCTATGAGATAGACACCCGCTGCTTCTTGAATGTATGTGGCTCCTTTCCATCTCAGGATCTTTGCGCTCTGCTGCCAGGAACTCTCCCCTCAGAACTGCACACAGCTGGCCCTTCCTCATCCAGGTCTCAGCTCAGATGTCACCTCCTCTGAGAGGCTTTCCTTGGCTTTCACATTAAACAGATCTGGATTAAAACTGTCTCTCACTGGCTATTAAACGTGTACAAGACACTTAACCTCTCAGGATCTCACCTGCCTTGTCTATAAAATGAGAATAATTACAGGAACCACCTTCCTTAAGGGAGGATAGGAGACTCATGGGAGTAATGTATACAAAGCACTAACACAACAAGAACCACCTTCCTTAAGGGAGGATGGGAGACTCATGAGGGTAATGTATATAAAGGACTAACACATAGTAGGTCATCGATAAGTGGTAGTTTTTTTTTTTAAATTGCCTCCTACCCAGAGTTTGATGGAGCCTAAGCTGATGGAATTGAGGGGACCATTATTAAGTAAAAGAATACAAAAATATCTGACTTTTGCAAATTTTACAAAAACCTATGACCTTATGAACACACTGCTGGGGACCTCAGAACTTTGGAAGGAGCCCATGTACATGAGGGGGCCTGGAACTTAAGCTCCATGAAACTCATCATCAAGCCACTTCCACCCCTACTATTTTCACTCCCCACTACACAAACACACAGACACGCACACATCACACACTCAGAGGCCTCCATGACCACTTCTTTAAATATTAGGGGTTTACACTTGCTGACTCCAGGGAAACAGAGATTGACAAAATGAGAAAGTTTCGGGGAAGTTACAGATGACAAAGTGCTCATTGTAGTTTTCAAAATATAAATTAATTTAGCTTCCCCTTCTGGGGATCCATTCCAAGCAGTCCTGGGAAGTCCCATGGCTGTGATAGACTCAGCTCTGTGTTGGGGTGTGTGTGAGGACATCACCATGGTTCTTCTCCTTGTTCTTCCAGCAGTCTCTGCCTCTGCCCTCCTTCCCTGCATCTCAGAGTTCCAGCACCCATTGTAGGAAACTAAGGCACAGAGGTGGTGGGAGAATGGGTGCTCTCCAGAGGCACTGGAAGCAGAATCATGGCTGGTTCATTGGCCTCTGAAGGGAATTCCAGCCCCTCTCTGCATCTCTCGAGCCTCCAGGAATAAGAAACTTGTCATTATGTCTTGATGGGGCATGATAGGATTGAGTATTGGTCCGGAATTTTCTGAGACTCTTACTTTAGAAAGGAATGCCCCAGTGCAGCCCCAGGGGTTCCCAATTCTCTCCAATCCCAAACTGACCACTGACCTCTCTCTCTTTCCAGCTGGGCTATGTCTGAACTGCTGGAGCCTACAGGAGCTGGTCAGCAGGGATCCGGGCCATTTTCTAATCCTCCTGGAACAGATTCTGCAGAAAACCCGAGAGGTAAGGGCCAACCAGGGATTGAAGGGTAGAACTGGGATTGGCCTTGTAAAATCAATAAAGAAGTCCCCACAGATGGTCAGCTCTAGGGTGCCTGGGACACCAAAGGGCTTGGCAAAGCCACTGAGAATCTGTGAGTTCTCTGTTGCAGTGGTGCTTGTGGATTGAAGGTTTCTGGGAAGGGATGTTGTCCTTCAATGAGAACACGTGATATGTGAGCCAGGGTTCTGAGTTTAAGCTGCTTCTTTAGACAGATGTTGCTTATAAGTCAATGTATTGACTAGAAAGGAGGGAGGAAGCCATACTGAATTTCTTTCCTCAAAAAGATCCGTATAAACAAAGACACAAAAGAGAAAACTGATTAAAGAAGTAAACTGATACCTCCTCTAACAATTCAAAAAAAAAAAAAAGGCTTTTATGATCAAGAGGAAGAGTGCATAATGCTGAGCAGGGCTGGGTTTTCAGAATAGCTGTGAGTCCCTAAAGAGGATTCTGGCTCTTTCATAAGGAATTCTCTTTAAAGTTGTTTTTTTTTTTTTTTTTAAGTACATAACTGAGTTGGAAAACACTTGACTTTCTCAGTTTGCTGTCCCTTTACCTGTAAGAAGAAAGTCTTGGTTTATCGAGACTCCCAAGGTTCCGGTTCTGACATGGCCATTTGCCTGGTGTATTTATACCCTGATCACAAGCAAACCAACTCAGAAGAGCTAAACCACCTCTTAAAAACCTAAATATGAAGGATCAACTGCTGTGCAGTGATAGAGGAAGGTTTCGTAGAAGGGACTGGGCAGCAGGTAGAGCAGAAACATGGTTCATCTGGAATAAAGAGTAGAAGAATTCTAAATTTGAGCCTGCAGAAGTCACCAGGCACAGCAGAGATGGTGAGGCTTTCTCTGCATCTTCAACCCCTTGAGTTCTACAGTGAGCTGAGAGACCAAAGAATTCTAAATCATGTGTGTATACATGTGTATCTGGTATGTTGGGTAAGCTCTATCAAAGAGACAATGCACAAAAGAATCACTAGAACTTGTAAACAAATACGGGAAAAATGTTGCCCCAGTTATAATAAAATAAATGCAAATTAAAACCATAATGCAAAAGCCTTTGCCTAGCAAATTAGCAAAAAATGATAATAACCAGTATAGAGAGGGGTGTAGTGAAACTGGTACTTTCATACATATGAGATATTATAAATAGCAAAATCCTTTTGGGAAGCAATTAGGCAATATGTTTCAAAGATCATAAACATGCTTATAGTCTTCGATTGATTTATTCTACTTCTTGAACTCTATCCTAAATAAATAATACAAATTACAGAAAAAGAAATTTGCTCAAAGGTTTCATTGCATAAGTATTTAAATAGCAGTAAATAATCTAAAGTGTCTAAAGTGAAACTAATAAATTATAGATATCTACCAGAAGGAATATTCTGTAGCTGATAAAAATAATGGATATTACCCAAGGTTATAAACAAAATTTAATATGCAATAAAATGGTATCAGTAATATTTATTAGATGGCTTAGGGGAAATTAATTAAACATTTGGAAAAATACAAAGTGAGATGTCTAATTCATGCTATTTAGCAGATGGAATTCTAGGTGTATTAAATATTTAAATTTAGGAAAATTAAGCTTCAAAGAAAAAAGATATTTCAGAGTAGTCACATGATCCTTGCATACCAAAGCAAAAATCCATAGAAGAAAAAATTAACACTTGTAATTTATATACATCAAAAAAAAATCCATAAAATTAAAAGACAACAAACTGGAAAAAAATATTTACGATAGAAATAACAAGTAAATGTATAACTAGGAGGGGGAAAAACATGGTCTTAGAGACCATGTAGCAAAACAGAAATTCATTTATAATATTATATGTAGAAGACATTAAGAGTAAAAATATACACACTATGATTACTACTTTGCAGAGGAAAATACATAGAGGAAAATGGTGTAAGGAGAAGTACGTTGAAACATTAGCTGTGGTTGAGTTTGGAAAGGGAGTATTGTGAGTGTTTTTTTTTTAACTTCTATTTTCCAAATTTTTGTCTTGTGATTACACTGCTTTTCACTTAAAAAAAGAAAGAATAGAGCAAGAAAGCACTACTGTTGTACACCCTGAGAATGAGCCCCTCCTCTACTGTCCTCTTCACAGGTCCAAGAGCAGGGTACCTATGACCTCCTTGCCCCCCTGGCCCTGCTCTTCTACTCCACCGTCCTCTGTGTAAGTACCAAGGTGGGCCATGGGGCGGGGGGGAAGAGAAGAAAGAACAACCTCCATGGGATGGGAGAGTGCATAGCCCTCATAACTCTGAGGATAAACATTGAGAGAGAAACCGTCAAGCAATGACATTTGAGATGGATGTCAACCCTCTGATGGCTTCAGTAACTCCATGTGGATGCCATTGTGCCTGGCATGTCTGGGTGGGCACCCATGGAGGAACTGCTGTCACATCCTGTTCACAAGCCATGAAAGATATTCTGTTAAGAGATTTTACATCCACCTCAATTTGTACCCCAACGGTTAGTTTCACACTAAGTAATCAGCCTTTATGTTTGCCAGATCGGTGGCACCAAATGATTCCATGTACATTGAGTCAATCCACTTCAAAGAATAAACATATGCCTCTAGTGAGGATAATGTGGTGAAGACCATTCCCCAAAATAAGAGGCAGCAATGGCACCATTTAAAATGACCTCCAAGGTGACAGCTTTTCAGAGAGGTTCTCTCATATATTGGGTAAACTGTGTTATGATTGGTGAAAAAACAAGGCCTTTACAATAGAGACATCCCTGGGAGCCGTGTTGTCTATCTGGAACTCTCTCCCTGTGGGTTACTTCCAGTTCTTCCTGTCCTTGTCCTTGGACATACTGCTGCCAGCAAATGTGTGCCCTTTGTGGAACATACCAGAAAAGTTGAAGATTCTATTCTGGAATATCAGTGAGCTTGCTCTCACTCAGGCTTCTCTGCTTTCCACTCCCTCTCCATTTCAGACTCCACACTTCCCACCAGACTCAGATCTCCTTCTGAAAGCAGCCAGAACCTACCACCGATTCCTGACCTGGCCTGTTCCCTACTGCAGCATCTGCCAGGAACTGCTCACCTTCATCGATGCTGAACTCAAGGCCCCAGGTAAGTGTTGAGTTAGCTGGCATGTGGAGCAGGGATCGGGAGGTTTCCAGCTCTTCAGAAACTATTCTTCGGCTATGATCTTTCTCACCTTTCATCCTTCAGCTCATCTCTCCCCATGGCCCTGCTTCAGAATCTTGGAGTTTCCTCTTCATCGTGTTGTGTACACCATGTGTGCATCAGTTTCAGGTGGCTGAAAGCAGTGAACATAGGCAGTAACTCAAGGATGAATTCTTAGGGGAAGCCAAGCAGGGTTTCAGGTCAAAGAGACCCCACCATGTGACCTGTGCCTCTGCTCTGTTTGTCCAAGGGGTCTCTGAGGCTTCCCAGGTAAGAAGGAGAAGCCCCCACCATATTGACCAGAGGCACTCATTTGTTCTCTTTGCCTCAGGAGCAAACAGGGAAATGTATGTGTTGGTAGATTTAGTCCTGGCTGGGGAGGGTGGCTGGTGTTAGGAATGGATAGGTTGATGGTTGATGGGCACCATGACAAGTGTGGACAATGGCCTGAGACTGTCTAAATTTTCATATGTGAGGCCTGAAAAGTAGGAATTCTTGAGAAATTGCGGGTTCTACAATAGATATGAAAACAAAGTCTTAGAAAACTATTGTAAGCAGGAGAAAATATTGAGAGGTGGGCTGATACTCGAGTAATTCATCACATCAGTAATTCGAAGGAATAAAGTAACATAAACATCTTGATAGATACCTCTAAAACTTTTGATGAAATTCAAAATCTATTCCTGATATTCAACCCCTCTAATATATGGAAATTACTAATACGTGGAAATGTTCTTAATAATAAAGTAACAACCCACAATGAAATAGTAGAAGCATTTCCATTTAAGTCAGGAATCTTCCCCTTTATGCTTATAGGTACTGTGGACTAGAAAACAGGTAGGTAAGAGCTTTCCTAGATAATGGCATTAACCAGTAAGAAAACATAATAGAAAAAATTATAATAGCAACTAAAAATATAAAAGAAATAGAAGAAATGTGAATAACCTACATAGAGAAAACAAACCTAACTGAAGGATAAATAATTTAAGAGATATATTGCTAGATTCAATCAGTATTGTAATAACATTAGGTGTTACAGAAATAAATGTAACCATGATCGAAATAGCAACATCTTTTAAAACTTAACAAAGCAGATAAAGTCTGTCTCAAAGAATTCATGCTGTACAGCATTTATTTATTTATTTATTTATTTATTTATTTATTTATTATGTATTTATATATTCTTAAAGAAGATTAAGAATGAGATATTCTTCTTACTAGGTCTTTGAAGATACTCTAAGGCTATAGTTATTAAAATAGTACACTATTGGTATAAGAATAGATAAATTAGTGAAACAACATAATAAAATAGCAAAAAACAAATTAAATATATAAAATTTTATTACTTGACAAAGTAGCATGCTCAGACCAGTGATAAAAAAAAAAGTTAGTCCTTTAGTAAATGGTATCAGGATAAGTGACAGGCCATAAAAAGTGAGTTAGAATTCTATCTCAAAAAAAATTGAGTTCTATCTCAAATATAAAAGTAACTTACAAATAGATTAAAGGTTTAAGTGTGGAAAACAAGACCATAGGAGTAATGGGAGAAAAAAAAGTAATAGAGGAAAAATATGTTATATCAGCGTGGAGTAGGAGAAGAGCTGCCAAACATGTCCCTCCAAAGCAAAAATTATAAAAGGCCAACAGATTTGAAGGCATAAAATTTAAAGCTTTTATATGGCAAAACCCACCATAAATGAAAGATAAATGACAGACTAAGAAAAATATTTGTAATATAAATGAATAGTATTTGAACCCACAAAAAGTTCTTTTAAGTCAATTAAAAATTAGGCAAACACACTAATGAAAATATAAACAAAGGACATGATTTGAGCACTTCAAAAAAGAACCATGAACAGCTGAGCAACACCCTCCAAAATATTTACACTCACTAGTAATAAAGAAAATGCAAAACTAAACAGTGTGACACCTTTTTCCCAATTGATAATTCCAATTTGATCATTGGTAAGCATAAAAAGGAACAAAAAGACAAGTGTTGGTCAGGAAAATGGAGTCCATTCTCTAAAACATTATTTTTCCACCCAGCAATTCCATTCCTGGAAATTTATCCTGATAAATAATTTGGATATGTAAAAATTTTTTCTACAAGGTTGTTTATTGATTCGTTATTTCTAATCAGCCAATCCCCAAAGACCTAAATATTGAACTTGGTTGAGGTATATTGTAGCAAAGTCGTTTTGTGGAATGCTAGTCCATCATTAAAAATAATATCATAGAAGCACAGTTACTGAGATCAAAAGTTGTTCCCAAAATACTGAGATCAAAAGCAGATCCCAAAATACTATGCATGTGGTATAGTATTTTAAGGTCTGCTTTAAATTTTTTTTTTAATTTATTGGGGGGTGACATTGATTAATCAAATTATATAGATTTGAAGTGTATAATTCAGTAATACATCATCTGTATATTGTGTTGTGTGTTCACCACCCAAAATCAAATTTCCTTCTGTCACCATATATTTGATTCCCTTTACCCTTATCTACCTCCCTCCTCCCCTCTTTCCCTCTGGTGACCACTAAACTGTTGTGTGTGTCTATGAGTTTTTCTTTTTTGTCTTGTCTGTTTGTTGCTTTCAGTTTTATATCCCACATATGAGTGAAATCATATAATTCTCAACATTTTCTGTCTGACTTATTTTGCTTAGCATGATTATCTCAAGATCCATTCATGTTGCAAATTGCAGTATTTCATTTCTTCTTATGGCCGAGTAATATTCTATTATATATATGTACCACCTCTTTATCCAACTGAATTATTTATCCAGTCATCTATCAAAGGACATTTCAGTTGTTTCCATGGCTTGGCCACTTTGAAAAATACTGCAGTGGACATTGGGGTGCATATATCTTATGTTTTCAAATTTTTGAGGTAGATACCCAGAAGAGGGATTGGTGGTGCATATGGTAATTCTATTCTTAATTCTATCCTTTTTAAGGAACCTCCATATTGTTTAATCTATATATGCACCACACCCTTGGGCAGAAGAATTAAGAAATCAGGAAGACCCTAAGAAAGTGTTGAACTAGGAAAAGTGCTCGGGCACATGCTGAATTGACAGACTGCCAACCTAACTTTCCAAACCAGTTTAAGAACCTCTTTCATTCCTGTCCTCCCCACTGCCTCCCAAATCAAGCAGATCTAGATCACTTCTGTGCTTCTAGCTTGTGACCAGAATTCCTTTAACAAGAATGCAAAGCTTTCCTTCCCATCTGTAACTGAGACAGAAAAGACTTAACATGCAAATGCCTTGGCAGGGCCTTCAGTCTATACCAAAGATTTAAATGACTCTTTCTTACTTTGAAATAGGGATATGGAGATGTTGGGTTTGGAGAGGGCTGTCACCTGTGTGTGGGGAAATTGCTTCCCAGTTTCAAGTGGAACCAGCTGGCTCTCCTCCACTGAATGCATGCTATGCTTGGAGATACTTTTGTGGGCAGCTGAGCAGGAACTCTGTTCTGGGCAGCCCAGTGAGCAGGTGTGGAGCAAAGGGGCAGGCTGTGGAGAGGTCCAGACTCTGAGACATGGTGTTCTAAGCCTGGTGATAAGAGCCAGGCAGAGCAGCAACTGGGGATGGAAATGGTATGAAGGTCCTTTGGACTCAGAGCAGGGAGGACCCTTGGAACTCTTGCCATTCACTGCTGAGGGCCTCCCCCTGAACATTGCCCCTGGGACAATATGCTGGTGACCTAGGAGAAGGCAAACGTCTGGAGAAGGATGCTCAGACCAGGCTGCCTGTGGTAGGAATTCCTCCTCTTCCAGGGAAAGCAGAACTGAAACAGGAAACCATTAACTCTGTCTTGTCACAGAGTTGTCGTCAAACAATTTAAAAAGCCTAATGCACACAAATATATATTGAGCCTGTGTCAAAGATATGTTCGACTCCATTACTGAGGGAGCCAGTAAGATGGTAGTGCTGGTTTAAAGGAGAATATGAGAAACTAAAATAAGTTTCTCACATAAGCTAGAGTAAGATTGCAAAATTAGAAGCAAAATTAGTTAAAATTATATAGGGAAAAAAAAAACTGTTACTGTTGAGATTATCTTTTGTACTGAAAAAAAAATCACTGATCTCACATCCACAAGTTAACCTCGAATTTCACAGAACCTGAGCCCTCATCAACAGCAAATAGTAAGTTAAACCAAATTACCATCTTCTACTTGAACCTTAAGTGGACTTGTTAGAAAATGATTTAGTGTGATTTTGTAAAGACGTGTGGTAATATTTTTTCCTCATTTCTGAGTGCCCCCACCCCCAATAAGCCCAGCTGAAGGAGGCAATGGGAGGGAGTGAGGAGGGGGCCAGAACGGAGGTTGGGGAATGAGCTCTCAGAGGAGAGGCTGGAGCTGAATAGCTTAGTGGTTACCAGTACTTGGTATTAGACCATTGTGGTTTCAAATCCTGGAGCTGTAGGGCCTTTGGTGAGACATTTTACTTATAGGAGCCTTGGTTTTCTGACCTATAAAATGGGAATGTAATAATATCTCCCTTTCCGATAAGTTTGTGAGGATAAATGCTAAGGCACATTGGTTTCACATTGCTGGGGCACTAGGGTTTGGGGTAGTGTTAGCTTAAGAGAAAGGTCCTAGCAAAGTCATAGGGAGAAGATGACAAGGGACCTCAAGAGCTGGGCCCTCCACCCAGGGAGACTTACGGATCCAGTTGCCATGGAGATTAGTGAAACAGTTTATTCTACTTTGATGTGGCTGGGTGCCAGAGGAAGTGGGTAGGTTATGAAGCCCACGGGCCTCCCCCTTTTTCCTGACTCCACCCCCAACAGGGTGCCTACTGCTTCTACTGTGAAGGTGGCAGGAAACCTCACGTCAGTATTACTGGGTCCTGCCCACCACAGCCCTCTTGAGTTGAGCCCACATGTTTGTTGAATATTTACTCTATGCTGGCATGGCTGTGCAGACCACAATACTTGCCTGCAAAGAATTTATCTGTAATCCTGAGGAGCAACAGTGAGCATCATAAGTGGAAGTCACTCAAAAGCACACGAGCCTCAATGACTGCATCTCACCCAGACCACAGCCCTATGGAATAAGAGGAAAAAGCATTATTATTCCCATTTCATACATGAGACAATCAAGACTCAGAGAAGTTTAATGTTTCTTGCTCAAGCTATAAAGTCAAGTGTGAAAGAGGGAACATGGGTCTTGGAATGTCAGAGACCTGTGCTTTGTCACTTATTGGCCGATGACCTGGGACAGGTTATATAAGTTCTCTGAGCCTCCTGGTCAAAATTAGAACTGTAATCATTGTTGATGATAATGATGATGACGATGATGATGGCAATAGATGCATTAACTGTGTGCTTATGGTGCATTAAACCCCGCTAAGGTTCAGTCTCATCTATCCTCAGAACATTCCCCTAGATAGTTACTATTATTTCCATCTTTCAGATGATGAAACTGAAGGCTAGACAACCAAGTAGTTTGCACATGGTCACATTGCTAACAAGAGCTCTACCACTAGAACCCACGTCTGCTCAATTCGAAAAGCTGCAAACTTTGATTCCAAAAACCACATTCTCACATTTGCATAAAGCTGTGTTTCTACCAAGAGGCCTAAGCAGGTCACTGCGTGGCTGAAAATCTCTGGGCTGTCCTGGCTGCAAAGCACTTTCTGCCTTTAGACAATTTCTCCTGTCCCTTTTCTTTTCACTTAGTGCCTTCCTACTTTTTGATCTCCTGTCAAAGCCGGAACAAACCTGAATTAGGTTAGTTTTGCCTATCAGCTGGTGGCAGGTGAATTCTGAATATTCTTTCTGAGTAATACGTTTCTTTTGGGACATTACTAGCCATAAACATTTGTACTTTCTCCTTTTTGTCTCTGATTGTGGAACAAAAGGTACAGAGGGCAAGGTCTGGAAGGGTCCTGAGTGTAGGAGCTTCTGTCTCTGTGGAGTTGGGGTGCATTCACCTCCTGGCACATGGAGGCATTTCCCAACCTGGAATCTCTCTGAACCCCATTATTTAGAGGTTTTATGGGGGTTCTATTAAGTAGGCATGATTGATTAAAATTTAGCCATTAACTCAATCATCTCACCCATTAAGCTCCTCTACCCTTCCTGAAAGTTCCAATTACACGATTGGTTCCATAGGGCAACTAACCCCTGTCTGGAAGCTATATAGGGACCCACCAAGAGTCACCTCATTAGCATAAACTCAGGTCCAGTTAAAAGGGGCTAGTTATAAATAACAAAAGATGCTCCTTTCACACCTATCACACATAAAATCACAAGGATTTAGAAGCCCTTTCCCAGGAATTGGGGATGAATATGTACATATATATATATATATATATATATATATATATATATATATATTTCTTATTATATCACATGATCACAAGGGGAGATTTAGGGAAATAAGTGAAAGGCAGCTGTTCAAGAAATCATAGGGTGTGATCAGCTGGAATTGAACAAGCTGCCTATAACAGAAAGCCCAGAATAGGAGTGACTTAAACTTTTTGCATCCCCCCTCACTTTTTCCTTTCTGTTAACTGGAATGAAGGCATGATGGTCAGAACTCCAGCAGTCATCTTAGACCATGAAGTGACCTTGAGGATGATATCTCCTGCTAAGGATGGTGGAACAGAAAAATAGGAGAAGCCTGGCCTAGGATGTTTGTGGGACCACTGTGAGAACCCTAGATTGCCTCCTACTGGATTTTTAAAAATGTTTTTGTGGTGGGATGGGGGAGAGGTGGGGAGTTCTATCTGATGCTCTGTGCTCCACTTGGGAACTGCCGATGTCTAGGATATTTAGCTCTGGAAATAACTCCCTCTGGGTGAGGGTGTGTCAAAGGGCACATATATCCTCCTAAAAGTCCCCCAGCAGCAAAATCAGGCAAATGGCAAGATTATATGGAGTCAGTATAGCTGATAAGAAGCAGGTCCCAGCTCTAGCCACACCACAATTCCCAAATGAGACTATTAGGGTATCCTAAGATAAACAAGTAGAGAAATATAAGATGTGGAAGAATGTTCTTTGTCATGAAGACTAATGGTGAAGAGCAAGCTTCACTTCTAGTAGAAAGTGGTCAACAGTATCAAACACTCAAAAAATATTATTCAAGGAGAATGATGATAAGGTTGAGGTGTTGAGCTTTGTGACTCCAGGAGGGCAGTTCCAGGAGTGCCATGGGATTGGATGCTGATGGTTGGTGTTTGAGGGGAAACCTGATATAGAGGGAGAGTGATCTCACCATCTGCTTCCCACCCCCCGCTCCCAGGAGTGTGACCAGCTGTGTGGCCTGTGTCACTAGAGGCACAATTAGAGGTGAAACAATTAGCCTGTGGGGTGCGGGTTACCTGTTATGTAGTAAAAGAAAAGTGCAGAAGAGTCAAGAGAAGTCTGTCTATGTGTTCTGCCTTGGAGCCTTTGGAGGGATGGGCATTCCTGTTCGATACAGCATTTTACTGGGGAGTTGAAGGGGCGATGAGGGGAGCTTTTGCCTGTTGTTCATGTTAGCAGCTACCAGACGGTGCTCCAAGTCCTGATAGTAACAGCCACTGTTTCAGGGACTTTACTATCAAAGTAGACATAACATTAACTTCTAAACATGTACCAGTCACCTAAAAGAAACATCCAACAAAAGGCCCCAAATCAAAGCAATCAGGTTCTAAATTAGAACAACATAAATTGGTAATTTTCTGCCATTTATGGCCGTCTCTAACCCCAGTCTTGGCTGTGTATTTTCTGAGATTTCCTTTATACTCTCAGCTCACACCCAGTCCAGGGCAGCCCTGCTCCCCACAGCAGGGACGCCATGATGATTTCTAAGCTCTAACAAGAGGCTGCCTGCCTCCCTGAGTGCCATTGCCTGCTTCTGTTCCCTCGTTGGTGCCAAGAGTGAACTGTTGTTTAATCTCCTCACCGAGGTTGACACAGAAATGAATACATACTGTGATGGGTCTGTTTTCTAGTTGCAGAACTGAGTCAAGTTGCAGGCAAAAAGGAAAAAACTTTTGGCTCATTTCTTCTCCACACTTTTGAAATCAGAGGAGATGGAAAGGTAGATGAGGCTGGAAAGGAAGGCTGGGAGGAGGACCATGGTGCAGAGGCTCAGCCTTAGAGATAGACAGTCCCCTGAGGGTCCCCTGAAAGGGTGTGGGGAGCCAGGCAGAGATGCCAAGGGGAAGGTAGGGAGCTGTGGAAGGTGCTGAGACTGAGTGAACAGGTCCAAGAGTGCCTGGCACACCCTGCAGGTCACCAAGACTGAGAGAGGGGAGCAGTGACAGGAACTAGGAGCAGCTGGACCTCAATTCTCCTCCTAGTGTGCTCTGCACCACAGTCTGAAGAGCAGAGCTTTGCAGGGTGGCTCAAATCATGGTAGGGACTCATACCATTAAAGGCCATGGAGGCCTCAGGTCTAATCTGCCCCTTGTACTGAACCTCATCCAGGAATTCCCAAGCTAATTGTCCAGTGCTGGGCTTGCTGCAAGGTGCAGGGCCATGATTGCTGAAGTAACAGGTAAACTATGAACTCTGTTGTTTTTTTTTTTCTTTTTCTTTCTTTCTTTCTTTTTTTTTTTTCTGGCCTTAGGAATCTCCTACCAGAGACTGGTGAGGGCTGAGCAGGGCCTGCCCGTTAGGAGTCACCGAAGCTCCACTGTGTAAGTGCTCTTAGGCAGGGAAAACGGGGCGGGGGGATGGGAATACCCCTACCCCACTGTTTTACTATTGTTATAGCACCCCACCCCATGCATCTGGCATTCCTTCCGTCACTGTACCCCCTCTTACCCCAGCCACTAACAAACAAACTTCAAGGGGACACCCCTGGAATGGCTGGTGATGTTTTGTGCACAGGTTTGTTTTTCTGGGCTGAGGGTCTTTCATCAGATTCCTAAACTGGTCTGAGACTTTTTTTAAAAAAAGTGTTAAGAACCACCTGAATTGATTGGGGCAGATTCTGGGCACACATTACCTCACTTTATCCCACTTTTCAGATGAGGAAACTGGAGGTTGGAGAGGCCAAGTAATTTCCCCAAGGTCACACAGCTAGTTAAGTGTCTGAGCCAGGATTTGAACCTCAGTATTACCCAAAAACTCATACTCTTTCCAAATGTCTTTCTGCCTGTAACTAAAACGGTAATTTCCAAACTCTTTGACCAGAATCTACAATAAAAAATTCATTTCACATGACAACCTGGCATGTGCATGTGCGCATGCGCGTTCACACACACACACACACACACACACACACACACACACACACACACACACCCTGGAAACAAGTTTCAAGAAACGAAACTTACCCTTACTCCATATGATGGGCTCTGTTCCATTCTATTCCCTTTCATTTAAAAGGGCAGTTCTGGTTGTGATATAATCACCTGCTCATGGGTCCTGGCTTACAGTTTGACAAGCACTGGAGAAGTTTCCATTCTGAAGACCCTCTGGCAGGTCTCCAAGCATGTAGGTGCTGTCTTGCCTTGACACTTGGAAGCCTGGAGACCCCAGCCTCCATCAGCTCAGAAATTAGAGTCACCCCAGTCCCTCCCCATCCTCAGCCCAGGGGTTCCCTAAACACTGACACCACTGAGCAAACATCTATCAAGTCCCTCCCAGGAAAAAACAAACAAGCAAGCCAGTGGTAGGTTTTGTGAGAGACAGAGGGCATACAAATGTTAGTAACTAATGTTAGGTTAGTATATAAATCAGACACCTCCCAGGGGCTGGGTCAGGTGAACGGTGAGTAGTCACCAATACCTGTCAGGCCCTTGCTGAGATCCGGGCACTGCTGTAAGCATTGCTACATCATTCACTCCTCAAGTTAACTCTATGAGAAAGGTATTTTTTAGATTGGGGAACTGAGGTGCAGAGAGGTTAATAGAAAGGGCTTGGTGCTGAGAGATCGTCTCACTTTCATTCTGTAAGTTGAGAACAATGGCTAGTTCTTCGGCAGTGAAAGCATGCAGTGGCGAGAGCGCAGGTTTGGCTGGCCTGGTCCTGCATGCAGTGGGGCTCAGAGCGTGTCTGTGGAAAGAATGATCTAGTGCTCAGAGGAGAGAGCCTTGGTTAGAGGCTGCTCAAGTGGGCCTACCTGCTTTTTCTTATAGAGCAATCAAATATAATTTCTCCCCAAATGATGAAGACTTTGACAGAGACTGGTTCTGTCCCTGTGCCTTGAGCCCAGGGCCCTGCTCTGGGACAGATGTCCACAGAAACTTGAGGGAATGCCACCTACCTGGTGCTTCTTTGCACTGAGTTTAAACATAGCACGGATTTGTGAGAGAGCAGGAGCGAGTGTGAGAGGTTCATACTAAAGCATTTACAAGTATAAGACCATCATGGTTTGAACATACTTCGAGAAGATGCAGCAATGAGGGTTGACATGGGCGAAGTGAGAACAGTTCGGTGTTGTTTACTGTTAATTGCGCGATCCACACCCTCGGGGTTCACGACTCTCTTAACATTTGGGTGTGTTTGAAAGTTTCATAACGAACACATTTCAACACTGGCACCAAGGAGGAGCCCAGGGTGCAGCAGGAGGAGAGGTGGCCGTGGCTGAGCACACCCTCCCCAACCTGATAATAGCCTGTGCAATGGCTTTGGCAAGTTAGAAAAGGTGTCCCCTGGGAGTGGAGAACTCAGATGTAGCCCTGACTTGGCTCCCCTTCCTCCTGGCAGATGCTACTCCATGCCACAACCCTTGGCTTGAGGAGCAGGACACGGGCCGAAATTTTAGGCCACACTGCACCATGGCATGTGTCTGCCCTGCTTCCACCTCCACGAAATTATCGCTTGGCTTCAAGTCACCTCACCTAAAATACAACCCTCTTTTGTGTAATCTTGTATCTATTTAGATGTGCTGTAAGAACAATGTTTATATAAAAATTAAGGTAAAATTAATTTTTGAAAATTAAGTTGAATTTTTAAAAAGATCTTTGAAAATACCGGGTAAAAAAAAAAAAAGAACTGAAAAGTAGACCATAAACTTTCCTCTTGGAACTAGGACCCTCGAGCCCGTCACCCCTGCCCCCCCCGCACCCACTCCGGCCTCAGGCCCTGCCTGGGCTATAGGGAGGCCCTGACCTCACCGGGGCCCAGCACCAGTTTGAGGTGTGTGGCTGTGCCCCCAGTGCCCACAGCCACTCCTCTGTGCCTTTAGCACTGTACTATTGCTGAACCCAGTGGAAGTGCAGGCCGAGTTCCTCACCGTAGCCAACAAGCTGAGCACGCCCGGGCACACGCCCCACAGTGCCTACATCACCCTGCTCCTGCATGCCTTCCAGGCCACCTTTGGGATCAACTGTGACCTCCCAGGTCTGCACTGTAGGCTGCAGGTATGTGTCTGGTGTCCTGGGGCTACACACCATCTTCTTCCAGCAGAGCATTCTTTCAGAGAGGCATGCTCCCCTGTCTGCTTCATCTCGGTGCTACAGTCTCCAGTGCACACAGGCCTCCCTCACCCCAAGGGACATGGCAGGGCATTGGTTGGAGAATTGGCCTGGTCAAGAGGCTTTTGTTGTGCTGAGTCTGGACCAGGGTGGTTGGCCCCCTGGGCAATGGGGCTGGGCACAGAGCCTCAAAGGAATGAGATTTAGGCTGAAGCTGGAATAGCTGGTTTCTAGTCTGAGCTCTGTGACAGGGCAGTTGTGAGGCCCTGATCAGCCTTATCTCCTCTCTGGCCTGCAGTAGTGAGCGCTGAAGTCGTCCCTCCCAACTCTGCAGTGCTCTGGCTTTTGGCCTTTCTCTTATGACCATTTCCTGAGAATAGGGGTAAGGGGAGCCCTGGCTCCCTGGTCAGTGGTGGGTAAAGGTGGGTGATGAGGCCAGGGAGGGGATTGGTCATTGCTGCCCTTAGTAAGGCCTTGGGAGGTAGAGAAGTCGGGCAGCCACATTGTGGTACAGAAGCAAGCCTGTCTCCTCCTGGGACTTCAGTCCAAGACCCTGGCAGAGCTTGAGGACATTTTCACGGAGACTGCAGAGGCACAGGAGCTGGCGTCTGGCATCGGGGATGCAGCCGAGGCCCGGCAGTGGCTCAGGACCAAGCTGCAGGCAGTGGGAGAGAAAGCTGGCTTCCGTGGTGTCTTAGGTGAGGCTCTTGGGAGAGTGGGGCCCACTTTCCCCATCTCCAGCTCTGGCTCCCACAGTGAGCAGTCCAGGTCTGTCTGCTGGTTGTGTTCCACACAGTCACTCAGGGATCTGCATTCCTCAACATCTCCTTGCTCCACTGTCCCCTGGGACATTGTTACTGTCTGCAGGGTTAGGGTTTGGCTGCCATCATGTGGTGGCTTGTGGGAGGAGGAAAAGAGAATGCTAATCTAGGGCAAGGCACTTCCTTTTACATAGTTTACATATTTAGATAATACAGAAGTTGCAAGCATTATGTCTACACATACCCTTTGGCCCACTTTGGTCACATGGCCATGCCTTGCCCCAAGGAGTCTGGGAAACTTCCTTTGCACAACTTTATTACCATAGAAGAGGGACACGATATTCCTCACAACACCTAAAGACATAGTGCCATTGTTTTCCTGCTTTGACCCTATAAAAGGAGGCTTAGATGTTGTGTTGGCCACATTCACACAGTTTACAAAGGGGCATGGCATCCACATGGTGCCCTTGAAAGAAGGTCTTCTGGCTACAAGCTAGGCATCCCAGCTTCCAGCTCAGCTTCGGCCCACTCTGCCGCGTGGCCTGTGCCAGTCTTCTACCAACTCTAAGACGAGAGGACAGGGCTGGCCAATCTCAAGGCCCCTTCCCAGGCCTTACTGCCTACCCTGTTCTTACAGACACTGCAAAACCTGGCAAGCTCCACACCATCCCCATTCCTGTCGCCAGGTGCTATACTTACGACTGGAACCAGGACAGCTTTGGTAAGCAGCTGGCTGGGGCCCTCGTGGTGCCCGCCTCCCAAACTGCCTGGGCTCTCTTCCTGGTCCTGGTCTGTTCAGCTGCCTCCCATACCCCACCAGCCCTCCCACCTGAGCAGGCTCTAAGCAGAGCAGAGGGAAGTGTTCTGAGTCCTAGGCTGGCCTTGACCCTCCTTCTGCCCTCTTGTCCCCAAGTCCATTCTGTCTTAGCCTGTTGCCCCTCCCAAGGGTGAGCAAGAGGGGTTTCAAGGGTCCGGACACCCAGATGATGCCTCCCTTGCTTGCCTGCAGACATCTTGCAGGAAATCCTGCTCAAGGAACAGGAGCTGATCCAGCCAGGGATCCTGGGGGACAATGAGGAAGAGGAAGAGGAGGAGGAGGAGGAGGACTTGGAAACAGATGGGCATTGTGCCAAGAGGGACTCGCTGCTTTCTACCAGCTCAGAGGCCTTCCACGACTCCTCCCTGTCCCTTGCCTCATCCCAGGCCTCTGGGGCCACCCTCTCCCGCCAGTTGCTGACCTCCTTTGTCTCAGGCCTCTCAGATGGCATGGACAGTGGCTACATGGAAGACAGTGAAGAGAGCTCCTCGGAGTGGCCCAAGAGGCCTGGTAGTCAGGAACGTCGGGGCTGCCGCAGGCCTGGGCAGAAGTTTAACAGGATCTATAAACTCTTCAAGAGCACCAGCCAGCTGGTAATGCGGAGGGACTCTCGGGGCCTGGAAGGCAGCTCGGACACGGCCCTGCCCCTAAGGCGGACTGGGAGCCTCTGCAGCCCCCTGGACACCCCAGCACTGCCCCCTGCCCGGGCCCAGCGCTCCCTCTCCCTGCCCCAGCCCAAGCTCAACACCCAGCTGCCCAGCTGGCTCCTGGCCCCTGCCTCTCGCCATCAGCGCCGCCGCCCCTTCCTGAGTGGGGATGAGGACCCCAAGGCTTCCACACTACGTGTTGTGGTCTTCGGCTCCGATCGGATTTCGGGGAAGGTGGCTCGGGCATACAGTAACCTGCGGTAAGAGCTGGAATAGGGGGCATCACTCTGCCCTAGGTAGCAGAGTGATGGTGCTGACGGAATCTGAGTCTTGAGGCTTAAGTACAAGAGGGACCAAGAGAGCTTCCTTCTCACCATCTTCTTCTTGCCAGGCGGCTGGAGAACAACCGCCCGCTCCTCACACGGTTCTTCAAGCTTCAGTTCTTCTATGTGCCTGTGAAGCGAAGCCAGGGGACCAGCTCTAACGCCTGCCCAACCCCTCGGAGCCAGACACCCCCACTTCCCACAGACTCCCCGAAGCACCCCAGCTCTGCAGTATGTCCCCAGCCTTGGACCAGATGGGGTGGGGAAGGTAGAGTAGGCATGAGTAGGTTTCAGTTCCCTGAGGGTGCTACTTGGATGTCACCAAGAGCAATCACCTGTGTTTACAGGATGTCTCCTCCTGCCTGGTCCTGGCTCCCAGAAGTGGTCCCTGCCCTGCACTTGGGGGTGGCATTTTGCTGTATGAAAGACTGAAAGTTGTTGGACTTCTCCAAGAGCAGGGGGAAGCTCAGATTGGGGCTGCAGGTGCCATTCAGGGCCCTGGAGCCATGATAGCAGACTTCCTGTGTAGCTGGGAGTGACTCTCACCCCTTGTCCCAGGAGCTGGGCACGGCCCCATGGGAGGAGAGTACCAATGACATTTCCTACTACCTCGGCATGCTTGACCCCTGGTATGAGCGCAATGTGCTGGGCCTCATGCACCTGCCCCCTGAAGTCCTGTGCCAGGTAAGTGGCCCCTGGGATGGGTGAGAGGGCCACTGGCTGCAGTCACACAGCCTCGCTTAGAAGGCCCTGGTTTGGGGAGATCCAGCTTCAGGCCTCCAAGGAGGATCAGGGCTCACTTGGAAATAAGCAGGGAGTGTAGGTGAGAGGCAGGACTGATCCTAAACCCAGGACACTGAGGGCCAGGGACGGAGTCACTATAGTGACAGGGAGAGTCCTCAAAAGGATCTAGGGGACCCATCTTCAACTCCCAGCTTTGTGCAGGGACCTCCCTGGAGGCCCATGTGCCAAGTGAGGGAGGGATATGAAGACCAGGCTGTGGGTCCTCCCCTGACCATTCTGTTTCCTGCTTCCATCTCACCTTGGCCCTCTCTGGCTGTCTGCCTATGTACCTTGTGTGTGTGCGTTCCTCTCTTTTCCTTTCATATTCCCTTTCTGTCTTGCTCTCTCTCCACCTGTCCCTCTGGCTCTGGCCCCCCACCCCCTGCCAGCAGTCCCTGAAGTCTGACTCCCGGCCCCTGGAGGGCTCCCTCACCCAGCTGCCCATCCTGGCCGACATGCTGCTCTATTACTGCCGCTTCGCTGCACGGCCGGTGCTGCTGCAGGTCTATCAGACAGAGGTAAGGCCTGCCCTGCCACTCCGTGCCACCTCCTCCGTCAGACTCACTGGCAGGCCTTCCTCAGCATTGCCAGGTTCCAGCCTGTGCCCTGCTGGGCCTGTATGGCCTGCCCTTACCCCGTAGCCACCCCGGCCCTGTGCTGGAGGAGCCTGGTGGGCCCCTGCAGGAGGTCCTCACTGATGCCCTGGTCCTGCCCTCTCCAGCTGACCTTTATTACTGGGGAGAAGATGACAGAGATCTTCATTCATTCCCTGGAACTGGGTCACTCTGCTGCCACTCGTGCCATCAAGGCTTCAGGTAGGTGCTGCCTGAGCCTGGGTGGAGACAGGTGGGGAGAGTGGGGAGGCGGGGCCAGAGAGCAGGGCTACAAAGAGACAGAGTTCTGAGAAGGTGGGACCCCCTGAGAGGTTGGGTCACAGGAAGGCAGGGCCAAAGGTGGGGGTTAGGGTAGGCAGAGCCCTTGGGTCTGAGAGGCACTAAGAGAGAGTGAAAGGTCTGTCTGTGTGTGGCACAGGTCCCGGCAGGAAGAGGCTGGGCATTGATGGGGACCGGGAGGCCGTCCCTTTAACACTACAGATAATTTACAGCAAGGTAAGACTTCTGGGGTCTGTTCCTGATCTTCCCTTACCCAGAGCCAGACTCTTAGGCTCCTGGGCCCCAGTTTTTAAGCTGGAAGGCTGCAGAAGGCTCCCCTGGACCCTGAGAGAAGTGGGGAAGGGGAGGGAGAGGACATCTTTCTCCCCTACACCTCCAAAGCCTCCCCACCCCTGTTTTCTCCCCATGCCTGAATGTGCTCAGCAGCTTCCATGAAGTGTCGGGGCCTGGCTACAGGGCTGAGGTGAGAGTGGGGCCAGGACGGGTCTTCTGGAGGCACAGAGCAAGGGAGAGGCCAGAGTCTGTGGGCTGGTGCACCTGGCTGGGTACATGGGAGGTGGGGCTGGTATGAAAAGAGTGAGGATATTTGTGGGGTAAGGGAGGGAGGGGATGCGCATGAGCACACTGGAGGGCATGAGTCTCTGAGTCTCACCCTGGAGTACAGGCCACGAGAGGCTCGACCTCACCAGTGGGGAGCCTTCTTGCCTTCTTTTCTTTCTTCCTTCCTTCAAGCATTCAAAAGATATTCATTTAACACCTACTCTTGCCAGGCTCTGTGCTGGGCAAGGGGAAATGCAGTAAGCAGAAAGGGCTAGGTCCTTCCTTTAACTTTTTTAGAGGAGAGAGACAGATAAGAAACAAGTAAATGGCCAAGATAATGTCACAGAGTGGTGAGTGATGACAAGGCAATAAAAGGGCTGAATGGGATAGTGATGATGGGGCTACTTTACATGTGGTGGCAATGGAGATGGGCAGGAGGGACTAACCTTGGGAGCTATGTGCCAGGTGTTCAATACGTACTGTGTCTCAGAAGTCTTTCTAGGCACAGGCATGTTCTGAAGAGTGAACAAAATGCTTACAGCCTAGAGGGGATGGTAGGCATTGGTTAGATAAACCTACAGATGTATAATTACAACTGTGAAAAAAAGATAAAGGAGAAGTACATGGTACTGTGAGAACCTCTAAGGGAAGCTAGACAAGACTTCCTAGAGAAGAGACAATGAGTCAGTATTGGAAAGAGAACCAGGAGTTAATTAATTCAGCTAAGAAGAGAGGGATGTGTTCTCCGGACAGAGGGGCCAGCATGTGCAAAGGCCCTATAATGGGAGAGAACATGAATATCAAAGGGCACTGAAGGAAGGCCAGAGAGGCTGGAGCAGAGAGAGTGTGAACATGATAATGAGGTGAGGCTAAAGAGATAGGTGGGGTTGGAAAACCAAGGGCCTTCATTGTAATGAGAGGAGTTTTGTCCTGCCTAGGAGTGATGGGTATCCTTTTACATGGCTTAAGTTTGGGGTGGGGCTGGGAATGTGTGTGACATGATTGGATTTGAGGTTTGGAAACTCCCTCTGGCAGCTTAGAGGGAGTGAAGAACAGAGTGGTGGAGTCCACAGGGGATATTTAGGCCGATAGGTTTTCTAGGAGAGAAATGTGGGTGGCCTGCATTAGACTGGTGGTGGTGGTGGTGGTGGTAGTGGTGGTGATGGAAAGAAATGGGAGCTGTATCTCGATTATGTAAGTCTAAGGGCTTAGGGATTGGAAAAGAAGAGACTTAGACTCCTAGATTTCAGTGTTCTGTGACTTATAGTACCATATTCTCAGAAGCAGCCCAGGTCCAATGGGGGAAGATCATGAGTGTGGGATATGTTGAGTTTGAGGTGCCCTTGAGAGGTAGAAGGAGGAAGTTGGAACAGGCAATTGAACTCAGACATGAAACATGAAGATGGGTATATAGGTAGTCATGGCAAAAAGGCACAGGGGAGGTTCCCTAATGGAGAAAGTAGGAACGCAAATAGCAGAGGACCCAGGAGAAGTTCCTGAGCCCTGCATCATGTGACAGACAAAGGAGGGCGATCACACAGAGCAGAGGTCCCAGCTAGAAAAGTGGTGGGGAAACAAGGAGTGTGCCATAAAGAAAGCCCAGGAGAGGAGAGGGGTGAACAGATTCAAATTTTCTTGTGAGGTCAAGTAAGCTGACCTTGAGAATGATCAAGGACTGAGAAATGATCTTGGGTTTGGCAACATGGAGGTCCCTGGTGAAAGAGACATTCAGACAAGTATCCAAAGAGGGGGTTCTGGCCTGGCTCTGCCAGGAACTCCAATCCCATGGACCCCCTCTTCCTTGCTCTGGGCTCAGCAAGAGATAATCAAGATCTCCCCTTGAGGTGCTCTCAGCTCTCCTGCCATGTGATCTGGTCACAAGTCTAACCCATAGACTAAGCCTGTTGCTCCTCCCTGGAGTCACCAAGATCTGTGCAGGTGTCAGGGGCTCTTAGGGAAGAAGCCAGCAGACTCGGGTGAATGAGAGAGAGCTTCCTGGGTGTTCCAACTGCGAGCAGCTCCCTGGTGATCTGGAGCCTCCACTTTGAAGGGAAGGCAGCAGGCACTGGGGCCTCCAGGCTGAGAGGATCTGGCTTTGCCACAATTCCAGGGGGCCATCAGTGGACGAAGTCGCTGGAGTAACATTGAGAAGGTCTGCACCTCCATCAACCTCAATAAAGCCTGCCGTAGGCAGGAGGAGCTAGGTGAGTAGGACAGCCAGGGCACAGGGGTGGTAGCAGAGAGGGGTTCTGAGCCTGGCCTGAGCCACCCCTACCCTTTAGATGCCAGCGTGGAGGCCCTGACGCTAAACCTGACAGAAGTGGTGAAACGGCAAAACCCCAAATCCAAGAAGGGCTTTAACCAGGTATGTCTCTCATCTCCTTGCAGCCACATCCTCAGGAGACTTTCTGGGCATGTGTGTGTACCTGTGTGTGTGTGCACATGTGCATATGTGTGTGTATGAGATAGAGGAGGGGTGTCCAAGGGCTGTGGGGGGATATGTGGGTGGGAGGAGAGGTAGAGTAAGGGTGTGGTTTAGGGATGCGCACATGCATTGAGTGCTGTGGGGTGTCAGGGTGGAAGGGTGCCCTTGTGAGGGGAGATATGTATGTGGAAAGGTTCTGCCCTTAGTCTGAGGCAGAGCGGGCAGTGTCAGAGAACTGCAGGGCTCTCATGGTGAGGGCAGTGGGTAGTGCAGTTTTTCCTCAGGGGACATTTGCTTCTTCCAGGCTCAGGAAAGGGCAGAGGCTGGAGAGGAGCCAGGGCCTGATGGAATCCTCAGGACCCCTCCTTGGAGCTGGCCTTTAGCCTTAGAGTGCTGCCAGGCAAACTCCCGCTCCCACCCCCCAGGCCTTGTTGGGCCATTCCAAGGGAGGGAACTGAGAACAGCTAGGGGCTGGGAGCTCTGTGTCCAGGGCTCTGGAGGGTGACCTGGGCCTTCCTTCCAGATCAGCACATCGCAGATCAAAGTGGACAAGGTACAGATTATTGGATCCAACAGCTGCCCCTTTGCAGTGTGTCTGGACCAGGATGAGAGGAAAATCCTGCAGAGTGTGGTCAGGTAGGAAAGGGGGCACCCTAGCTCTGCTTCAACAAAGTATGATAGCAGGGAAGGGGTCAGTTCCTGCATACCCCCACCCAGAGGCCTGGAGGTTGCTAGAGGGATGGGAGGCCTGCCCTTATGCCTGCCTTGCCCCACAGGTGTGAGGTCTCACCTTGCTACAAGCCAGAGAAGAGCACCCTCTGCACCCAACCCCAGAGGTCCCCTGACCCAGCTGTGCAGGCTGCGCCCGACCTCTGCTCCCTCCTCTGCCTGCCCATCATGACTTTCAGTGGAGCTCTGCCTTAGCGAGACCCTGCACCAGCCTGGACAAAAAGCCTGAAGCAGTTTCTTCTGAGCCCCTCTCCAGACAATTGGCTATGAGGATCTCACTCTTCGTGGAGAAGCAAATGGCCTTATGCTGGGTCAGGGTCCTGCTGTGGGCCCTGCACTGGGCAGGGGACAAGGGGTTGATTGTTTCTGGGGCCCTAGGGCTCTGTTTGGGACAGAAACAGGCATTCGGGAGAAAGGGGCCTGGTCACACACCCCTCAGATTCCTCGAAGTAGAAAGGGGAGCTGACCTCCAAAGGCCCTGGCCACTACCATGGTCTAGGGTTCTTTCTAGAAGAAAGATGTAAGGCTCTCGTGATCTGGGTTATGGTTTAGGCCTCTTCTCCTACCCCATGGCCAGGCCTACCCCTTCCTTTGTCAAAGACTTGGGGAACCTTTTGTGTCTGGAATTCAGTCTCCTCTACTCTAGAAACATAAGTGAGACTTTGCTGACCTTCAGTACCACCCCCCCAGCTCCCTCTCTCTCTCGCTCACACACACAAACACACACACACACACACACACACACACGCACATACACATGCACACGCATGCATGCACACACACATACACTTTTTCTCTCTCAGGTTCCCTGGGTCTTCTGAAAAACAGCACTAACACTTTACTTATCTACTCTCAGGACCCGGTACAGATTGTCTCTGGAGTCCCATTCTGGATCTGAGGTCCTTGGGAGATAGGACAGGCTTAGATTCAGCTGTGACCGAACGACCAGAAGGAAGTTAATTAGCTTCTTCGAGCCTCCCTTTCCTCAGCACTAAACTGGGGGAAAATAAGTTCTCCTTAAAGGGTTGAAAAGGAATTTCAAAGTGCCTGGCCCCCTGGCTAGCTCACAGCTGGTGCTCAGTAAAGATCAACAGCCTTACTCTCTAAACACTGATTCCCCTGTCTGGTACTAGGGTACCAGACCTCTCATGACCTCTGGGAGGCTCTTCATTCACTCTTTTCTAATGTGCCAAGACTGAGGAGGTGAGGAGTGCTCAGATGTATCCTATGGAAGAGGAATTGCCTGTGTCAGCGTGAGAGGAGGGTTGCACAGGTGCCCCCAGCCTTCACCTCCTTCTCTCCCAGGTTGGCTCCTATGCCCCCCACTTCCATCTTACTCCTTGGGCTCCCCAGAGGAATAGAAGATGGAGTGCCTGGCCTCGCAGAGCTTAGAACCTGATTGGGTGATAGAACATGAGAGCAAAAAATGTAAAACTGCCTGGTTAGAGTGCTTTGAGAAGTTCAAAGTTAATATGGGCTAGGGTGATAGGGTGGAGAGCAGTGCTTGGGGCCAGGATTTGAACTGGTAGGGGTGAGGAAAGGAACCATGGAAGCAGACAGTTGGATCCCATGCAGACACCCTCCTCCCTCTCCTTCTGCTTCATCCTGCTCCAAAGGTTCTGGGCTTATATAGCCCATGAAACCCCAGCCAAGAGAGCTCACACTTGAGAGAAATAGACAAAGCCAGCTCCTACCCAGTATTGACATTCCTCCCCTGTCCTGGCCAGGCTCCAGAGAATGGTCAGATATATATGTCTTCAATATTTTCTGTGTGTGAGCAGATTGCCTACTACATGACCAATGCGTATCCAAGAAAAAGTAAATGGAATTTAATATTATTGTCAAATAAAACTTATTAGTCTTGTATTTAATGATCTAGAGTTATTTTGCTACATGGCAATTACATAAATCATTCATATATAGCAGAAATAAGATTGTTGAGTGATTGTTTTATTTACCTTTTTGTAATTTTCCTCTCTATAGCAAATATATTTGTACTGAAATTTTCCCTGACACTAATCCATTTAAGCCTTATGCTGCTGAGAGGAAGAGAAGTGAGCTCTGGATCTGGGGCAGTTTTAGTCTTGGATCATAGGGAGGGAGAGAAGAAGAGGTAAAGGGATGGTGGAATATACCTGTGACCTGGGAAAAGTAGGGAAGCACCAGGCTTCAAACACAACTGCTTGGGATGGAGGAAGAAGGAACCATGAGATGCTCTAGCTCTGCATCAGCTAGCTATTACAAACAATAAAGCACACCTGACACTCAGTGGACTAAACCTATGATTATTTATTCTTGCTCATGCATCTATAGGACATTTAGAGATTCCTTGGACTCAGAGTAGCTTGACTCCAAGCTGCAGGTGGGTTCAGATCTGCTTGGTGGGCCTCTCAGGCACCTTGGGCCAGCACATTAGCACAAGACAGGTAAGCAGAGACATGTGATGCTTTCTAGGGCCAGGGCCTGGAACTGGCACAGTATTCCTTCTCCCAGCATTCAACTGGCCAAAACTGATGGAGCACATCAACCCACATATTCAGTAAACTTGGTATATCTCACAGGGTAAAAAGAATTACATGATAAGAGCACCTTACCTCTGATATTCTTTCCAAAGTCCCATAACCCCCATCTAATCATGAGAAAAATATAAGATTAACCCAGATTGTAAAACATTCTATGGAATAATCTGACTAATACTCTTCTAGATAGTCAGTGTTGTGAAAAATCAAGGAGGGACTAAGAAACTCACTAAGAAAATTAAATGCATTGTGGTGCCCTGGATTGGTTCCTGAAACAGAAAGAGGATACTAATGGAACACTGGTGAAATCTCAATAGAGACTGGAGTTTGGTTTTTAACACACACACACGCACAAATGCACACACACACATGAGCACACACAGGCACCTCATTGTCAAACTCCTGAGGGGGAAAAAAGGTAAAGAAAGAATCTTAAAAACAGCCCAAGGGGAAAAAAGCTCTTTATCTTCAAAGCATCGACAATTAAACTGAGAGCTCTCTTCTCAACAGAAAAATAATGGAAGCCAAAAGACAACGAAATGACACCTTCAAAGTGCTGAAAAAAAAATCCATCAACTTTGAATTCCATACCTAGAATACCCGATGATTTTTAAAAATTATAACTGCTCACAAGAGACACACTAAAATCTAAGAACACAGAAAAGCTAAAAGCAAAAGGATAATACCATGCAAACTTGACCAAAAAAGCTGGTGGTGTTACCCTAAAATCAAACAAAGCTTTTAAGGTAAGAAGCACTACAAAAGATTAAGAGAGACATTTAATAAAGAACAAGAGTCAATTCAACAAAAAGATATCACAGTCATAAATCTGCATGTACTCAATAACATACATTTAAACTATAAAGCAAAAACTGACAGAACTAAGTCTCCACAGCCATAGTGAAAGGATTTAACACACCTCTCTAAATAGCTAATAGAACAAATAGACACACACACACGCGCACAATCAATAGCAGTATAGAGGATCTGGACAAAACAATAAATGTGATCTCGTGAAATAGAACACTGTGACCTACAACAATTTACATTATTTTTAAGTACAAGTAAAATATGAAACTTCAGATAATGGAAATCAAAGTGCATTCTCTGACTACAATGAAATTAAACTATCAATAACAAAAAGATTACTAGAAGATCCCAACTGCATGGGAATCAAGCACTTCATCTCAATAATTCACAGGTCAAAAAAATAAAAATGGAAGCTAGAAAATATATTGAACTGGTTAATAATATATGATATTGAAACTCATGAGATGCTCAAGCAATGCTTAGGAGGAAATTTATTGCCATGAAAAGCATATCTTAGAATGAAGCAAAAGCTAAAAATCATTTACATTTACATCTCATAAAGCTAGAGGAAGAACAGTAGGTCAATCCTAAAGAAAGTAAAAAGAAAGAAATAAGTATAAGAATAGAAATCTGAGGTAGAAAACCAAAGTACTAATTGATAAGCCCCCAGAAAGATAGAGAGAGGACAAATTATCAATATCAGGAATAAAAAGGAAGACATTTCTACAGAGCCTACACACACTAAAAAGATAATAAAAAATAATATATATTCACCAAAAAATTGGCAATTTGGATAAAATGGAGACATTTCTCAAAATTACAATTTGCAAATTTGACAAAAGAAATGGATATCCTGAGTAGGCTAGTATATATTAAAGAAATTGAAAACATTATTTTCTTAATTAGACTAGCAACAAATCATCTTTTTTACTGTCTCCTAGTTACACATTTTCCAAAATATCATATAGTCATAACTATATAGTATATAGCTTTTTCAGACTGACTTTCTTCACTTAGCAATATGCATTTAGTTTTCTTCATGTCTTTTCATTTCATAGTTTATTTTCTTGTTGCTGAATAATATTCCATTGTATTGATGTACCCTAGTTTTTTTATTTATTCACCTACTGAAGGACATCTTGGTTGATGCCAATTTTTGGCAATTATGAATAAACTACTATAAACATTCATGTGCTGATTTTTGTGTAGATATATGTTTCCAACTCATTTGAGTAAATACCAAAAAGCACAATTACTGAATTATCTGGTATAAGTATGCTTAGTTTAAAAAACAAAAACAAAAAACAAAAAACAAATTTCCTTCTAAAGGAGCTGTGTCCTTTTTCATTCTCACCAAATGGATGAGAGGTCCTGTAACTGGTTCCACATCCTCATCAGCATTTGGTGTTGTCACTGTCTTGGGTTTTATCTGTTCTAACAGATGTATATAAGATCTCATTGTTCTTTTAATTTACAATTCCCTAATGACTATGATGTTGAGTGTTTTTTCATATTTATTTGCCATGGTGTATCTCTTTGGTGAGGTGTCTGTTCAGATCTTTTGCCCATATTTAATTGGGTTGTTTGTTTTCTTATTGTTGAATTTTAAGCTTTCTTTGTATATTTTGAATACCAGTTTTTTATCAGAGAAATGTTTTGCAATTATTTTCTTCCAGTTCGTAGCTTCTCTTTTCATTCTCTTAACCTTTTGCAGAGTAGACAGTCTTAATTTTAATAAAGTCCAGTTTATCAATTTGTTCCAAAGTCCAGTTTATCAATTTGTTCTCTTCTGGCAGCTTGGAACATAAGGGTCTGTCACCATCCTCAGACCGCTCCCTGAGGTCCTTGACATCCAAGTCATGTCTCTTCCAGAGCAACAGCCCTCTCACCACCCTGGGGCAAGGAACATCCACAGTCTGCTCTAAGCGGAGGAAGCAAAGGTTTCCAACTGCTGCACCTTCATACCTACAGGGGATGAGTGTGGCACCCCACCTGCTTGGTGCCTCTCCCAGGGCTCCAGACTTCTTGTACCCCACTGTCACACCCACCACACCCTCCCCTGCTGGGAGTTAGTTTTGCCCTCAGAAGAGGGCTTCTTGGTTTTCCTGGGAAGAAGATGCTCCCTCCTTTCTCAAGTCTCCGAATCCCTCTATTTCCTCCCCCAAACCTACCCATGAAATCGGGTTCCCTTTACAACCCCTCTGGGGGCAAAGGCAGTGTGATAGAATTTCAATTTAAAATGGAACCAGAGGATGTGAAATGGAAAATCGCACACATACACCATTGAGAAAGCAAAACTTCCAAACCGAGAGACTGGTTTTCCATAAATGCCTGATTTACAAAAAAACTGATAATATTGGAATTCCTTAAATGACGGAGTTGGTCAGAGGTTGCCTCATATCAGCCTTGGGAAGTTTTGCTTGTGGTTTCCAGAGGCATGAACAAGAATGACTCAGGTTGGGTTAATCTCACAAAATCAGCTGAATGGAGCTTTGTTTGTATAACGGGACTCATTTTGTCTACTCAGAGAATTTTTAAGGCTGGTCTCCATTTGTTTTTTATTTTAACAGACTCTATCTGAACTCTTCCCTTTTTACATTCCCTGCTCATAAATACAGCCTCCCCTAAACCCTCAAGGGACTCACCTGTAGCTTATTATAGTTTGCGTGTCCTGAACTGCAATTTCTCTGCTATCACCGAATAAATTCATCTTTTTGACAATTTTGAGCTTGTCTCAGTTTACCTCTTTATTTAGGTTGACAACAGGCAGGTGGCAGACTGGCCCTACCCATGCCACTTTAGTTCTATTTGGTGCAGCAGGCACACCTGTGTCCCTGCTCAGACCACAGCCCCTTTGTCTTAGTCATCTCAGATTGCCATGACAAAATACCATAGAGTGGGTGCCTTAAACAACAGACATTTATTCTTCACAGTTATGGAGGGTGGGATATCCAAGATCAAGGTGCTGGCAGATTCGCTATCTGGTGAGACCTCCTCCTTGTTTACAGGCAGCCACCTTCTCATTGTGTCTTTGCATGATGGAAAGAGGAATTTCTGGTCTCTTTTCTTCTTATAAGGACAGTAATCCCATCACGGGAGCTCCACCTTCATAATGTCATCTAAACTTAATTATCCCCCCAGAGTCCCCACCTCCTAATACCATCACATCAAGGGTTCAACATATGAATGTTTGGAGGACATTGTAAATATATATGTATATACGTGTGTGTGTGTGGGTGTGTGTGTGTGTGCCTGTGTGTGTGTGTGTGTGTGTGTGTGTGTGTGTGTGTGTGTGTGTGGAGAGAGAGAGGAGGGAGAGGTGGGGGAGGGTTGTCTTTTTTTTTTTTATGCCTACAGCACCTAGTATTCCTGGGCGGTCTCCTATCCAAGTACTAACCAGACCTGACCCTGCTTAGCTTACAAGATCAGACAAGATCGGGTACATTCAGGATGGCATGGCCATAGATGAGAAAGGAACTTTAAAATGAAGCCAGAGCTGCCATCCCAGAGGAACTGCTTTGCATGTCTTATTCCTCTTACTCCTCAAACCTTTGAAATATTATAACAGGGCAAAATAACCTTTGGACTGGGCCCAAAACAAACAACTGTAAAGATAACAAGAAAGCAGGTATTATAACTACAGACTGATGACTACCGAACTAAAAATTAAAAACATTATTTGGAATTAGTGTCACTATGTCAGCTTATTTGTATCAATAGAAATGCCTTTCTTCTACTGACGTCATTATTCCCCTCTCTTTCTCATAAATAACCCCTTGTCTTTATCTCCAAATCAGAATGCTATTTGGGCTTCTGCCTGAACCGGTGCTTCCCAAGAAAAGTTATTCTTTTGACCTCAAATAAATGCTGGTTGCCTCTCACTTTGGCCTTTTATTTTTAGGTTAGCAACACAAACATTCAGTCCATAACACAGTGAGTGTGTAGTCCCTGGAAAGGTGGCTGTGGCCACATCCATGTGTGTGTGCCTCTCTCTGCACAGAATGAGTAGGAAGAGATAGTGCCCTTATGGGAAATCTCAGAAATTCAAAGCTGGAAGGCTGAGCTTCCTAGTCGTTGTTGCAACCGGACCAGGAAATTGCCACTGAATGTCAAGCTAGCACAAACTGAGATATTAGCAAACACTTTATAGCACTTACTGTACACATGCCTAGTTCTGTCTCTGTGCTTTGCATGCTTATGTCATCTCACTCATGCCTCCCAACAGCCAATGAGGCAGGTGGTATTATGTTCCCATTTTCCAGATGGGAAAACTGAGACAGGGTAAGGAGCTTGCCCAAGATCACAGAAATAGCAAAAAGGGGAAGCCAGAATTCAAGCCCAGGCACTGGGGTCCCAGAGTCCCTAAGCTATGCTGCTCCCTCAACTCCTTCATGTGAGTCGTGGGGAAACCAAGGCCCAGAAAAGTAAAGTTCACACAGGTATTGAAGAGTGATGGCTTTATTTTAATAGAATTCTGCAGGAGCTCTATCTAAGCTAGAAGCTACACCATTCACACCTCCTCAGGAATGGTGGAGGTGGGGGAAGGAAGATGTGGGGGGGGGAGGTGGTCAGGGGCGGGGGAGAGTAATTGGAAGAGGACAGGAAAGCTGGGCTGAAATGGACTGGCAGAGTTCCAGGCAAGTCTGTACTGTCCACTACTGAGGGGGAGCCAGTCAGGAAGGAAGCCCTAGGTGAATGTCGTTCCAGGCCCAAGAACTGGCCCAAGGTGGGTCCCCTGAGACTTTTGGAGATAGGAAAGTAGAAGGGAAGCAGCCCTACCCATTCCCCCAACCCCAACCCACACCCTGCACACCCAAGCAAAGAGACTTTTCGTCACCAGGACCAGAAGCCTTCTCTGACCAAACTGTAACACCAAGTCTCTGAGGCCAGAACAAAGATTGTCTTGAAGCTGAGAAAGTTGGCGAGGGCTTTGCAGACACCCTCTCCAATCTGGTTACAGCTGAGGAAATTGAGATTCGGAGAGGAGGAGGGTCCTATGCAGCCAGAAGCATGCAAGGATGAGAGCCTGGCCAGGTTGCATGTCCCCCTCTTTTGGGTATGTCTGTGTGTGTAAGCATGTATGTATACATGTGCAAGGGACAGTGTGTTAGGCAATTTGCATAGATAATAAATGGTTGGGATATTGCAGTTTTCTCACTGATCTCCTAGTCGACTCCCAGCCTTCTTGTTCTGCTGGCCAGTCCCTCTTCTTGGTGGGAATTCACTTACAAGAGGAGAGCAGTGACTGTGATGGGTATTTTATACAGACGAGTGCCTCCTTTGAATTCTGAGAAGCTTGCAGACTTCCTCCCAAGCTCAGCTTCTCCAGCTCCAGGAGGAACCTACAGTATTAGGGAGGTAAAGATGTAGGACTGAGGAAGAGAAGGAGGGTCCACATGGCCTTCCTTTCCAGGCTGACCTGAGAACTCCGGAAGCAAGGTGAGACCAGGCCCTGTGCTCCATGGCAATCCCAAGTTCTCTCTGTCCCTCATCCAGTTCCAGAGTGGCCTGAGGGTATAAGGAGTTTGGGAATGGGGCAGGTGCACCTGCATTGCAAAAAGAAGCAGGGGCGGGGGACGGGGAGGTGTTCACAAGGTTTTCTTCACCAACTTGAAGGTCATCTTATGGAAGGGAATGGGCTGATTTTCTCTGTATCTTTCCATTCTTGACCCAAGTAAAAGTATTACTACTGCAGAAAATATAGATTTTTATATTTAAGAAAAGAATGTGGCTGTTCTGTAAGTACTGATACATAATGATCTCCAAAGAAACTAAGCTACTTGAAGAACAGTTTGTATAAATCACCCCCAGCTACTGACTGTGGTTATCACTGTGGGGAGAGAAAAGAAACTGTCAACTCCAAGAAAGAATATACCTGCCAAGAAGGACTCCTTTTGTTTAACTGGGCTTAAATTCATAACCAGAGACTAACAGCCTCTGGTTTACAGAGGTCCCTCATGCACACTGCATATCAAGGGATAGTCACAGCCTGAGCTGTCAGCCTCCTGCACTGTTTTCCTAGGGTCTGTGCCAACCCTCAGAAGAGAGCTCCTAGGATAGAAATTTAACCAATGGGCAGAAGACCTGCCCCATCCAATCAGGGCTGCACAACTATTCCTCATTTGCATCTTTGCTGACCAATCAGAATGTATAGAGCAGACCAATCAGGACAGTGCTATTTGAGCCAATAAACTCTGAATTTAGATTCTTCATCTGCATGAAAATGGACCAGTGAGGGATCGTGCTGGAACTTCTCTTTACATAAGCCAGCCTACTCTGTGCCTTGGCGGTGAAGCTGGCTGTTTTTGCAAACTGATCTCTAACACCTGAGGCACCTTGCTTGTGGTGTCTCAGTCGAAATGTTTCATAATTGACCCATATCACAGTTGAGCTGTTTCAGCCTAGTTGTTCCACAGCTAAGCTGTTTATCGAGCAGTTTCCACTGAATAAAGCTCCTATCCTAACCTCAGCCCAAATTGGGAATTTCTGTTGTTGGACTGGCAGCAATGATCTTTGGTTGACAAAACTGAGGAGGGTAAGGAGGGAGCTCTCTTTTTTACTCTATGTATTGCTATAATGTTTGAGAGTTTTTACGATGAAAATGTATTTATGAATTACTTGTGTAATTTTTTTAAACACTGAAGTTAAAAAAAAAGAAGTTGATGGTGTTTAAAATCAAAACTCCTCCCCACCAAATGAGAAGAGCGGCTATAAGTGTGAGCAGATGGATATAAATCATAAATCTGCTTCCCATGACTTTCACCCCAGTTAGTTCTAATTCTGCGTGCTTGTACACCCTGTAAGACGACACTGCCGGAAGAATGGAAAATTCCCAGCATATGTACTGTTCCTTCCTTCCCACACCCACAACAGATAGTACTAATTGCTAAAAAGTTCCTAGGTGATGCCGATGCTGCTGCTCCAGGAACCACACTTTGCTAATCACTAGTTTAGAGCATGACTTTGTCCTGCTGCCTCTGCTTCCCTGGGCCAGGTGTGTGAGAGCTGGAGGGAATTCATTAGAAGCAGAGGTGCCCATCAGGTGGGTACCAGTCATGTCACTGCCTTGTTCTTACCAGAGTGGAGTTGAGAGCCAAGACGTGTGGGCCAGACTTCAGGCTGGCTCATCCTCCGGATCCTCCCTGCAATGCTGTGGGAAGCCCCTGGACTGGGTATTTTCTGGTTCAAGCTCCAATACCACTGGTTATGTGAGCCTTTAAACTCTAGTTTACCCATCTCCATATTTGTCCCTAACTCATGAGGTGATGGTATAAATTAAGTAAATTGTATTTTGATAACAACTGTTTTCTGGTTTATTACTTCACACAGCTTTCTAAGAATGGGATCTCCCACCAGAGAGCCATTTGTTTTGAGGTATTGATAATGAGTTTGGAGTATAAAAACAGAAGTAAGGATTAGTATGGAGTTGAAGTGCTCTGAATGCACTTCAAAAGACTTGGAGATGTCTGAAAAAATCTGGGTGGGAGGAGCCAGGAGTTAGTGAGCTGGGGTCACTAGTGTAGAAAAGAGAAAGGGAAAAAACTCTCTACTCTATCCTAGCCTACCAGTCCAATGTCATGGAATGGAGGAAGGGTGTCCAGACAACAAAATATCTGCAGAGGATTTGTACACTCCTTTCCTTTTTCATCCCCCTGCCCCCGCTTCGATGGATTCTTTCATAAAATCTATATTACTTATTATTTTCTGAGTGGATTCTTTAGAAAACTCAAAGATATGATGAATTCTGCATCTGCTGCTGCTGAATAATCCCAGAGATAACTCCCAGAGAAGGTGGGACTGGAGCAAGGACACAAGTGACCCTGAGTTTCTTGTATTCAAAGCAAATACTTGCCTGACTCCAATATCCTGGTCCTCCAGATGCCAGCACTGGTTCCCCTGCCACCACTGCTATGTTCACAATTGCCAGAGGATTTCATTTTTGTTTAAAGCTCTCAGGTGCTTTATAATAGGAAAATAGATAAGAAGTATTTTTCTAAATAGAAAGGACTGGAGCGGCTCTTCTGGAAAGAGTTATGAAGACAGAATAGAAACAGTCTATTGTCTGCAGAAAAGACCAGTAACTTCATAGCTCCAAGGCAAGTTATGTGAGCAAACTTCCCAATGCCCAGACTGAGACAGAGGAACCTGAGAAGAAACCTCAGCACCTTCTTGCAGAGCACAGCTCTGGAGCTGTCCACAGGCACCAAGCAGCGCCCTCCGTGGCTACCACACCCAATGCAGTTACAGACATAACAGCCAATGATAAGAGCAGTAGTGCAGCCACAAGAGGCGACATCAGCTTGTGATTTCCGATTCGGTTAGGCCAAAGCTGATAAGGAGAGGGGGCTGTCCATGATGGCCACACCGCCTGGCTGCTGCTGAGTCCTGAGCCTTTAGGGGCTAAGTTCTTGGTCCGCATTCATTTCACTCATTTATTCCTTTCTTTCTCATCCATCCATCCATCCATCCACTCATTCATCCATTTGCTTTATTTAATGAGTCAAGCATTCTTTTAGCATTCTTTTATCCACTGATGGGTGGAATAATCAGTAAGACCTACTCTCTGCTTCCCCAAAATTTACTGTGGAAGGGGAGAGGGTCACGGCAAGCATGTGACCTGAGAACTCTAATACAAAGATCCAAGATAGAATGTCACATTCTGTAGGCAGAGAGGGGGACATAAAAGTACATATGGGAAGGAAGCAGAGCCATAGAGTAAATTATTTAAATTTCTTGACTTTATTTTTTTCAAATGTCCTTAAGGACTGCTGGGAAATGAAGGGGGTGAAATAGAACGCATTCAAGCCCTTGCAAAAACAGTGATGTCTCCTTCGGCTGCAAGTGACAGAAACCCAACTCAAACAGGCTTAATTTAAAAAAGGGAATAAATTTATTGGATCATTTAGTTGAATAAAAGTAGATCTAGGCATCAGGGTTTCGAGCATAGTTGAATCCAGATGTTCAAACAATGCTGTCAGCCATCTGTCTCTCTCCATTTACCCAAATCAACAACAGCATAGTCTGTGAACTTTACAAAGGTCTAGAAATGTTTTTGGAGGGTCCCAAAATATTACTTGGCTTCAAAATATGAGGAAAAAAAGAATATGACAAACTAGCAATCATGTCACCTTGGAGGTAATCTGCTCCCTAGCACTGCTCTCTCCTAATTGCCAAGGTCAGCAAATGCCTTTTCTTCTTTTGCATCTGTGTCCTCTCTGCAATCTGACAGCATTGACCATCATTTCCTTGACACTCTCTCCTCCCTCAGCTTCTGCAGCACTCCACTTTTCTTCCTGCCTCTCTGACTTCTTTTTTGGTCTTCTCTGCTAGACAAAGGATGATTAGTGGTAGACCAGAAGAGTTGGGAAGAGAATCCCACAGCACAGGTGAAGTCCTGGATCACTGAGGAGTGGTAATCATTCAGGACTTCTTGGAGGGGTCAGAGTAAGGGGTAAAGCCTGAGATTGGAGATTAAGGAAGAACCAGATCAAGAAAGTCCTTGTAAGTCACAGTAAGGAGTTTGGCAGTTCTCTTGAAAGTAATAGGGAGCCACTGAAGGTGTAATGTCATCAGATTGTGTTTCGCTATCGGAAAAAGACCTTTGGCTGTGAGGTGGAGGCAGCATTAGAGGGAAATATCAGGCTATTGCTGTAACTTAGAAGAAAGACAATGGTGGCTTGATGAAGCAGGGACAGGTGAGAAAAGGGGGTAGATTCACAAGTTATTAACCAGACATGGTGCTGTTTAGATGTAATTGGTGAGAGAGCTGGGGGTGTTAAGGATGACAATCGGGCTTCTAATTCTGAGGTGAGGAGGAGAAAAGGGTTTAGAGGGGGAGATGATGAGCTTGGTTCATATACATTGAGTTGGAGGAGCTCGAAGACCATCTGGCTGACAATATTCGGAGGTGCAGATGGTTGATGAGCTTGGGAGAGAGGTCAGGGCTCCCTGCATTATCAGAGGGGACCCTGTAGAGGCTCTCCTCTTGCCTGATTAGAATAGGGAAAATCCAGTGACCGTGGGTGACCACAAATGCTTCTCTAAGAGCAATCTCACAGCAGGATGTGTTCTGGGAGGAGCTTTGAGGCCCTTGTGGAAGGGGAAGGAAGAGGAGGGGACAGAGCTGGGCCTGGGCTTTTCTCTGCAGATTTGGAGTCTGCAGTTGAGACTGAAAACATCAGTGTGGGCTCCTCTAAGATACTGGGTTCTCTGGGACTGGCATCCTCCCTGGCAGGACTGTGGTGAACTAATTGGCTGAAGAACTTGGGAAGCAAGCTGCAGCAGCTGAGCCAAGGTAGGGGCTTACTGGGGTGGGGTTTCCTGGGAAGGAGCTGGGAAAAATAGATCTGAGCAGAGTAGATGGGGGTGACTGGAGGAAGGATGCTGGAGGGGGATCCTGTGAAGGGCTGAGACACCTCCAGCTCTTATGAACATAGGGCCTAGCCCTTATGAGAAAGACTACCCAGATCTGGTGACTACTAGGACTGCTCTGCAAAGTTTAGATTGTTCAGCCCATTTCCACAAGAAGAAAGGACACAGAACCCTGTGAGAAGAACTCTCCTTTCTTCTTCAAATCCTGCAAATGCCAATAATAATAAGACTAATTATACATGCCTGGTGCTGTGGAGTGCACTCATTATCCCACTGGATTTTCACGAACAATTGGAGGTAGGCTGGGCACGTGTTTTAATGCTCATTTTATAGGTCGGGAGGCTGAGGCTTGGAGAGATGAAGCAACTTTCCAAAGATTGCAGAGTGGGTAAGCAAGGCAAAGGACTCAGAATGAACCTTCTAGGTCCCCTTCTGCACCCCTTCTGGGACATCATCTCTTCATCCCTCTTCTGGGGAATTTGGAGACAGTCACGCTGGTCTGGACTTTCACTCCACATATATGGATTGAGCATCTTATACATGTGCAGCCAACGCCAGAGTCCAACTAAGGACAGGTCTCTTCCCTTGAGAAGCTGACCAACAAACACAGAAAGTAAAATGTGCCAGGGCCCTGGATGAGGTGGTGTGTGAAGGCAGAGAGACCTTTGGGTACGGGATCAGGGAGGACTCTGTGAAAGGTGTATCTGAGTCTTGAGGGAGGTGGAAGGTTTGTGTGTAGACATGAGGCAATAGGCATCCAGAGCAAAGTTTGCAAACTCATGCAGTAGGAAAGTGGGTGTGAAAGTTGACACTAAAGGAAAGAACAGCTAGATTTGGCTGCTGAAGCATGGAGTTTATGGAGGACTTACAGGTGTGGGCCTGTTCCATTTATTTGGCTCTAAGTGGTTTTCGAATATCATCTCATTTAGTCTTCAAAGTAATCCTGTGAGGTAGATGCTAGTATTAGGTCTCCTTTAAAGATAGGGAAACTAACCCTCCAAAAAAGAGTGATGATTATTATGTGATGTGATGAAAGTGTTAGATAAAGCCATAATGGTAATCGTATTGCAATATATAAATGGATTAAATCGATACGTGTACATCTAAAACTTAGGCAATAATATGTCAACTATATATCGATAAAAATTAAATAAATAAATAAACATTGATTAAACTTAAAAAAAAGATAAGGAAACTGAGACACAAAGTTTTTAAACAACTACCCCAAGTTTCCATAGCAACAGAGAGAATTGAACCCAGGCAGTCCAGCACCAAATGTCACCTGCCAGGCCACTTTGCCACACATCCTCTCACCAGGGCCTGCCACTTACCTTTGTTATCTTTTGTTACCCAAGAGAGCCCCTGAGCTGACATGGTGGACATGAATGCCAGGCTGTGGTCATCGCCATCTGGTCCCCAAAGCTTCCCAGTCTGCATGTGGGCCTTGTCAGATTCCTCCCAGATTCCCCGCCCCCCGGGAACAATGCTCCCCAGACTGGCTCTCCAATATCCAGGTGTTTCCTTCCCAGCCAGTAGCAGATGTAGAGGAGGAAACAGGCCTGCCCCATCTACAGGAGACAGCCACAGGGGAGCAGGGCCCTCACTTCCCTGACCTTGAAGGATCTGGAAAGCCCAAGTGGGTTGTTGAAACCTCAGAACTCTGAGTTCTACATTTCCATTCCTTTCTCCCCTCACTGTGAGTCCACTCATCAATATTTTAAACCAGAGAACCAGATGTGTTGTCTAGCAAGTTTGACCATTTCCATGGATAGAAAAGATCAGAGTATTGGAAATAGCATCTGCCCCTGAAACCCTAGAGGTGTGAAAGCAGCACATGTGGGTGGAGAGGAAAGTAATCTGATATGGGGAGCCAGGGAAGTGGCAGGCTCAGAAGGTCCCTTCTCTCTGTGCCAGAGTGATGGGTGGAGGACAGGAAAGAGGCAGAAGTGTGGTCCTGGGAAACTCCATGTCTTTCTTCCTAGGTTTTAGTCCAAAAGGGGTGGCCACAGGAAGGTCTGGGTAGTGGTTCTTCTGTTTGAACAGCCTGTCCTGGGAGCCAGTGATGGGGGGTTGAGGTGCAGGGGTGAGTGGGGGATCATCAGCACTTGGGATCTTCACTGTGAAACAGTGATCCTGAGCCAGGTGTCTTCACATCTTCCTCCAAACCCTGCTTTCTTCAGTTCTTACTCTAGCCTGAAGCCTTCCCCGTGTTATCTTACACCAACTTATGGGCAGTAGCAACTGTGAACACACTCCCATCGGCTTTTTCCTGCTGTGTCCCATAGAGCCTCTGCTATGGTTTTGTGGACAGTCTTGGGCCTACTTTACCCTAAGAGTAAAGTGTGTTTGTACCTGCCCTGAGGACTATTCATTGCAAATGTTCTGTATTTAAGGAGGAATGCCCTCTGAATCCCAATTCATTCATTCGCTCATTCATTCACTCATTATTTTTCTCTGGTCTCATCCCTCTGTTAAAAAATGTGAAGGGTCCAAGATTTTACCCTACTTGTAACTAACAAGTTAGCCTGCAACAGTTTTAAGGACACTGGCAAAAACACAAGATCTTGAAGGCAGAGAGCATGAGACTCTAAGGGCAGAGTCAACGGACTTTATTACTCACAGCACAATCAGCAGCATGTGTGTTATGGGTAGAAAAGAAGATTCCCCTTGCCCCACAAGCTCCATCAGGGCAGCACTGAGGTGGAGCCAAGTGGATGCTGTGTGTCACAAATGAGGAGCCCTGAACTTAGGAAACCCAGTTTTCACAATGGGCTGCCAGCAAATCTGCCCAACATTTGCCCTGGAAGGAGATGTCTCTATTATACAGATGGCAAATAAATTTGCCCTCTGCCCTGAAGGGAGGCACTCTGTCTCTTCCAAGGCTGTTCACCATACAAACTTTCTTGAAGAGATGATCTGGAAGGAAAACTCACGAGGTATGCACAAACCTGTGTAGAATTATCTGCCAACACCCTCCTACTGTCCCCTTACTATTGCACCCCAGCTGCATTGTCCCTTGAAAACTTCAGACACCTCACATCTCAGTGCTTGGCTGCACGCTCCCTTAGCCCAGAATGTGTTTCCTGCATATATCGCCCAGCTTGCTCCCTTTTGCCTGCAGCTTTCTACTCAAATGTAACCTCTTCAGTGAGACCTCCCTGATCATCCTTTTAAAAAACACACCCACCAACTCTGGAACTCCACATTCCCCTTCCCAGCCTTATTCTTATAGCAGTGATCATCATCTAATATACAATTTAATGATTGAGCTTGTCCCCTCACTACATACCCACTGGAGTGCAACTTTTGAGAGCAGGTGTCTATCTATTTTCAGTTATTGCCATGTCTCCATTACCTAGAACAATATCTGACATATAGAAAGGGCTCAATAAATATTCATTGAATGGATGAATGAACCCATCCATTTGTTTATTTGGTCTTCTATTGAAAACCTAGCTTTCCTACCTCATGCTTGTAGGACAGTATCTAGCATATAATAAGGCTCAATAACTATTGAACAAATGAAATTGAAGAAATGCTGTGTGCAGTGTAGGGTGAGAGGCCTCAGTGTGGTGACCATGAGGCTTTTCCCAGGTTTAGGGATTTTCCCCTTGGCCACGTTCCACTCTGTCTATACCAGGTGCTGGAATCTTCCTGACTGGTTGCAGAGGCTTGTATATTTCTCTCCTGTGATGTTACATTCTTGCTGTGACTGGGGGAACTGGGAAAGGGCAGGACATGTGAACTGAGCTCTGATGTGCCATTTGCTTGGTCAGTGGCACAAAAGCGGCAGTCAAACATTGTAGCCAGGTTGTCCAAGGTGGGGCCTGAGACAGATTCTCATGCACAGGTGGCTGAGGTGGCCACCAGGTGAATGTGGCAGAATACGATGTCTGTGTCCCAGTTCCCATGAAATATCTGTTTCCTTAGCTATTACTCTGAGCATCAACATAATGTTTCCTGTGCCATTTGTCTTACCAGCCACACCTGACAGATGTGTTTCTGCTCCTCAGCCTGAGAGCAACTTGGGAACACTGACCTGAACTTGTCTTCATGAGTGCCTGATAGTCATTCATTCAATGTTTATTGAGGGCCTTTGATGGAATGTAAACAATGTCAAGTAATGGGGACACAGATGTGAATGTAACAGAGTCATGTCCTCATGGAGCCTGCATTCTAGCGAAGGCAGCCAGACACATTACGTCAGGTGCTATAGAGAAGTAGAGAGGTGCCCCATAAGTGTTGAATGACTCACATGGGTTCTGTGGGCCAACCCCAATGTCTAGCTCACATTGGGCATTCTGTAACTAACTCTCTTCTTTGAAAACTAGGACTTCAGCTACAGTATAGCTCATGGATTGCAGACTTGTCTGCCTCCAAAAGCCCAGCAGGGAGCGTGGCTGATGCTGCAGACAAGGTGACAATGGAAGATGCAGTACAGTAGGGAGGGCGGGTGCCGAAGCCCTGGCGGGTGCATGGCCCTTCTATAGGGCAGCTGCAGTTCCATGCCCCCTGATGGCTGCCACAGGAATCATGGGCCCAGTGTTACCAGATCTTCCAGTTATTCCTTTTAAATAAAATCCGGGAGTCGATTTTCATGTGAAATATGACTTCTAAATGTTGGCTGCAGATTCAAATCTTCTAACACTATGGGTTCTTCTCAGGAAGGGAACTGATGGGCCAAAGGAGGGGTGAGAAGGATGTTTGCTTTTCACTGTATAAGCCACTTGTACCTTTTAGATGTTTACCATAGGCACAGTTTTTAATGTGAAAAGTGAATTTTAACAATATGCTAGGCAGAGCGCGTCTCTGGTCTCCCGTGTGAAATGGGTGTGTTGTCAATATGTTGTGAGTATCAAGTCTGTATGAATGAGAATGTGCTGGTCATGGGCTGGGAGTGTGGCAAGCAGGGCTGGTAGACCCATGTCTCACTTATTTATCTCTAAACTCTCGGGCCTTGCATAATTTCTGTTATATGGATGCTCTTTGTTCCATAGATGCTCTTTGATTTATTCAGCAACCTGTCACTCAAAACACTGCCAGAAACTAGAAAAAGAGCCAGAGGGCCTCTGAGTAGCTTAAATAGATGTTCCAAGTCTGTGAATGGAAGTTTCACACTCTTTGCATAGATCGGTTTCTAAGTCTTTGTTTTGTACAAGACAATCCCATGTGCTTCTCTGGCTTCTCAGCCTTCCACAAATTGGCAGTTGGGTGGAGGAACAGAGATGCCTGAGACAGGGCTCCAGCCAGAGGGGCCTGTGTGCAAATTAGAAAGAAGCATCCCCTCCAAGCAGACAAGTTACACCAAGTGCCTCTTTGGAAGAATGAATTATAAAACCTGGTCCTCCCTGGCTCAGTAAATTATCAAAAGGCCAGTGAAACAGTGGGCTGGACGGCAGCTCCCATTCACCCACCATGTTCAAGGCACAGACCCCACTGCTGAAACAAGAATCATACGTGAGAATTCAGAAAGGAGCCATGCAGTGTAGGATGTAGACTTCCTTTACCTCCTGATATCGTCACTGTGTTATTGCATGGTACATGCAATCAGCTCCTATAAGATTTGTCGAGAAAATCTTCAGAGGCATGTTTGAGTGCTTAAATGGGCAAGCTTTATTTCCTAAGAAACTTGTGTCATCCTGAAATGAAGACAAATGAAATGCTGATGTGTTTTTAGAATGATCTAGGTTCTGCTTGTTTCCATTTCCTGTCACAATGACAGCTTGTCCCCTGATGTTCACCCCAACACCGATGTGGTCAGCAGCCCCAAAGGACAAGAAATAGATTACAGAGGTCCCTGCAGAGGAGCAAGGAGGTGGCACAAAGCATCCCCAGCTCCTACACAAATATATACAAGCACTGAATAAGTGTTTGATGAATGAATGAGTGAGCAACTAAATGAATAGACAAATAAATAAGGAGGCTTTCTGACAGTGATTGTTTAAGCTTTTTAAAATTTTACTTTCAATGAAAAATCAGCTCAGGACACCCCAACTTTACACAGTAAGTCTGAGACATGCATTCTGTTTTAATCTATGTCTTTGTGGCTTTTTTTTTTTTCCTTCAAGGCTACTCGATTGTTCATTATTAGCTGATTCTGCCTGAACAGAGTTTACCATGTGTTCATTTTACTTTACTAAGTCAGAGGGTACTTGGTGAGGTTTGGAGGGAGAAAGAAGGGGTATGGAGGGCAAAGGGGATAGCCATGATCACACACCCTAGGTTGAGATATGAGCTCTAGCTCTGGTTTCCTCATTCATTGGGCATGTGACTTCTGGCAGACACTTCACCTTTGTTCATTCATCACATATTTCTTCAAAATACATATTCATTGTCTACTGGATGCCAGTACTGCCCTAGGTGCTGGACATGCTGCAGCGAATAAGGCATACCAGAACCCAGTGTTTGTGGAGTTCACTTTCTAATGAGGTGCCAAAAAAAAACTAACAAATACACAGGAAAATTTCTGATTCTGATAAACACTATGAATAAAATTAAAGAGCATACCAAAGTGTGACCGGAAGGGCTATTTTAGATAGATTGGTCAAGAAAGTCCTCTCTAAGGAAGTGACATTTAAAATGAGACCTGAATGTTGAGAAGAAGCCAGCTGTGGGGAAGCTGGGGTAAATGTATTCTAGGCAGGGTATGCAAAGGCCCTGAAGTAGGACTGAATTTGGCAAGTTGGAGCAGCACAAAGAGCCATGAGGCGAGAGCCTGGTGAGCCAGAGGGAGACAGGGATGAGACAAGGATTGGAGAGGTGCACTGGGGACAGACCAGGCAAAATGTAGGCAGATTGAGGATTGCAGAGTTTACTATAAGATCTAAGAGAAGCAATTGGAGGTCTTTAATCAGGAACTGAATCATAGTGGGGAAGAGCGGAAGTTGGGAGATCCACTGGGGGCACTGCCATAATCTGAGCACGAGGTGATGGTGGCTTGAACCCAGTGTGGGCAGTGGGGTTGGAGTGGAGGTTATTAAGATCGTTCGCCACACAGCTAACAGGGGGGACGTGGGAACCCGAATTTCTGGAAGGTTCTCTTGGCTTCCTTCCACCACTGGATTGGGGGCCAGGGCCCAGATCTGCCCTGTCACCACTGTCTATCCACCTTGTGTGATGGCTCTAACCACACGGCGTTGCCATTTTCCAGCTCCACTCCCCAGACTAGGAACACTCCACTGTCAGCCATAGTCTTTCAATTACAGTTGAATTTTTATGTTTGAATTTTTATAGCTCATTCAGATTTCAATGTCTACTCTTACCACAAAAACATGCCACACAAGGAGCATTTTTAGAGAGAACAAATTGTGTGAATGCTTGAATGCTTGACACATTCCTTTCTTTAGCAGAGTTTTGGGTCTCTGATCTCGATGTCCAGCCCTTTATCAAAATGTTGCCATTAAATTGTCTGACATTTTATCTGGTGCTTTTGGGTGTCCATCTCACAAACAAAGGTGGAGGCTGCCGCTCAGAGAGAGCCACACAGGTGAGGATGGGAGAGCCGGAATTTGAATCCAGTTCTTCCAATTCCAGTCAGTCACAGTCAGCCTCACAGCTCAGCAGTCCCAGGTGCCCAGGAAGTGAGAGAAGAGAAATTATTTTAATAGTTTTATTGTTTCCTCCTCCCCTGTTTTAAGTTACAGTGCAATGCAATGGCAGTGTTTTTAAGTTGAGTGGTGGGCTCACAGGTCCATTTTATTGCTATGTTTCACAACTTACATATACCTTAGCTCTCTCAATTCTGTGCCATCTGTTATGCAATAAAGCCAAACATACTCAATATTAATAAATCAGAAGATGTAGAAATGTATTAAAATGAAAATTTCCTATAACTCCATCAGAAGTGGTAATTTTTTTGTAGCTTAATGTGTATCATTACAAGATAAGGGACTCTTATACACACATACAAATAAGTACAAGTAAAACTGGGGAAATTTGGATAAAATTGTATCAGTGTCAATATCCTGGTTATATTATTCTGCAGTTTCACAAATGTTACCATTGCGGGGAAGTGAGTGAAGGGTACACAGGGTCTCTCTTGTTTTACTTCTTATACCTGCATGTAAATCGACATTATTTCAAAATTTAACATTTAATTTAAAAAACAGCTCTTTTTTTAAAATGTAACATCAATACTATTACCTCCCTTCCTCCCAAATTTCTGTAGTGTTCAAATTCCCAATTGCCTCTAGTAGAATAGTTTTTTTTTTGCAATAGTTTGAACTGAGATCCAAAGTTCACACATTCACTTGGTTGATAATGTCACTAAATCCTTGTTAATCTATAGCCCCTCCCCATTTATCTTCCTGTCTCCCCTTACCACCACTATCCCATCTTCCTTGCAATTTATTTGTTAAAGAAAACAGCATCCTGTATAGTTTCTCGGAGTCTAGATTTCTCATCCTGGCAGTATGCATTAGCATGTTCTGTATTTCCTATAAATTGGTAATTGGCTATAGAGGCTTATTTGCTTTTAGGATACGTAAAATCATGAGGAAGTTTAAAAAAACAAAATGATTATAAAGGGTGTATATTGAAATATCAGTCACGTTCCACCCTCGTTCCTTGGGTGTCTTCCCAGAGGCAGCTAGCATCTTGTGTATAAATGATCTTGTTTTATAAAGCTGTGAGAGTAGAGTTGAATGAGCATTCTGTTTTGTTTGTTTGTTTGTTTGTTTGTTTTGTAAATTCTAAAATTGGTAAAAACTTTTAAGCATATATAAACACAGGAGATGTGGCCCTCTCTTTTAAAAAGATACTTTACTTTTTTATTTTTAAAATTTATGTGCAGTGAAATGGGCTGTTTTTACAATACAATTCTATGAGTTTTAACACATGTATAGATAGATTTACGTGACCGTCACCAAATTCATGATATAGAGCAGTTTTATCAGCCCCAAAATTCTTTCTTGCCCCTCTTTAGTCAATCCCTTTCTTTACCCCAACCCCTTATAACCACTGATCTATTTTCTGACCCTACAGTTTTTCCTTTTCTAGAATGTCATGTAAATGGAAGTGTACAGCAGGTAACCTTTTGAGTCTGGCTTCTTTTATTCAGCATAATGTGTCTTTGAGAGCCACACATGTCATTGCTTGTATCCATAGTTCATCTCTTTTTATTGCCAAGCATGCCACCATATGGATGTATCATAGTTTGCTATTCCATTCACCCGTTGAAGGCATTGGATAATATCCAGTGTGGGGCAACTATAGATAGAGTTGCTGTACATATCTATGAACAGATTTTTGTGTGAATGAAAGTTTTCATTGCTCTAGAGGAAATAGTTGAGAGTAGGATTGCAGGATCATATAGTAAGTGATATTTAACTCTAAGAGAAATTGCCAAACTTTTTTCCAGAATGACTGGGCCGTTTTGCATTCCCACCTGTAAAATATGAGAGTTTCAGTTCCTAAACATTCTCTCCACCACTTTGTAATGTCTTCTTTTCAATTTTAGTCATTCTGATAGGTGATATCTCATGATTTTAGTCTGCATTTCCCCGATGGCTAATAACATGCATTTTTTCTTGTGCTTCTTTGCCATTCACACATCTTTTTGGATGAGCTATCTGTTTAAATATATTGCCATTTGAGGGTATTATTAGTTTTCTTACTATTGAGCTTTGAGTTTTTAGATATTCTGGATACAAGTTCTTTGTCAAACACATGATTCGAAAATATTTTTTCCAAATCTGTACTTTGTTTTTTCATTTTCTTAAAGGTATATTTCGTAAAATCAAAGTTTTTAATTTTGGTGAAATCCAAAATATCAATTTTTTCTTTTATGGATGATGCTTTTGGTGCTATATCTAAAAACTCTTTCCCTGACCCAAGGTCATAAAGACTTATTCTTACGTTTTCTTCTACAAGTTTATAGTTTTAGATTCTACATTCAGATCTGTGATACATTTTGAGTTTATTTTGGTTTCAGGTGTGAGGTTTAAGTTGAGGTCCTTCCTTCCTTCCTTCCTTCCTTCCTTCCTTCCTTCCTTCCTTCCTTCCTTCCTTCCTTCCTTCCTTCCTTCTTTCCTTCTTTTCCCTCCTTCTTTCCTGCCTTCCTTTTTGCATATTAACGATCAACTATTCCAATACCATTTGTTGAAAAGACCATCCTTTCTCCATTGACTTGCTTTTGCAACTTTGTCAAAAATCAGTTGCCATATCTATATGAGTCTATTTCTGAACACTCTGTTCAATTGATCTGTGTCTTGATCTGTGTCTAATTCTTCACTAATAACTTTATAGTAATTCTTAAAATGGAGATGAGTTCTCAAATTTTTTTAATTGTTTAGCTATTCCAGTTCCTTATAAATTTTAGAATTTGCTTATCTGTATCTACAAAAAAATACTACTGGTAACTTTATTGGAATTATATTAAATCTACAAATCAATTTGAAGAGAACTGACATTTTAACTACTAGGTCTTCCAAGTCATGAACACATTGTGTGTCTCCACTTATTTAGGTCTTTTAAAAATTTCTTTAGGTAACTACATGGCCACCACAGCCACCACTGCTGCTGCTACTGCTGTTGCAGGATTGCCTGGGGGCTGTAGCAGGAGACAATGAAAAATAAAAAGGAAACTTCCCTCTCCCGCATTCTCCCCCCACCCTGCCCACTGCCCCGTTCGCCAATCCTTAGGGGACCATTTTCTACTCCTCAGGCCAGAAAGAGAAGGCTTTTATTCTAGTTCTTTTTTTCTGCCCTCAGTGTGCACTTCTGGGTTTCAGGCTGTCCTTTGGGTCTAGACCAGAGTAAAATTGGAAGGGGGTTGGGCAAAAAATTTATTGCCAGATTGTTCTTACTTCAAGTACTGGTTTCCTTCCCCATTTTGCCTACTACCTTTTACTTTTGAGAATCCCCAGATAGCTATTTCATGCATCTATCTAGAGTTTTTTAGTTGCATTCAGTGGGAGAGTTCCAGTGGAGTGTACTTACTCTATCTAAACCAGATCTAGAACCTCCAATGTCACAACTGATGTTTACTTTTTCCTGACTTTTTAAAACATGTGTATGCAAGTTTAGGAATATACTTTTCAAAATTAATGTGTTAAAATGTATTAACTGTTTTATTACCTACTGTTTAAAAATGAATGCTTCTAAAAATCTTTTTAATTCAGTAAGTATAGATATACATCATTATTTTTATGTATGCGTAGTGTTACATTGCACAGATTACGCTAATTTGCTTAACTGATACTCTGTAATTGGGCTTTTAAGTTTCTTCTGGTTTTTCTTCATCATAAGCAATGTTTTAATGAACATCTTTGTACATACTTCTTATTTACTTGTCCAGTTATTTCCTTAAGATAAATTCCTAAAAGTGGAATTGCTTAGACAAAAAGTATGCACATTCTGAGTTTTGATAACTATTGCCCAACTCCAGAAAAGCTATACCAATTTCCAGTCTCACCAAATGAGTATCTTCACCAATAGTTGATGTAATTACCTTTTCTAATCTTTGCCAATGGTATATTAAATTTAAATATTCATTTCTATGATCATCAATAGGCTAAAATTATTTAGTACATATAATTTTAATACATTAATTTAATTAGTTGATATTTACTTCAAATTTTTACATCTATTTTTATAGGTGAGCCTGGTCTATTTTTTATTGTGACAAAATATATGTACCATAAAATTTACCATTTTTATTCATTTTAAAGTATACAATTCAGTGGCATTAAGTACATTCACAGTGTTGTACAATCACCACCACTATCCATTTTCAGAACTTTTTCATCATCCTTAACAGAAACTCTGTACTGATTCAATGCTAACTCCCCATTTCTCCCTCCCCCCTCAGTCCCTAGTAACCTCTATTATACTTTGTCTCTGTAAATTTGCCTATTCTAGGTGCCATATATAAGTAGAATCATATAATATTTGTTCTTTTGTGTCTGACTTATTTAACTTAGCAGGAAGTTTTCGAGGTTCATCTACATTGTAGCATGTTATCAGAATTTCATTCTTTTTTAAGGCTGAATAACTTTGTATTGTATGTATACACCACATATTGTTTATTCATTCATCCATTGATGGATATTTGGAATGTTTTCGTCTTTTGGCTATTTTGAATAATGCTGCTATGAACATTGGTGTGCAAGCATCTGTTGGAGTCCTTGCTTTCAATTCTTTTTGGGTACTTATTTACCTAGAAGTAGAATTACTGGGCCATATGATAAATCTGTGTTTAACTGTTCTCCACAGCAACTGCACCATTTTAAATAACAACCAACAATGCACGGAGCTCTAAGTTCTCCACATCCTTGCCAACAGTGTTCTTTTCTATTGTTTTTCTTTTTAAAATAGCTATCTCAATGAGTGTGAAATGCATCTATTTTTTTTAAACTATCTTTATTAGATTTACTAGGTTTGAGAGAATTTATCAGAAACCATCTAAGCAGATGTCACTTTTTAGGACCTAGTTCTTTGGCAGCTTGCTCTATTTCCTCACTGGTTACTAATATAAGCAGTTTTTCTAACTCTTCTAGAACTTTTTGAGTCATTTTTATTTTCTTAGAAAACTATGTATGATATAGAGGGTTCAGATTTTATATATATCATTCCTAATGTTGTCTCTTTGTTCTCTCTCTGAATTAGCTTTCCCAGGTGTGTGTGTGTGTGTGTGTGTGTGTGTGTGTGTGTATTTAGTAAATATTTTTTCTTCAAATAATAAGCTATCAAACTCATTCAGAGTTCCTCTTCTTTTCAGTTGTGGAGTTTGTTTGGGAGCAGACTTTGGGAGGTCCTCTCATTGGAGTCACAGTGGGGCAGCACATGGGGCATGGGCTCTAGAGCAGATGGTCTGAGTTCAAGTGCTTGTTCCTTTACTTACTAGCTCTTTGACCTCGAATAGTCATTTAAGCTCTCTGTGCTTTAATTTCCCCATCTGTATATGGCAAGAAAACAGTCCTTACCTCAGAAAGTTAATATTAATATTAAAAAGAGTTGACAGTTTTTAAGTGCTTAGATGAGTGCCTGGCACATAATAAGCATCATAGAAGTGCTTCTTAAATAAATCTAGACCTCCATCCAGTGTGCTAGACGCCTAGGTCCCCTGGGAGCCTCTCCACTCTCCAAAATACTTTCTGTACCTTCCTACCACTTACACTACTGCCTCTTATTTTGCAGAACCACCTCTGCTCAGAAAAACAACCACTTTACTTTCCATTCTGCTGTCCGAGACAACCACATCCTCCTCACACATACCCAAGGCTCCCATGGAGAGCTCAGGTTAGTATGGTCTGGAGAGATGGGTCCAGTGCACCTGGCTGTAGTATGGGAGAAGGCCTCTCTTGCAGGTGAGGGTGTCCCCAGGGCTGGCAGGACCACCTCCACCCAGCTGGGCTGTGAAACCCCAACTTGACTGCCCAAATATGGGAACATCTTGAAAGATGAACATCCACACACTTGTATGAGCCTCTACTGTTTGCCAATCACTGAGTTTGACATTGGGAATAACGACTAAAAGTCAAGATTTATTACCAAACACTTGTATTTATTTAATAAAACCTCTAGAGTTTATAATATATCAAGTAGTAGTAAAACGACTTGACAAATATTAACTTATTTAGTCCTTATAAAGATCCCATAAGATAAATATTGTTTTTGCTCTCACTTTACAGAAGGGGAAAGCACAAAATGACATTGTTCCCAAAGTCACACAGATATTGTATGGTCAAACCAGGATTTGAAATTCAACAATCTAGCTCCAGTATCCATGCTCTTAGTGATTTCGTTATAGGTTGCCTCATGCAAATGTCAGAAGGATTCTGTGAGGTGGGAATATCAGTATGATTATCCTCATTTTACTGAAAGGGAAACTGAGGCTCGGAGAGGTTGGGCAATTTGCTTAAAGCCACATAGCTAATAAGTGGCAGAGGCAGGATTGGAACCCAGGTCTGGCTGATTCCAAAACCCAGACTCTTCTGCCTATATCAACCTGAAACGGCAAAGAGAGATGACCCTTCCCCCAAGATGTGTATCAACTAATTGTCACCCTTCAATCAGATACCACTCCTCAGGCCACCAGGTGTAGACTCTGGTATCCTTGAAGATTGCTGTCCTGGGGAAGGGAAGGAGACACCCCAAGGCAGGCACAGTTCCCAGGTTGCTATTATTCCTAACAGCACACACTTTCCATATCCCACTCATCGTCAAAGAGCCTCATGCTGTCAGAAGATCCAGCCGAGTCAGGCAGGCTCAGTGAATTCTGGTAATACAATATTCCAGGTTGTCTTAAACTAAAGGAGTTTGTGTTAGGAGAATAGTGCTGCAGCCAGCACTGTGAAAATCTCTTAAATATTTCAAAACAAACTTACTTTGCACCCAGTTTAATTATTACAATAAACCATATGGTGCTGTGTTTCAGAAAGAGCAATGTACTGATAAAGTTCTTTAGATACAGACAATAAAAAACTATATGGCTAATTTAATTTTTTTAGAAGTAGCCAATCATTGAAGGAACAGTTGAAGCACCAAGTAGCAGAAAGGGCAAAGAACAGGGCAGATCTGCCTCCAGGGTAGGAAGACCTCGGGGAGTATTCCAGGTGGTCTTCCTTCCTGGCCATTATCTGCACAGGGTTCATCTAGAGGAAGAGAGAGTTGCTGGCCAGATAGTCCTACACCCACACCAAGGCCAGGTCAAAGCAGGACACCTGGGTCGCAGTCTCACCAAAACTACAATGAGCAGGGAAGGCTACTGGGCAGGTGATACCACTGACATCCACTCCCAAAGATGTGATAAATAACACCTCCTTCCACCTACCACCCGCCCCACTCCCCACCATCATTCCAATGGATGAGAGAAATATCTAAAAATTAGGATACTTGCCCTGGGAGCACCAAAGGGTAGTTTTCCCATTATGACTAGGCTGTCTTCCCAAATTGCCATTGTTTTGAACTTTTCTCATCTTCTTATAGCCCTTTGAGTCCTCTCATCCTAGAGTTAAGAAGAGGGGCACCTGAAAAGTAAAATACTTATTCTGAGGGATGTAAAAGAGCAATGTTTCAAGGACACCAAAGGTGTTGTTATTTTGCCAACCCTGCAAACACAGGCAAGATTGCAAACATTTTTAGAACAATCTAAGACTATTCTGCATAGGAGTAAGAGAGGATCAGGCATGGGATGGATGGAAGGAGTATGTGTCATGTTACTCTAGCCAGTGGTGTGTCTGGGTGCTGAGCTCATGATTTCAATGAGCAGCTGAGATGCTGATACGGAGTTGTCTGCATACCAGAGGATTCTCAGACATGTCCTCACCCCTGGTTAGAAAGAGAGTCAGTGAGGTCCAGATGGTCAAGACCCCATGGGCTCCAGGAGGACCCCAGCCCAGGGGTTAAGGTCAGGAAAAAGTCACCCTTCAAAATGAAAACTAATAATCACAACATGTACTGAATGACACTCACCTGTACAGAATTAATCTGCCCTGGGAATTTCAGTCTAAATTGGAACACATATAAACAAATTACAATCTTCTCAATTGTATTATGGCTCACCTAGTATGAGGTAATGAGAACCAGGGTTAATAAATTTATAGTGACTTTAAGAAGGAGTGGACCAAAAAGAGTTCATTGGTGTCTTTCCCATTTCCATTCCAGGAAGGGGGTGTTGGTTCTGAAGGATGATATCCAGAAAGTGGAAAAGGACAATTCTTTTCAGCACCCCAGCTTGAGGGAAACATCCTTGGGAATTACAAATTCAATTCCTTTGGTAATAATTTTGAGTGTACCAAGCGACCTGAGCATCTATGCAACCTTTTCATCTGGGTGGACATGTCCACCCCTCCCACTCTCCATTTCTCAGCTGGAGAAGGCTGAGGAAATATTAAGTTTGATTGTTCTACCAGCTTTGCCCATCCTGAAGCCATGGTCCTCTATATGGGTGTTTTAGTCAGGGTTCCACAGAGGAACAGAACCAGTAAGATGTATGTACATATATAGAATAAGATTAATTGTAAGGAATTGGCTCACGTAATTATGGAGGCTGACAAGTCCCAAGATCTGCAGTAAGCAAGCTGGAGGCCCAGGAAAATCAATGATGTAACTCCAGTTCGAAGGCTGGTAGGCTTGAGACTCAGGAAGAGCTGATGTTTCAGTTCAAGTCCAAAGACAGAAAAAAACCAATGTCCCAGTTAGGAGGCAGCCAAGTAGAAGGAGTTCCCTCTTACCTGGGGTAGGGTCAGTTCTTTGTTCTATTCAGGCCTTCAACTGATTGAATGAGGTCCACCCACATTAGGGAGGGCAATCTGCTTTGCACAGTCTATTGATTTAAATGTTAAACTTATCTAAAATACTCTCACAGACATACACTCAATAATGTCTGACCAAATTTCTGAACACCTTGTAACTCAATCAAGCTGACACATAAAAATTAACCATCACAATTGGGTATGGGGTAACTTCAAAAAGACAAAAACTTGTCTACTTGAAAATATCTTAGATTTTATTAATGTCATGCCTGTACCCAAGGAAAGTTAGAGCACTGGTGTCAGAAAGGGTTACATCTCTGAACAAAAACTGTATCTTTTGCAAAGCAAGCCAACAAACAACAACAAATATAAACAAACAAACAAACTTTCTCCAATTGCACTTTTAAATTATCCACTGCCACAATGATATCCAGGAGCATTGCCAGGGAGGGGCCATCCTGACATTGTGGCTGTATATCTTTTTTTACATATTAGTTTCAGGATACAGCACAATGGTTAGACATTTATGCAACTTACAAGGCAATCCTCTGATTACTCCAGTTCCACCTGGCACACATATAGCCATTACATTATTGACTATGTTCCCCACATTGTAGTCCTCATCCTCATGAGTGTTTTGCAACCATCAATTTATGACCTTTATCTTTTTTTTACAGATTTATTGAAATATAATCGACAATTAGTTGCTCATATTTACATTGTACAATTCAATGAGATTTTTCAATTATAGTTGGCATACAATAGTATATTAGTTTCAGTTGTACAGCATACTGATTAGAGATCTATATAACTCACAAAGTGATCACCCCACTAAATCTAGTACTCCTCTTCCCCCTTACATATGTATTATAACATTGGTGACTATTTTCCTTATGCTATGCTTATATCTCCAAGACTATTTTTTAACTATCCATTTTACTTCTTATTCCCTTTCCCCTTTTTCACCATACTCCCTAACCCCCACATCTAGTAGCCCTCGAAATAGTCTTTGTATCTATGAGTTTGTCTCCATTTTTGTTGTTGTTTATTTTGTTCTTTAGATTCTACATGTACTTGAAATCATGTGGTATTTGTCTTTCTCTATCTGACTTACTTCATTCAGCACAATAATCAAGGCAATATCTTTTCCCAACCCCCTTCCTTTTAGTCTGAGTGTGTCTTTTAATTTAAAGTGAGTCTTGTTTTCTTATCTATTCAGCTACCCTCTCTTTTGGTTGGAGCACTTAATTCTATTCCATTTGAGGTACTTGTTGATAAGAATGTAGTTATTACCATTCTTTATTCATGTTTTTGATGTTTGCTTTTTCTTCTTAAAGAAGTCCCTCCAACATTTCTTGTAATACTGGCTTGATGATGATGAATTCCTTTAGCTTTTTTTTTTTGGTCTGGAAAGCTCTTTACCTGTTCTTTGACTCTAAATGATAGCTTTGCTGGATAAAGTATTCTTGATTGTAGATACTGGGTTTTCATCACATTGAATATTTGTGCCAAGCCTTTCTGTTCTTCATAGTTTCTTTTGAGAAATCATCTGCCAGTCTTATGGGTGCTCTCTTGTAGGTAACTAACTGCTTTTCTCTTGCTGCTTTAAAGATTCTCTTTTTGTATTTAACCTTTGGCATTTTAATTTTGATGTGTCTTGGTGTGGGCCTCTTTGGATTCCTTTTTCTTGAGACACTCTGAACTTCTTGGTGTTGTATGTCTATTTCCTTCAAATAGCTCTTCAACTTCTTGTTTTCCTTCAGGTACTCCTATGACACGTACATTTTCATATTTAATTGTGTCCCAAAGGCTTCTTAAATTACTATCATAGTCTCTGCTTCTTTTTTCTTGCTGTTCTGATTGGATTTCCTTGGCTTCCCCATCCTCTATATCAGTTATTCAATCCTCTGCTTCATCCACTCTTTTAATTCCCTCTAATATACTCTTCATCTCAGATAATGCATTCTTTATTTCTGACTGGTTCCCTTTTATAATTTCCATTTTAATTTTTATGTTTTTTTAAATCTCTTTGTTAAGGTTCTCACTGAGTTCATTTACACTTCTCTTAAGTTCATTGACAATTCTTATAACCAATGTTTTAAACTTTGCATCCATTAGATTCCTTGACTTCATTTTTCCTGGATCTCTGTTTTGTTCTTTCATATGGGAACTGCTTTTTTGTCTCCCCATTTTGGCTGCCTTTCTGTGTATGTTTCTATGTACTAAGCACAACTCCTAATTCTCTTGGTTTTATTAGTGTGGTTTTGTATAGTAGATGTCCAGTTGCACAGTTCTGAGAGGAATCCAGCTGCAGGCCAAGTTTAGCTCAAACCTGTGTCCCTGTAGGTTCACCTGGTAAGATTCAGCAAGCAATCCACAGATGCTGTGCTTATAGTTGCCTCAAGAGGCCATGCCAGAAACCGAGGCCAGCTTCCACCAGTGTGGGGCTTGGAGCTGCTCAGCAAGGGGCACAGGACAAGCCAAGGACACAACTGGTTGTGGCTTGGGCAGGGCCATGAGTTGGGAGAGGCAGAGTTTCAGGGAATCCTCTGGGCAGAACAACCTCTGTTATCCTGTCTGATGACTTCTCAGCTATAGCAGAGCTGTGTCCACACATTGGGAGGGGGGAGGGCTCAACAGAGGAACAATGGACACCACCAGCAATTCTGCCCAGGAGAAAGCCTCGACTCAGGTCCCTGCTCCAAAAACTCAGTGTCCCCCTGTAAGTTCCTGATGCCCTCCAAGCAGATGACCCAGTACTAGTGCTCAGAGCAAGCGAGTCCATCACTGCGAAAGTCCACTCCCAGGCACGGTCCCTTTAAAAGGAATGTCTGCAGCTGCTCACTGCAGCTGCCATAGCCTCTGTCTCACTCAGCCACTGGGGACCAGGCAGCCTCGCATCTTCGCTCCCTCCTACCTCCTACCACTGCAGGGTGATTTCTTAATTCTCTCCCTAGTTGTAAGGCTTTTGTTCATCTAGATTTCAGGTGACGCTGCTTGCTGTTTGCTCAGTGCTTATGTCACAACTTTGATGTGGTCGCAAGAGGAGATATACTAAGCCTCTATCATTTATGCCATTTTTCCTGGTCTATGACCTTCACCTTTAATTCAGGGTTGATTGTCCTCTATGAACTCTGAGCATCTTGTCACTTGACTCTTTCCTTGACTAATAGATAAGTTATCCAGAACTCCAAGATTATCACCTAAGACAGTAATTCTCACTCTAGCTGTACATTAGATTCTCCTCAGAAGCTATTTTAAAAATTAATTATTATGCCGCACTCTCAAAGATCCAAATTAATTGATTTGAGGTAATCTGTACACTGGTAATTTTTAAAGCTTTCCAGGTAATTCTAAAGTGGAGCCAAGGCTGGAAACTAGGCTGGGAAATGCAAACAATCCTAAGAGCAGGTTGGGATAGATTTGACTCTGTCTAGGATCACAAGGCAATGGAAAGCTGGCATTGCCAAGTCTTAGGAAAACTTTTAATGGCCAAAATTGAGGAACAGACTCTGAACTATGAGGAGTCTAGCATGTCAGGACCCTGTCAACCTTTCTTCTCTTTCCCTCCCTACTCTCTCTTTAGCTATAATGACACCTATCCTGATCTGAAAGCTGGGAACCTTTTTTCAGGCAACTTTATCAGGACATTATTCCTGCTCTGAAACCTCAAGCACACATAGATAGATATATGCTCGTAGACTCTTCTCTCTTTTCCCAGAAAGCAGGTGAGTGGTCATGTGTAAGAGTGCAGCTTTAGAGAAAGAGCATTTGACAAAGAGAAAGCTCTGTTCCAACAGCTCTGTGACCTTGATTAAATCACCTCTCCCCTCTGAGCCTCATTCCCCCATCTGTAAAATGGGAAGAGGGTTTTCGAGGTCCCTCTATGTCTGAACTTCTGAGGTGGGAGAGGCAGTATGGGGCAAGGGTAATGTCTCTTGATCTAGAATCTACAAAACAGGAAGAACAGTAGTCGTCCTGTCAAATTCAGAGGGCTCAGCTCAGAATTTAGTGAGATATTAGATTAAAAAACACTTTGCATAACTATGAGTTAGTTTGAGGATGTTAGCTGCTATAACAAATGACCCCAGCATCAATGGATTAACACAACAAAGGCTTATTTCTCACTCACCATCCAATCTGGGCTCCAAAGGGTCTTTCAGGGATGGAGGCTTCTTCCCTCTCATGGGGCCATCATCTTCAACATGTATCTTCCAACATCACCACAGAATGGGAAGAGAGAGCATGAGGACAGTGCAGAGGATTTTATGACCAGGCCTGAAAGTGGCATATATCACTTCCACATTTCCATAGGCCAGAACTCAGTCACATGGCTCCTATCTAACTCCAGCACAGTCTAGGAAATGAAGTCTTCCCATCTATCTGCAACAAAATTAAATTGGTTTGAACACATAACATTGTCTTGCCTGTGTAAGACTCTGAGTGTATGCCTTTCAAGTAAAATGTTAGGTATTAATATTAATATGGATACCTGATAATAACATCCCACACGCCTAGATAGAAGAGAGGATAGTAATGAATATCATTTATTTATTGGCAGTCCTGAGTCAAGAATAATGTTAGACATGCACATCATATATGAACAACCCAGAGACATTTGAATCATACACACACACACACACACACACACACACACACACAAACACACACACACACACACACACACAAATCCCATTTCTTTCTTTTATTTAATCAAATCAAATCCAGCTTCAAGCTCTCATTCTCCAAGATGAGTACATATTCCAAAGTCATTTACTGGAGGTGCCTCCCCCTCAACTTGGGGTCTTATGAAAAGCCCAAGGCTTATAAAGTCTGGATGGTTGGAAAATTCTGTGGTCTTAAGTCCACTGTGGCTGCAGCTCCCAAAACAGCTTGGCCAGGCTTGCATGGTCCATAGGGAGAGAGAGGGCTCCTTTAGGGACATTCTTGTGCTCTGGCAAAGTTGACCCAAGAGACCATAGCAGTGGTGTTCAAGGACACAGAGTTTATTGCTTAGCTGCCCTCATCTGAGATCTCTGTCACCACCGGTAAGCTATGTCCCAGGTAGCCCTAGCCTTCCTTGTTCCCTGGGTCTCCAAAACTCTTGTGCCCTATAACCCTTGGGAAATCCAACCTCATACTCTTGGGTTACCACTTTCTACTTTCCACTAAAGACAGCAGGCTTCCTCCCCATCCCCTTAAGACATCCAGCTTGTATCAATCACACAGCCAGGGATCTCAAACTCCTGGGCCTGGGAGAATGTAGATGAGTGAAAAAGGAGAATGGAAACTAGGAAAAACTAGGGAACCTATGCACCATCTCAAGGGAACAGCTGCTCTCAGCCCCTGTCGATTGTCACATGTGAGAAGAATGCATGCCCACCATCAGCAGACTTTCAAGAGATGCCAAAACCCCCAACTTTAATGCAAAATCTCCTGAATTGTAAATGCTGGCAGCTAATTCAATTTTTAAAGACACTATATAAGCCCAAACAAAACACGTCTGCAAGCCAGATGTGGACCAAAGCCTGATAGTTTGTTCCGGCTGCCCAGAAACGTTCGAAAACAAAGTTTATTTGGGGCTGTCTCCCAGGGCTACTGGCAACTTCTCTATTTTTCTCTGAAACATAAAAACTTAACTCTTTTTGCAAAGCAGGGGAAAGTAAAGCTCAGAGGACAAAGGCTTGTCTGCCCTTCTAGTGAGGGACAGAGAGGAAATCACAATTATCGCAGTTATAAGTCTTTGTGTGCAGTCCATGGTGGTGGAAGGGAGTGAGAGAGAGAAGCGGAGGAAGGAAGGAAGGAAAGAAGGAAAGAAGGAAAGAAGGAAGGAAGGAAGGAAGGAAGGAAGGAAGGAAGGAAGGAAGGAAGGAAGGAAGGAAGGGGCTTAACACCAATGAAGTTTTAATAACTAATCCTGCATTAAATCTTCATGCACAGTAGAGATGGGTAGATGGAAGGGCAGCTAGTGATCAGCCTTCATACCAGACTAAATGATTTCATTTCCAGTTTGGGGAGATGCTGCGCTGCCCCAGAGTGGCCAGGTAGGCAAATGGGTTATAACTGCCTGCCAATTTGCTGCCTGCTCTCAGCCTGGAGGAGACTTAGGCTCAGATCTTTACATGATCCGGGGCGGGGGGAGGGGGGTGGACAAATGAGAAGTAGAAGGAAAATGGATGTTTCGGAGATTCCAAGTGGCCCTGGGAGACTTTACACAAATCCATGCCAGAGCCATGGAGGGGCCAGTCTGTGAGCACCAGGGTAGAGGTGCCTTGGCCTAAACACATTTTGATTCCTGGATGGTAACCTGCTGATTTTTAAAATTTGTGATCTCTATTCTATCTACCTCAGAGGCATCTGAGTTATCAGAAGCAGGAACACCAAAGAGGAACAAAGAAGGGAGGTCCCTGTCACTTGAGATGAGCTGACTTTTGAGGCTGGGCCCCATTTGTAAGTTTCCTGATAGCTAAGGCAAAAGGGGAACTGAGGCATGTGGTTTGTATTGTCTGACAACCAGAAAATGCACACTTGCCTATAAAGACAAACTTTTGGTTGGCATCAGTTATAAAGGGGAATTTATGGTTACAAGGAGTGTCTCCAATGCTTCCTGTGCTAGTCGGAGCATTGCCTCTTGGAGGCAAGAGGCAGATACCAAGACAGGATTAGACATGCAAGGATTTATATAGGTAAACAGCTGTGGGACAGACAATGGAGAGGGAGCTAGTGAAGGCTAGAAGAGCGAGCTGTCAGACCATGATGCGAAGCTGACTCTGAATGCAGGAGAAAGGGGTAGGTGGAAATGTCTTAGATGACAGGTAATTGAGAAGGGCTCAGCAGGGCAACTGGGGAACCTCTGAGCCCAAGTCGGCCATCAGAAAAGACTTGTGTCTTCCCAGGATGAGCCGGCTTCAGAATTCCTGCTGTTCTCTGTGCTGGCTGGGAAGCATGGCCTTGCCACAAAATGTTGGATTTCATAGCATGACAACACAAAGCTCCCTGACCCTGGTCAATTAAACTTCTTATAGTGGGAAATCAGCAAAGCACCACACTTTTCAAGTGTCAGTTACTTATTTTTGTACCACCTTCACGGTTTTGCTGTGTCAATGTTCCACTAAGAAAAAATTATTCTGACCCTTGTTAAAACCTTAAAGAAGACTTTATTCAAGGTCTGCATTGGGACAAATGCATCAGCTCAACTCTGATTAAGAAAAAGACAGCCAGGGATTTACAGCCAACAAACAGAGTGAAAGGGCCAGAGGATGGAAAATTACCAAAAGAGACTTCAAAAATGGGGGAATTCTTATTAAACTGACCTAACAGGATTTTTGCTAGAGGCAAGTCAAGGACTTACATATCAAAGGTGGAGGGTGAAGAACTTGATCAGATTTGAACTGGGCTAGGCAGGTCAAAGACAGGACAGGGGCCAAGGTTAGGGCCTAGTGGAAAAGAGGGCTCTGAAGAGCCTGAGAAAAGTTTGGTCAGGAAGAGAGTCTTTGTCACCTCCTGGTATTATCTAGTATGTTTCTTTAAATTTTAATTTTAAACTTTAATTTTAAACTTTAATTTTAGCTTCATGCATAGGTTGAGGAACTAGTTATATATATTTTTCTAATACACATTAAAATGGGTGCACATTATTCAGAATTTAGGATCATTGAGTACCATCTAAAATGTCTTGTGTATCACCACTGGCATACATTCCACACTTCGGGAAATGTTGAAGAACACAGAGGCGCTGATTGAAAGGCTATATTCCAGCTCTGGCCCATATGTTGGCTGCTAGCTCTAAGGTGATTACTTTGGGGCACCTCTTGAGTCTCACAGAAGGGGCTAAAGACATTTTCATGGAGAGTGGAGGAGGGAGTGAGGTAAAAGCAGGGGCCTGAGCTCCAAAGCTCCTGGCCTCAAAGCTCCCCCACTCCTGCTGCCCAGATGTGGAGTTGGACCTCCAGCGGAGCGTGCAGGCCGTGCTCCGTGAGCTCAGCGCCCAGGCCCCGGCCCTGCAGAGGAACCAAGGTAAGAGCCTATAGGTATCATCCTTCTGCTTCTCCTGCTCCCCCACCCCACACCAGTCACCTCTGCCCACACATTCTCCGGAAAGTGCCTGAGCACGGAGCTCACAGAGTGAAGGTCTTCTAGCTGAGCCCTCAATCTGCTGGAAATCCCTGAAGTCCAAAGGACCCGGAAGACTTCTCTGTCCCTGCTCTCCCGGGCAGCCACTGTGGCAGAGCGCCTTGGGGATCTGCAGCCCTCCTTCTAACCACTTCCCCCAACTCCACTTACAAACAAACTTCCCCTGGACCCTCCAGGCCCACATGTCTTCCATAAGCCATATACACCTACCTCTTCCCACTAGTGTCCTACCTCCCCTCTATTCTGTCCTGAGAATTCACAGTCCACCAGGGGAAGCATATCAGAATTCCCCCACACACAAACAGCCCACACATGTGCACCCGGAGCCAAGTGCCCAGCTGAGGAGTGAGCCCTGTGGCTGGTAAAAGTCATGGTCTGAGACTCCAGGACTCAGGGCCCTGCTCAGAGAGGTCTCCTCTAAGAGCTGCCTGGCCCACCTGGTTGTGCAGGGCTCCCCTTTCTTCTGGTCCAGGTATGTGGAGATGGTCCCTGCATAAGAAGGTCGAGCGAGATCCTGGTAAGAGTCCGGCGCTGGTCCGAATTCTGCTCAGAGAACTGGAGAAGGTGGGTTCCCGGGCTTCAAGAGGCCAACAGGAATTAGAGGAAGAGAGGCCAATCCACTGTGGCCTCAGTCCTGTCAGCGCTGCGTCCCCCAAACTGTGGTTATTTGTGGGCCATCTGCATCACTCTTACCACATGTGTCTCCCTCCTGTACTTTTCTATAAGCAATATTTTCTTGACATTGACTCCCATTGTTTAATCTGAGCTAACAGATTTCTAAAAGAAACTATAACACGACCATTGATGGAAAATCCATATCACTTGATAGAAACAAAAAGCACCTAAAAACATAAAATGTAACTACTAAAAATGTCCAGAATGATCCATGTAAAGTTATCCTCCATACCTCCCAGTGCTCTGCATACGACTCTTTGGGGAACACTGTATTCAAGGGGGCCTCCAAGCTGGGACTTTCTTGTCACTTCGCTGCCTGTCCCTGCCCTGAGTCAACGCTGCCCCTCTGCCATGCAGTTCCCTGCACCTCTCCTCCCATGCACTCACTCTTGGACTCCCACACCTGTTCACTCTCCCTCTCCCTCTCTCCTTCTCTACCAGGGCAGATTGTGGCCCTTTTCCATTCTCCTTGGCATAGTAGGACATCGCCTTCCACCCCCCAAACTGCCTCCTGTAAATGTCCCATAATCCCCTGTTTTCTAGGCAGAAAGAGAGGACGAACGGCATGTCATCATTCCCTTGTTGCACACTCTAATGTACGTGCTCACGAAGGTGAGCTGGGGCTGAGGGGCGGGGTGGTCATGGTGAGTGACTGGGCTGGACACTATCCTCGCCCCTCAGTGGACACCCAGGAGCCTAGGAAAACTCTTGGATTGCCTGCCCCCTCCCTAACAGATGAAGACACGAAACTGGGTTGGAAAGGGATTTGCTGGAGGAAGAGGTTAGGATGAACTTCTTGGGAAGTTTGAGCGGGATGTCAAAGAGGTGATGTCTAACAGACACTGGGAGAAGAGGCTAAAGGTATAGATTTGTGAGAGAAGTGTAGTCCAAGTCCTACTGTCAGGTCCCACCTTCCTCCTCTCCCAACCCACCCTACCCCACCCAGATCCCTTTGTGACCTCCAGCACCTCAATTCCTCCCTGTCACACAGGCCACAGGCATCACAGAGGAGCTCTACCAAAGGACTTACGCCTTTTGCATGAGGTTACTGACCCTGCCCACCCCCTACTGCACGGTCGCTCTGGATTGTGCCATAAGGCTGAAAACAGAGCAAGCTGTCCCAGGTAGGAGCTGATGGCAGCTTCATCTCCCACACTGCAACTCCAGCTTCATCTAAGATCTTACACTTGTCTCCAAGATTCTGGGGAGCTCAAAAATCTCAGCACCCTCTGTGAGAAGGTGGGAAGTGGGGGTCAGAGACTTCGACTGGCTGGCTGAAGTGGTCTCCTTTGCAGGAACGCTGTACCAAAGGCTGGTCATTGCCGAGCAGAACTTAAGGAGTGAACTATATCCCTACCAGGAGAGGTGAGTTGCCCGGACAGGTTGCCACCTTCCGCTCCACCCAGGTGTTGGGTCTGTGTGACTGCTCACTGCCAGGACGACAAAAGAGGAGGCTGGATTGAGAGGAACAGCACAGCTACCCATCCGTGACATTTGTCCAGCAGTGGGGTATGTTTTCAAGGTAGATAGGGCATGTCCTTCCTTGGAGACCACTGAAGGCAGAATAAGTCTTTTTTCTTGAGCTACATTCAGAGGTCTCCTGCTCACATGCAGAGGGTGAGCAGGATCACTGACCACTCTGGAGTTCTGCTGTTTCACCTCCAACCTGCTCTTGACCATGATGTAGCATCAACCAGCCAGGCAGCCAGAGGCAGCTCCAGAATATGTATATAGTGAAGGGGGTTCAAGCAATAACCACACAATAAAATCTGCAGGCTTCATCTGTGTGTGCCTGACCTTTTAGATAAGATTGAGGAAATGTCCACTATTTATGTTAGAAACAGAGACTGATACATTGGGAGTACACAGCACCTCTGCTGAAAGGTACGACTTGAGGTTCTGTTCATGGAGAGTGCAGGGAGACGAAGGAATCCTAAGCACTGGAGAGATTGGGAGGACACAGTTGAGTGGGGAGGAGAGGGTAGGTGAGGTTGGTTTTCTGGTGTGAATAAGGGTGATGAGAGAAGATGGAACTCACTCAGAGTTCAGAGCTGCAGTTTTGGCAGGAAGGGTTTAGGGCCTCCTATAAGGCGTGGTTAACGAGCCATGATGCTGAGGCAGGGGGCAGGATTTAGGTTGAAAAGTACCTAGACACGAAACTAGAGGGACTGAGAAGGACCAGCTGCCCTCTAGAAGGGCCACACATGCTCTTATTTGCCACGGTCCCTACCACTTCCTATTCTTGTTCCCTCCATAGATTTTTTTTTTAAACTTGAAAACCTGCGTTTTGAGGATGTAAAAAACTTAGGGGCAGCAAGGCTCTGCGGGTGTGCCTCCTATGGTTCTTCTCCCAGTCGTCATCCTCATCAGCACCAACCCCCTCCACCTCTGTCCTCAGAGTGTTCCTCTTTGTGGATCCTGAGCTGGTATCTCCCTCGGTGTGCAGTGCCCTGCTGCTGGAGATCGAGGCAGCCCAGGTGCAGCAGACACCTGAGGCCTGCATGCGCCACGTGGTGTCCCATGCCCTGCAGGTGGCTCTGGGGAAGGCCTGCCACACAGGTGCTCTGCAAAGGAAGCTGCAGGTAACTGCCCTGCCCCTACCCTTGTTGGTTCCAACCCAGGGCCCTTCATGCCCCCACCAATTGCTCACACTACTGTCTTCTTCCCTCTTCTGTTGCCATAACTTTCTCCTTCTAAATCAAAAATTAAAACACGTTCAGTAATAAAAATCTGTAAAATGCAAATAAGTCACAGAAGAAAATAAAAATCACTCACACCCCTCTACCTAAACATATTAGCAATTAACATTTTGGTATATTTTCTTAATAATAATGACAATAATAATCATAATAGCTACTGTTTATTGAATGTCTGCTGTGTTTCAGGCACCGTGTTAAGCACCTTACGTGTATCACATTTGAAAAAAATCTCACCACAAAATTGTGAAATGGATATCACTATCAAAACTAAGGCACAGAGATATCGATAAACTTGTGGTCACACAAATGCAAAGTGACCGAGCCAGGATTTGAACTCAGATCTGACTTCTAATCTATGATCAGTAGTCTCCCAGATCCACTCCTCTGCCACTCCTTTTTAACAAATTGAGATGTCAAACTCTGTATATAGTTTTATATTCTGCATGTTTATGTGCACATATATAATTTTTTTTCCCAGGCCATTGGAAATATGCCATATGAAAATACTTTCTTTGGAAAATACTTCTAGTGGTAGCAAATATTCTCTCTCGTGAATGTGTTGTTTTTATGTAAGACAAGTTGCCTGTTCCTGTTGTGGGCATTTAGTTTGTTTCCAACACTTACCCATCTATTTCCTCATATTCTCTCTGACTCACAGCCATGACCCTGTCCACAGCCAAGGCTTCAGTAGGTTGGAGATCCTCTGGCCAAGGGTTTTATGTACAGTGGCTGGATTTCACAAAGGTGATACGGCAGGTGGGAGAGGATGCTGTCTAGGGCGGTGAGTCCAGCACTTGGGATGACCTTTTTGCAGGGAAAGGCTCCTGTACTCCAGGAAGGCTGGACCGGATAATGGCTAAGGTTCTGAGCGGCTTCGACTCAAGGTTGTGGTGCTGTCGCTGCAGAATGGGACAGGTGTCGGTAGAGAGGGTGTCCTCGAGGGGTCAGCTATCCCCTGCTTGTCCTGTGCCAGGAAGTGGGTGTCAGTCCTTTTGCCAACGCATGTCTCAGACCCTGATTTGCCCATCAAAATGCATTGGATGTGTTATCCTTCCTTCTCTCATTTTCCATCTCGAATCATCCCCATCTTGGATTCTTCTTTTGATAGGCGTCTTTTATGTAGGGCTGTGTCCCTCCTTAAACCATGTTGATTTCATTGTTATCATTCCTTTTCTCTAAAAGTACCATTCACACCTTTATTTTTATTTATTTATTTTAGGTGAGGCAACCCTTAGTTGACCTCACAGATTGCAAGGACCTTGTCAGTTTATGATCCCTTATTTATTTTTTTAATTATTATTATTTTTTTACGCCTACAGTACCTGGTCTTCCCAGGTGGTCTCCCATCCAAGTACTAACCAGGCCTGACCCTGCTTAGCTTCCGAGATCAGACGGGATCAGGCTTGTTCAGGGTGGCATGCCCATAGACTCCATTCACACCTTTAAAATATCATTCCTTTGTGGTTGCCCACCTGCTTGGACCTGTAGAGGGTTCTTGATTCACTTCCTCCACCCCACCAAACTTGACATCTCTCCTTCTGTATCACCTCCTTTTGGGAGTTCACAGCACACAATCACATTGTGAAGGAATTGCCCCCTCCACGTGCACATATGCTAACTTGTACCTAAGCCCCATTGTGGTTCTAGCACAGACATCTATGGTCCCTATGTGGACTACTGTCCCCTCTCCCTGCAATTAGCCATGGCTCTCAGGAAGGGGGGTGGGGGAGAGGAGCTGTCCTGACCAGAGTTTGGTTGCTGACCCAGCAACCCCGCCACCCCTCTAGTGGCTCTGGCAATTGCTTCTGGCTCACCAAACAGTCCATAATAAAGGCACCATTTAGACGCAACCAAGCCAAACATGTAAGAACATTAATTTTTGTTTCTCAGTGATATGGGGAATAGATGATGCCAAGCCTCACTCCATCCCTGAGTTGGATATAGCTGGGGCTCAGGAGTAGGCTTAGGAATAAGGCTAGTCTGGGTTTAAGGCTAGTCTGGGTTCGAGGGTTTCAGGAATAGAATAGGATTAGAAGGTGTCAAGACAGGAATAAAGTGGGGTTCAGGGCTGGAATCAGCAAGTCTCTTGCATACACTATTTTGCAATAAAAAATGCTGAAAGTAAAAGCTGTATTTTTTAATCATAGTCAAAATGTTAGGCACCCCACTCCTACCTCATGTTACTCAGCCCAACGTTCTGAGTCCCCATTTTTGTGTATAGAGAATTAAGAGGGGAGAAAGAATTGCAAGGAGAGGCTTAGGGAATACATCACTGATCTCAAGTTAGAGATTCTCAGAAGCTTAGAGTTAAGAGATCTTCAACAGTCCCCTGGCACCTATCCTCCCACACTGAGTGCTGGGGTTCCTAGACATCAGCCTGGCCTGGGCTCTCTAGCACATGTTGACCACCACTCCCCACCCTCTTGAGACCTCTGGCCCCCTTATCTGAAATTCTGCCTCTTGAGACAGCTTTAGCGATGCCATTCTCAATCATCCCTGCTGGATAGAGGACAAGTAGGGCCTGGGAGAGGTGGCTTAGCTAGCCATGGTCTGGTGAGTAAGCCTTATCTGACCATCAGCCCACATCCTATATGCTGAGGACCTGTTCTGAGGCCTAGGTGAGGATTAGATTTGTCTCCCCACATGTCCAGGGAACCAGCTGACAAGGTCTTGACACTGGGAGGTCAGCTTGGGATAACCCATCTTTCTGACTCACTGCACTATGTTCTAGATGCTAGAGATGGGTGTCTCCAGCTAGGTCAGCACCATGTGGGGTCAGGGCAGCAAGGACCAGGGGAGGCTTCTTTAGAAGCCTTGAAGCCAGGGATTTCTGGAGGGATGTGGGAACAAGGCCAAGGAAGGAATCTAGACACATAGTTTGAGAGTCAGCTCTCAGTGGGTTGGCAACAGGACTGTGAACCAGCCACAGCTTTTCAGGATCTAATTTGCCCACAACTGGTTCTATAGGAAGCTCTGGAACTGAGCTTACCTTTCAAAGTTGTCCTGAATTAGGGTGAAGGGACCAGGGTTTTTTATTTCCACGACTACTAGTTATTAGGTGAGGACTGTCCTCAGGAAGCGGGGTATGACCTTGGAGAGGTGGCTTTCTTCAGCTGAGGGCAATTTTGGAGAGAGATTCAGCTGAGAACTGTCAGCTGCCAACACTCCCAGCAGGGAGGCTAATAAATGCCTTAGTTCTGAAAATGGGAATCTGGGTAGTCACCATGGCATTTATCATATCATTTCACTCAGAGTCAAAGCCAAAGTTATTATGATGGCGTACAAGACCCTCATGATCTGCCCCCACATCCTCATTTCTATTGCTTATCCATCTCCTATACTCCCCCTTTTTCTCTCTGCTTCAGCTACACAGGCCTCCTTATTGTTCCTCAAACATGCCAGACACACTTATACCCTGGACACTGGAGCCCTTGCACTTGCTGTTCCCTGTGCTTGGAATGTTCTTTTGGATGTACACATGTTTTGCTCCTTCACTTCCTTTAGGTCCTTACTCAAAAGTCATTTTTCAGTGAGGCTTCCCTGATCACACTAAAATTTTAGCCTCTCCCCAAATTTCACACCCTCCTTTCCTGCTTTATTTTCTCTTCAACATTTATTGTTATTTATTATCCTATAAATTTTACTTATCTTGTTTATTATCACCCCCCCTCACCCTCACAGAGACACACTATAATATAAGATCCATGAAGACAGGAATTTTTGTCTGTTTTGTTCACTGCTGTACCCCAGCACCTAGACCAGTGCCTGGCACATAGTGGATGCTCGATAATTAATTTATAAGATGAAGCATTAAGATGAGATGTTTCCTGTGGCCTCTTCCAACTGATTCCATACCCCTCTAAATGTGTTTGTTTACTCAGTTAATTGTTCAGCAAATATTTATTAGAGTCCTAGCTAGTGTGAAGGACTCACACTGCCATAGCCCAGGGAGTTGAAACCCCACTCAGCAGACCTCTAGCTCAGATGAAAGATTAGAGCAAGCTCTATTGTGCCTGCCCATGTCACTTGTTTGGACCCTGAAACTCCAGTTATAAGGTGGGATTAGTCGGTGGGGGTCAGGGGTGAGGAAAGACAGCCAGAGACCATGATCTAGGGCAGTTCTTCTCAGAGTGTCAGAGCTATACCACTGGAGGCAGGAGACTGCCATGCTAAAGAGCATGGAATGGCACCATGCAAAACGCTTTCAAAACACGTTTCTGTTAAGGAGAAAGGCTCATCTTGGTGCTTTGCCCCTAACCTCTTTAACACTTACTAATCTCCCTTTTTAAAAAGAGAAAGCAGGCTTCAAGCTCTAAAGCCTTGGAGGCTATGATACCTGGCTAGAATTTAATATAAAGCTTTGTGATCATTATATTCATCTTAGTTATTTTCTATTTATGACAAGTGACACTAGCCTTTTTATTTAGAGTAGCAATATAAAATTTCCTTTTGAAATACTTTTGAACCAAAAAAGTGAGCTGATTTAAAGAAAAATAGCGAGTAAATAATAGTCTCGGTGCTATGGCAAGGCAGTATAAGAATGACAGTTTAGGCAATACTCAAAAATATTTATTGAGCACCTACTATGTGCCAGGAGCTGTGCTATATGCTGAGGATGTAGCTGTAAATAAAACAGACAAATCCTTGCCTTCCTAGAGTTTACATCCTGGTGGGGCAGAACGTTGATCCAAGTGCTTGGTGACGCTCTAAGGAGGGTAGGCGCCATCCCTGCCCCTCTGGGTTTCCGACATCTCAGCGGGTCACCAGCTCTCTCCCCACATCAGAGTGTGCGAGGCAGAGGGCTCTGCAGTTGCAGGCGGCATCTGGCAACAGCTGTGGCGAGTCAGGAGCGGTTCCCTGGCTGTGCAGCACGGTCGCCTTGGCGCGGAAGCTGGGTCTGGCGCCCCGCACCCCCTCCCGGGCAGAGGGGAGGTGCCAGGTTGAACAGTCCGTGCACCTGTAGATTTGGCGTCGGAGTTGGGGTGGATGGGTGCTGGGCCGGGATTCAGGCTCTGACACTCCTCCCCGACAGGCCAGCCCCCGCTGCGCCCTGGAGCAATATTTCCATGCAGTGGTGGCAGCCACGGAGCAGATGGTTAGCGAGCCCAGCCCGAGACGGGAAGGACACCTGGAACGGCTGGAAGAGATTTATTGCTCGGTGCTGGGGCCGGCGGCGGCCGCCAGGGGACGCTGCAGCGGTAAGTGGCGGGACGGCGATCGGGAGCAGCAGGGCAGGGCCCAGGTGCGGTGAGCTGCGGTTGGAGGACCCTGAAGGGGGCGCCAGAAAGCACCGCTGTACCGCCAGGAGTCTGGGTGACTGAGGCCAGGTGGGACACTTGGCTGCTCCTCGGAACCTGGGGACTGAGGGTGCCCAGGAGCTTGGAAGGTCCTGTGTTAAAAAGGTGGGTAATTTTGTCATAACAGCTGACATCTGCAGGGCATCTACTAGACCCCAGTTGCTGTTCTAAGCACTCTACGTATATTCAAATATATTACATATATTAAATCAATTAATCCTCATAGTAAACTTATGAGATATGAAAGTATTATTTCAATTTTAGAGATGAGAAACCTGAGAAAGAGGCTATAAATCTTGCCCAAGATCACCCAGCTAATAAGTGACAGAGCCAAAATCCAAACACAGCCTCTAGTTCTTAACCACTTTACCATAGTAACCAAAGGATCTCATGGTCCAGGGAGGCTCTAAAGAGTATCTAAAATAGCAGCAGAGTCAACATTGCTTACATCTGGTATCATCGATTTTTGTTCCACACGCTTCCTATTTGCATTTTTATAAGACAATGCCATATACTCATGGGAAGCAAGCCCATGTGGGTTGGGAAACCCTAAAGAACCCTGAGAAGTATCCTGGAACATGTCTTATTGGTTGTTGGAGGATGATTCTGATTTGTGTCCCATTTCATGATCTCCCAAAGCACCCGTGGAATTGGTCAGCCTGCTTGTCTCAGAACATACTATGCACCTTAGGTATATGGTACCAACCTAAGGACTAGAAACCATGGGCAGAGATAAGTGTGCCAGCCCTGGGGCTTGACCTTGGCAGCCCAGGGATGGTGGAAACTGCAGAAGTCAGGGTGAGGAAGAAAGGATGCACCCTCCCTCCGCCCAAAGACTTTCTCCATCTTTCCAGTCTTCTGTTCTCTTGTTTTGCTTTAATATTCTATACCTCTGTATACCTCTGTGCCTCTATTAATAACCACATGGAAATGTCCATTCATGAAGCCTCCCTCCTCCTGAAGTTGGGACAAACCCAGAGGCAAATCTGGCTTTGCTCTCCTTGGGTACCACTTGCTAACTCAGCAGTAACTCTGCATGGACAGGATGAGACCTGGTGTAGACCACCCCTACCATCACAGCCACATCCAGCACCTGCCTCCTACCATGACTTGTCCTGCACAACTTAATAAACAGCCAGCACCCTTGTTGAGCCCCTGCTGCTACGGGCGCAGCGTGGTACAGTGGTTATGAGCACAGTGTCCTGGGTACTCTGAAGCTGGGCTACCTGGACTCAAATTCTGGCTCTGCCACTTACTGTGTGGCCTTTAGCCACTTACTTAACCTCTCTGCACCCCAGTAAAGTGAGGATAATCATATTACCTGTGGCCCAGGTTCACTGGCAGGATCTGCTGATGGCAACGTGTGCCAGGTGAGAACAGTGCCTAGAAGTAGTAAGTGTTCTGTGAACATTGATTTGTCTCCCCTAAGGAAGCTTGCAGCCTTGTTAGGGAGGGAGCCATGCTATGATGAAGTTATAACCAAAAGGTACCCATTAGGTGTACCCAGTGTGCAGCCAGTAAGGTATGCTGGGGAGAGAATGACCACCAGGGCTGGAGAGGTCAGGATATCTTCCAGAAGGAGGACAGGGAAAGGGGCTGGGTCTGGTCTCTCCATGGACTTCAGGGTTCTTGCTGTCCTTAGTACTTGGCTGACGAGCTCTCTTCAGCATTACCCACAGGAGCAAACATTAATTGAGTGTTTATGTGTGCAAGCCACTGGAAGAGACCCTAAGAAATACAGAGGCCTTTCTCCCTCATCTGGATGTAGGCAGAATGTCTAAGAACAATGAGAAAGGCAGTATGGCTACAATGTGGGGTTAGGGGAGGGATCAACAATTGGAGAAAAGGTTGAGAAAAAAAACTGTGGGCTGATTTGTGAAAGGTCCCAAAGGCTAAGCTAGAAAATTTGCAGGAAACAGGGAGCTTCTAAGTATTCTTGTGTAGAGGAGACCACTGCAGTGTTAGGCCCTGGATGAGCCAATAGTGGCAGAGAAGGAGAACTAAACAAGAACAGATATAGGAGGTTGAGGGTCTTTGCCACCCCCTCTAGGCCCCATACAGGAGCTAGGGGTAGAGTAGGGTGGGGAGGGGAAGGCAGAGGAGAATCCAATGACCCCTCTCCTCCATGGTCTCCATAGCCTGCTCCTTCCTTCAGGTGACCCCCTTCCAGATCGGCCACCAAGCATTCCTCTGCCCAGCCCACACATCACCTTCCACCTCTGGACGGATGAGGAGCAGCTCTGTAAGTGTCATGCTTTGACCTCTTCCATGGAAGCTGGCTGGAAACAGTGGCATATGTGTTTATCTGAGTCTGTGTGTGTGTGTGTCTCTGTGCATCTGTGTATGTGTGTTTTTGTACATGTGTGTATGTGTGTGTACATGTGTCTGTGTCTTTGTATATTCATTTGTCTGTGTATGTCTGTGTATGTATCTATATGTATCTGTGTGCATATCTATTGTCTGTGTGTCTGTGTGTTTTTGTGTATCTCTATATCTATTGTATGTTGATGTCTGTGTCTGTGTATGTCTTTGTGTGTGCATCTGTGTGTGTCTAGGTTGTATCTGTGTTTATCTGTATGAGTCTGTGTGTCTCTCTGTGTGTATACATAAGTGTGTTCCTTGTACCCTGAGTTGTTCTGTACATCTGGAAGAAGGATGCATTTTCTCTGTCAGAATAGCCCAGCTCATTAGCCACTGGTCTCACATGTCTAGAAAGTACCATATGCCCATGATGATGCCAACAGACAATGTAAGTGCCCAAGAAAGCAGTCACAAAAGAAGTTATGGTTCCTGAATTTTAAAGGGGGTGTCTTTCAGGGAGACCTGATCACCTACACTTCCTCTCCACACTGGTGTTCCTGTCCCACTGTCCCCCTGGCTCTTGTTGAGGGAGAGGGAAAGACAAAGGTACCGGATGCAGTGGGTAATGCTGGACTGGTGAACAGGGTTCAAGTCCGGCACTTCCTTTCACATGCTGGGTCACCCCAGACAGACTTAGTTTTCTCTCTGGGCTTCATTTTCCTCATGGGAAATAAAATGAAGGTAGTATAGAAAAGCCTGGGAGTCTTTCCAGGAACTGATGGTCTGTTATCTGTGTCTCAGGGGAAGGATGATCAAAGAATAGGAGGATGCTAATGAGCAAATGTGAAAAAGAGAGCTCTAGGAGTCAGGAGGTACTGGGTTAAGCTGATTTCTTTACTGCAGGACTTCTCAGAGCCTTTAAGATGTTTACTGACGGAACTCAACAAGAGGTAGCCCGCATGTGTTGGGTTCTCGGTCTGTTGGTCACAGAACCTGTGTCCTTTCACGGAGCATCTAACACATGTTCAGCTAAACAGTGTTTGAGAAACATGGAACCCCAGGCCTTGCCAGGGTAAGGCCCTGCCAGCCTCCTGTACCCTCTCCCTCCTAATAGTCCCCTTGTTCTCTGCATCCCAGGGAAGGAACTGGTTCTCTTCCTGTGCCCGCAATCCCAAGTGTGCCTCAGCGCTGACTTGGAGGCCTTGGATCTGCAGAGCTTTCAGCCAGACAGGATGCTGGCCCGGGCATCCGTGCTGTCCACTGACAGTGGCATTGAGCGGGACATTCCTTTGGGAGCCGACGAGCTGCCCACGCCCAGCAGCCCTGAGTTGGAGCATGCCGGGCTGCAGCGAAAAGGGGGCATCAAGAAGCGGGTGTGGCCCCCTAACATCTTGATGCCCTACAGCTGGGATGGGCCCCTGGGTCTGCACCAGAGAACAGGCAGGCCCAGTGGGGACTGGGGACTGCTGCCCGGTGTCTCCCGCCTGCACACGGCCCGGGTACTGGTGCTGGGGGACGACAGGATGCTGGGGCGCCTGGCCCAGGCCTACCACAGCCTCAGGTAGGGCCCCAAGGGGGGGGTGGCTAGGGTGGGGGATAGTAAGGGCACAGGTGGGCCTGGCATGGGCTGGTGAAGGATCAAGGAATGGCTAGGGTCAGGAAGCAGAGGCCAGGATAGGATCGGGGAGGGTGGTGCACAGTGCACCCATTCCATAGATGAGAAAACAGAGGCTAGAGAGATTAGGTAAATTGATAGTCAAGAGATAACTAATAACAGAGCCAGGATGAGGAACCAAGTCTGTCTGAAGCCAAAACCCCTGCCCTCATCCCTGTGCTCTGCTGTTCCTTCCCAGGAAACGAGAGACACAGACGTTCTGCCTCACTCCCAGACTCAGCCTGCAGCTCTATTATATCCCTGTGCTGACACCTGAGGTGGCTGGACGGGAACGGAGGGATGGAGGGGGTCTGGAGCAGGGGTCTGGGTTAAGGGATGGGCAGGGCTACACTGCAGCTCTGCCTCCCCTGGCTCTGAGAGGTAGGGCACCCTTCCTCAGGATATGGAGTTGAGAGACCTCAGAGGTCAACTGTTCCAGAAGACACAGATGTGGGCCCTGGGGGTTAATGTGGTCAGAGAGATGTTCTCTCACAGTGGCAGCCTTCCCATAGCTGGTTTTCGTTTTGCATTTCTACTGGAATTAATTGAAAGCTTCTCCTCATATAGGGGGCTCACACCCACACGCAACATACTTTCTGGGAATTTCAGGCTGTGTGGAAGCCATTCATCTGCTGGGGGAGATGAAGCCCCACTTGCAGTTTTTCATTTCTGTTGTCCACTCTGCTGCTTATTGGGGAGCATTAAATTCAAAGCTACCCTTGTCTCTCCCCGTTCAAGGCCGATGCTCATTTTTCAAGTGGCCCTAGTAAGTGGCCCTCAGAGAAGGGTATTCTAGCTTCTTCTGAGGTATTAAACAAAACAATCTTTCCATGGCTCAGAAATAGCCCCAAGAGATTGATTTGACCACATTCCCAAAGTTGGTACCTGGGGACCCTCCGGCCAGTAAGACTGTCAGAGAGAGGGCCTGAGAGACCAGCCTCATCCCCTTATCCCCAGAAGCCCGCATCATCCAGGCATTTGGAGCTCGGAGAGCTGGCAGCGTTCCTGGGCCGTGCAGACCCGTGGTATGAGAGCACCATCAACACCCTGTGCCCAGCCATCCACAAGCTCGCAGAAATGGTAGGGGCAGCAAAGGTAGGAGGGTGGGAGGGAGATGGGAGGGGGCTATTTTATTTGCTACTCTTGACCTCTGACCTCAAGTCAGCCCAGGGGCACAATGGTGGAAGGAGCCAGGAAAGGAATATAGGAGAGGAGCCCTGACCAGCTGGGGGTTGGAATTTACCCAGAACACTGACCAGGCACCTATAGTCAGCCCTGCATATCCACAGGTCCTACATCTGAGGATTCAACCAACCCCAGATAGAAAATATTGAGAAAAAAAAGTTACACTGTTGCTGACATGTACTATGTAGTTAGGCCTATGATGGTTGCATCTGCAATGAACATGTACAGACTTTTTTTCTTGTCATTATTCTTGTCCTTAAGCAATACAGTGTGACAACTGTTTACATAGCATTTTCATTGTATTAAGCATTCTGAGTAATCTAGAGATGGTTTAAAGTGTACAGGAGAATGTGCATGGTTATATGCAAATACTACACCATTTTATATAAAGGACTTGAGCATCCTTGGATTTTGGTATCCAAGGGGGTCCTGGAACCAGCCCCCTCCAGATATCAGGGGACAACTGTACATTGGACAGGACCACTGTGGAAAAGATGAAGTAAAACATTTTTTCTTAAGTGAGTAAGCCAGGTATATTCCTTCTTTTATCAGTTTCCTGTGATGATTTCTTTGTGATTCTAATAGCTAATGCTTCCTGAACACTTCCATGTGACAAGCAGTTACACACAGCATCCCTACCAAGTAGATACTCTTGTCCGCAGGTACTGTTGTTGACATATCCTCATTTTTCAGATCAAACAACTGAGGCACGAAGAGATTAGGTAATTTGTCCCAAGTAAGAAAATGAGTGGTAGAGTCTAACCTGGAACCAAGCAGTTTGATTCCAGAGCACATTCTCTTAACAAACACAGTGCCAGCCCCTAACCTTGGCCAGCAGTGGGGAAGGAGTTAGTCTTTTATGGACCTAAAAAGGCCTTTATATATTAAAAGAATCTTACCCTTTTTGTGGTCATATGTGTTGCAGACATATTATTCCTCTTCGTTATTTGCTATCAACTATGTCAGTAGTGTTTTTTGATCTTCAGAAGTTTAATATTTTTTTGGAATGCATATTCTCTTTATTTAAAAAAACTATTTTCTTTATCAAGTTCATGTCCCTTCAAGAAGCTATATTTACTATCAAATTTAATATATACTTTGTTTACAAACATTGCAATATATCTAACATTTCATTTCTCTCTGTTTTACTAAAGCATATATTCATGCGTTAATTTACCGATTTAATAGTTATATTAGTAACATAATCTTCTTTTGTGGAAATATATGAAAGAAAAAAAGAGGACATATGTCAATTTGATTTGACTTGTCACAATTCTAAACAAAGAAAAGAGAACTCGGTTAAATAAGTTTAATGTTTCATTAAAAATAACTTTTATTTTTATCAAATAAATGTGTGCACACATATTTAAAATGCAAATAAGTTTAAAGTTTAAAAACTTAAAGAAATATACCCTTTGGCACCAGTACAGGAGAGGAATCACTTTCAACTTCTTTAACTTTTATTTTACTTTTGCATTTATAATAATGTGCGTATGGCTGTCTCATGATTTCTGTACTTTGACCTTACTGATTGACTTTTTGTTGCTACACAAGAAGGTTTAAACTTTCTTTAAACCCTAAAATTCTTTACTTTAATTCTTCAAAGATGTTTAATATTTTTATACATAGCACTTTTATTCTTTGAAAGGCCTTTCTCACTGATTAAATGATATCCAAGATTAAATAAATATTCACTAATATTTTAACACTTTTAATATCTCAATTTTTACAGTTCAATAACCCATCTGCAATAATTTCAGTGTTTAGTATGAAATATGTAATTTTATATTTTTCAAATGGTTAGCCAGTTGTCCTAAGCTATTTTTTGCACAAACCATTTTGACCTATCAATTAAAAATGTTACTTTTATCAGTCACTAAATTCTTACATATGCTTGAGTTTATTTCTAGATACGTATTCCTTTTCATTGATCTATTCATTTCTGTACAAATTAGCACTTTCATATTTTGATAGCTGTCAGAGTAAGCCTACCCCATTACTATTCTTTTTCAAAACTTTTCAGACTATGTTTATTTATGTTTGTTTACAGATAAATTTTAGAATTTTGTTTAAATTTTTTAAATTATTTTGGGATTTGGATTGAAATTTAGAGGAAAATTAGCATCTTTAACATATTAAATCACCCTCTCTGGAAGTGTGGTATACCTCTTTGTTTATTAAAGTCTTCTTGTATATATCTCAGAATAGTTATACAGTTTTCATTGTATAGCTTTTACCCATTTCTTATTAAATTTACCTTTCATGTTTGAAGTTTTTTCTTGCAGTTATGGATGGTATCTTTCTCCCATCATATTTGGGTAGTAGTTACTATTAGGATAAACAGAATCTATTGATTTTTATGTATTTAATTTTAAACTTGCCATTTAACTGAGCACTGCATGTTGTGTCATTGCCTGATTGGTACCTTCTTACATCTTTTATTCTAATAAAGATGTTGGGGGGAGGCATGTTTTCAGAATTATTGCTTATCTGAAAATGTCTGCATATACATGAAACACTATTTAACTGGGTATTAAAATACCTTTTCCTTGAAACGTGAAGGACATTACAGGAGGAACATCTGATGCAGGTCTTATTTATGCACCTTCTTTGGTAGCTTTTTCCCTGCCAGGACATATGTAGGATTTTGGGTTTTCCCTGCTCTATTTCCCTCTTATAATTAATAATTTGTATGGCCCTTATACTTATTCTAAAAGCAAGTTTCCACATGTAAAGACTAGAAACAGTGTGAGTAATGACAGCATCATTAGAATAAGTTCATAGTTCCTCAGCATGACCTTTTTGAAGGAAACAGTATTTCAATAGACCAGATATGAGAATCAGAAGAGATATTATAGGATAGGATACAAGGCAGATTAGATAAACTCTGAGCTTCTTTCCAACTCAGATACTATCAGAATCTATGTAGACATTCTGTTCTGTTTACCAAAAAAACTCAATCATTATGCTTTATAATTGTACGAGGTTGGGGAAGGTCTGTAAGACATGGCACTAGTCCTTCCCAATAACAAGTAAACACTAATTAATTAATATATTAAGATATATTCAGATATATCAGATCATCTGGTTCAATCTCTCATGCCCAAGTTTACCTGGCTAGTGAATACCTATTCTAAATTTAGAACCCAGTTGAGATTCTCTCATCATTAGTTATATTCTCAAGCACATTGTCTACCTCAAGCACCCAGCACAGTGCCTTACACATGAAGGTGCCCGATATGTCTTTGTGTAATTGAAATGAATCAGAGCCCCTAGGGAATTAGGGCTTTGGACAGGTGTATTTTGACTAGGAGTTAACATTGAGTAATACAAAAGGCTTGGACTGTGCTAAAGAATAAGCTGGGTTAGTGCATCACAGAGGGTGTAGCGGGGCTTTGGAGTTTCTCTATTTAGAAAGTCACACTTCCCACAGTAACACTGAGGGAGGTGGCTGAAGACATTTTCTGTCTCCCTCACAGCCTCCCTCCCTGGGCACATCCCGAACTGTAGACCCTTTCATCCTGGATGTCATCACCTACTATGTTCGCATGGGCACTCAACCTATCCATTTCCAAATCTATACAGTAAAGGTAAGCTTTCCACCTGGGGCTCCAAGGATACCACAGTAGTCTGTTGGACCCCAGGATCCCACTACCCTGGCTCCGGGGAAACACAGGTGGCCAGCTGCATGTCATAAAATCACCCAGACTCTTTTGGTTGTTAACTTTATCTTCTTAATCTCTGGATTTCTGTGAGTGCCCATTTTTCATGGCCACCTCTGCCTCTAGCTTCCTGTCTTACTCAACTTTTATCACTCTCCATCCTGTGGTAGATCTTTTCTTTATTGCCTTCCTGATTTTGACCTAAATTAAGGACTTAGGCCCTTTCCTTGATTTCCAAAATGCAAAGCAAAACAACACAAAACAAACAAATGGAAAAAACTCTCAAAATTCACTGGTAAAAGGATTAAACATCTTAGCAATGCAAATGACAATTAAAGATTAGGTAGCTGTCACTGCCCTTCAGCCAAAGGTCCCCAGTAGCACACCTGTAGCTGAGCAGAGTTGGGTTTCCTGACTTGCAGCAGTGAGGGAGAACACACACCATGGGGAACCATGAGGCATCTCAGGAAGAGGCTGTTAGAAAGAACTTATTATAGGATTTGGGTTCCTGCTGGGTGATTTTGAAGAGAGTTCCCAAAAGCTGGACTCTTCTCTGGGTTGGATGCTGTCAGGAAGCAGGAGTGATTCTATGGCTGGGCATCTCAGTAGTTCTTACCATTATTCTTTGACCCTAAAAAGCAGAAGCCACTCATATTTGCCAAGATAGGAGGGTAGGGGGTATGGCCTGCATAGAGTTTCTGTTTTTGCCTTTGTTCAGACATGACTGTGGCATGGTCTGGTTTCTTTCTTGACCCATTACAGAATGGCCTTGCCTAATAATGTTGGCATCTGTGAAATTGTTTATGGTCAACAGGAGAACACCAAGTCCTCACTGTGAGTGCTAGGCCAGCTCCCGGCTTCTGGTGGCCACTTTTCTCTCTCTCCATCCCTGTTCTCAAAAATCCTGTGGCCACTCTTCCTTTTGTTCCCATATCCTCCCTCTTGTCCCATCCACACCTTGCCTCACCCTTTTTTATCTGTCCCTCTTCCCTCAGGAGCCACTCCTCCCCCCAAAATTTCCTCCAAGTCTCACCGAGAGCGAATCAGCTCTGGACCTTGCACAGCCCTGGACCTCTCTGTGCATGTTGAGAACTTAAGTTCTCCTCTCTGGCCCTCTCCTACTGGTGTCTACAAGAGATCTGATAACCTCCATTATATGAATTTTGTCACCTGCTCCTGTCATCCCCATTAGTAGTGGTTACAGGAAGTTTGGGTTTCAATAATAGTTTTTCCACTATTTATAAATATATTGCTATAGATATGATATATGGATAGATATGGACAAAGTCAGATTAAGTAATCATTGGGTGTAGCTTAAAATCTAATATTGGAAGGTTAAATGGGGAGACCCCTGCCTCTAGACACTCCAAACCATCCACATCCTCAGGCTCTGGGGTTGGAGGTGGAAGCTGCCTCTGGCAGAGAGTTGGCCTCTAACCTCCATCCAATCTCCCTCTGCTTCTCTCCCTCTAGATCTTCTTCAGTGACCTGAGCCAAGACTCTGCAGAGGACATTTTTCTCACTGAGCTAAAGGTCAAGATCCAAGACTCCAAATTCCCCAAAGGTAAGCATCTGTTCCCCCTTTTCCAAAGCTCACCCTGATTCAGCTTCCCCAAACCATATTTCCAGAAGGTTCTCCCTTCTCTTACTTAGTGATGTCCCCATTCCACCTTCCCTGAACACTGGGGTACCCTCAGCTCCTTCCAAGCTCATCTAGACTGAAGGGCAGCCTGGACCCCCTGAGGTGCTACCTTTTCACCTAGAGATAGATGCTGTGAAAATTCTTCAGCCTAGGCTCCTTAGTAATGTGGAGAAGATGGGGGGAGAGGGGACGCCCACATTCAGCCTCTTCTCATCTTCCCTTAGATGGTTTCTCACCCAGGAGGAGAGGCATGGCAGAGGGCCCAGGGGCTGAGCTCTCCATTTGCTACCAGAAGGTCAGTGGCATGGGCATTGTCAGGAGGTAGTCAAGAGGTACTGCTGGATAGAAGCAGGTGTCAGGAACATGTGGGATGGTGGGGGTGGGGGGATGCAGATAGGGGGAAGCAGACAGAACCAGAGGAAGCTTCTGCTTTTTTCTTGGCACTGCTCCCAGTTTCCCAGCCTTCGGAGAGTTTTGCAGAGATGTGAGGGTTATGACTGATCTTACATGTAGAGAAGGAGAGGACCTGATTTAAGGAACAAGGGGGCTATCCCCTTGCTCAAAAATACCTTCCTTACTAGCTGACCAGATGGATTGGAGATGGAGTCCTTTGGGTCTAGAAGGTTTCACATGCTCCCTGGGGCTAAGAGCACTCTAAACCCGTATCCGCTAGCCCCTTATGGGACATTAATGACACAGAAAAGGCTCTTGAGGTAGGGACAGAAAGCAAGACTGTTAACATGAGGATGCATGGGGACAGAGTTGTCCTGAGGACCTCCATCTGTGCCTACATACTCTTCTCTAGGCCCTGCTCAGCCACCGGACCCAAGAAGTCACCGTTTCACTGCGTGCTACTGGCCTGGTCCTGAAGGCCCTTCCAGCCAGTGACGCTGAAGGTGAGGAGCTGGAAAAGCAGAGCAGAGAGAAAAGGGACAAAAAGGGGAAAGCTAGGGGTAGGGGAAGAAGAATAGGGGGTCAAGTGATAGGAGATGCAGTGAGCCAGGTGAAGGAGGCCTCCCACCCCATCCCTGAGATTGTGTAATGTTGTTGAGCTCTCACTCATGCTAGGCTCAGGAATGGGCACCAGGCTGCCTAGGTGAAACATAGTCCCCGCCCTCAGATGCTCACCATTGAATAATTTCTGCTGTAGCACTGAATTACACCTCTGCAGCCTGATGAGATACAAGCTGTTAGGTGGAGGGACCACATGGAGGAGGTATAACTGGCCTCAGGCCTCTGCATTGGGGCTACAGAGCCAGTTGAGTTTTGTTTGGAAAATTTTTATTTTGAATATTGTTCCGTGGGGCAGGTACTCTCCAGTTCACAAAAGGCATCACTAGTCCAAATTATCTAATTCTGGCTAATTATCTAAATATATATAAGCATATATATATATATATATATATATATATAAGCATATATGTGTGTGTGTGTGTGTGTGTGTGTGTATTAGATAATAAGATAACTATCTAATTATCTAAATCCAAATGTAGATAATAAAAATACCTATTTATGTGCAGATAGTTATATGCATAAATTATAAACATGAGTTCTTGTTAGCTCCCTGGTCTGCTGGAATAAAGGTTGGTAATGTGGATTACTAACCATTGCACACATTGATCAGAGGCCAGGTAATGTTCTATGTCAAACATATTAATTCTTTTAAGCATATTAACTCATGAGAATAGGTATTATTTTCAGCAACTTTTTACTGGAGAAGAAACTGAAACAAACAAAAAAATAACTTGCCCAAGGTCTCATCTCAGGTGGTCTCACTGGGGAGCCCATATTCCTCACCACTGTGCTCTACCAACTCCTCTGTGATTGCCAAATCTCAACAGACAAGAATTAAGGAATGTGACTCACAGGTGCTTGTAGAAGATCATTTCAGAGCAAAGAAACTTGACTCAGGCAGAGATGTATCTTGTTCACCACTCTACCCCTAGTGCCTAGCACATGTCCTGGCACATAGTAGATATGAAATAAATATTTGCTGAATAAATGAAGTGCTATGTTTTACTCAAAATTTTGTTTTAAAAAGAATGAATGAGTCTGGAATATTCCATAATAAACATAGAATGAAAATACACATTAGCCAGGCTGGAATGCCTATGCAGAAGCTGTCTCTAATCCTTCCCTCCTCTCCTGTCCAACTACGAGTAATTGCTCTGACTCTAAAATCCTCTGTGGCTTTGCTAGCATTCCAGTTATGACACCTGTCTGTCTATAAGGCATTTGTGTTCATATATGGGTACCATCACTCCTAAATTTTCTTGGCATTTGGCACAAAGAAGAAACTAAAAAAAATAATTACTGATTTGATCATTTCCTGATAAAATGTCTTCCAGGTGGGTTGAATTGTGGATGATTATGTGAAACTCTATCACAGAGAAACATTCTTTACTTGTAGGTCTTTAACACCACAAAGGAGACATGTGACTTTGGCAATAGCTCTTAACCAAGAGGTGATCACAGAGTTGGTCAAGAGTGCAGATTCTAGAAACTTAAAGGCAGGCTTCGAAGCCCAGCTTTACCACTTACCACTGTGTGACCTCGGGCAAGTTACGTGGGACCTCCCTACATGTTTTTTTCACTTCCAAAATGGAAATAAGATACTAATTTATGTGCATATATAGTAAACTACAATGTTAACTCTTATTGTTAAAATTGTATTTCTTCTATTTCCTTCACAAGTCTCCCACCAGCCCCCCAACCCCTAATTGATGCCTCCTACAAGTTTTCCATCACAAAACTCTATCAGAAGTGATTCCAGAACCCTCCTCAGAGGCATAAACATTTAAGAACCCTCCTTTGTCATACACAACATCTTGGGCTAGGTGTTCCTTCTGTTTTCAATTTGCCCAGTAGCTGTGGTGAAATTCAACAGAATTTCTTCCACTGAAAAAGGGGTGCAGAAGGAGGTGAAGAAAGATCTGTGTTGGCGATAGCTGCTATGCCTGAAGATGCAGAAACTTTGTAGTTTCACCAGGGAAGAGAGAAGGATGATCAGGAAGAAACTAAAATTTGGCTAGAACCAAGGTAGAGTCCAGAAAGTATGGGCTAAACAAGGTATGGAAAGGAGTTAAAATGGGGGGTCAAGATGGGTTCATTAAGGTCTTCTTAGTACCTAGAACAGGACCTAGAATCTTGAACTCCCCTGCTTCCCTGGAGGCCCATTCACAGCTGCCTACCTCCCAGTTCCAGAGCCCACTCACTGCCCCACATCATTGCTCCTCTTACAGACCACATGTGCCTGAATGTCAGTGTGATAGAGGTTGTCAAGTCATCCAACCTGGCTGGAAGGTCCTTCTCTGTAAGTACTGGGTAGAATGGGAACTGAGGATATTCAAACAGGGTTGGTGACTGGAAGCTCAGAGGTTAGAGAAAGGGATTAGTGAGCCTTTCTGAGCCTTTGCTATTGAAGCAGGTCTTCCTGTTGGAAAGAATCTGCTTTCCAATCAGTCGGTTCAAAATATTAAACATCATCTGACATGAATACGGCATTATAAGAGTTAAGGCCTTGCCCTCCAACTGCTGACAGCCTGAAAACCTAAGACAGACCCAGATAACTACAAAATGCACACACATCTGGCATCCCCCTGCACTACACAAAAGCCAGACTTTAAACAACAACAACTGAACTTTTGACCAAATCATACCACCTCTTTCAACTTCATTGCCCTACAGCTGCTCTTTGCCCTTTGCCTTTGCCCTTGTTGATACTTATCAATATGGATTCCCTTACTGATACAGACATAGGGCTCACCCATTTTCTCCCTATCTGATGGCCTCTCTGGACTTTATTTTCCTAGTCAGCTGGATCTTGGACCCCATAATTACACCTGAAAAGTGTTCTCCGATACCCTAAATTCCCCCATACCACCTACCAAGCAGACACTCACTTTAGATCAAGCCGCCTCCTCAGTCTGTATGCTCAGTGGCTGAATGTTTCTGGGTTAAATCCAACAACCATGTAGTTTAGGGCCACAGCAAACTCCTGACCACCCCCTCAACCAGATCCTTGGCATCACTCAACACTTTTCTCTTCCATCTCTTCCTGACTCTTCTCCATCTTTCCAGTTCTCTTTTCTCCAGGTTTGATCTCCCCCTCACTACTGCTCCTTCATTTTAGCCTATAAACATATTTAAGTCTTTTCCATCCTAGAAAGAAAAATCTCTGCCATGACCCAACTATCTCTCTAGCTAACACTCTATCTCGTCCTTCCCTTCTCAGTCAAGCTTCTTGAGAGATATCTCTAGAGGAGTTTCCACTGTCTTACCAATGACTGTCCTACCCACTACCATCTGCTTACAGCCCACCTCATGGTGGAAAAGTCACCACCATGTCACCAAGACCAAAGGTCACATTTTAGTTCTTATATTTTTTATCCTTTTTAAAATAATGTTTTAGCTTATAAACAAAGGTTTACTTATTTAGTTTGGGAAATACAAAGAAGCACAAAGAAGTAACTCTACTAGTAATCTCATCATCTAGAGAGGATGACTATTAATATTTTGAAGTATAATTTTGAGGTATCCAGCCTTTTTTCCCTATATATTTTTACATAATTGATAGCTAGCTACATACATACTGGTCTGTAACTTGATGTTTTTATTTAAAAATATACTAAAACATTATAAATATGGCTTGTCAGGATCTTATGTCACTGTTTTATGTCATTAAACATATTTTATTAAATATTTATTAAATTATGGCTACATATGCCTGCATAATTATTTAGTTGAGTTTTTATAATACACTTAATTAAGTTCTCATTTTTCACTATTATAAACAATACTGTGAGGAACATACTTGGGGATATATATGTGCTGAAAATCATTGTTATGCCTTTTAAAAAAATGCCTACAAATGATAACACACTCAAGTGGCACCCATATTTTTGGATTTCTGATATATTTTGCCAAATTGCTTTCCAGAAAGTCTACCAAATTTCATTCTCACCATAGTGTTTGAATGCTAATTCTGCTGCACAATTAACACACTAGCTAATTTTTTTATCTTTGCAAATTCGTCAGTTTTCATTATTTCAATTTTTATTTCTTTCATTACTGATTGATGAAGCTGAAGAATTTCCTATATTAATATTGTGGTGTCTCTATTTTACAATATGCAAACACTAATCCCTTATTTGTCATATATTTTAGAAATACTCTTCTCAGTATGTCTTTTAATGTTGTTTATTATTTTTTTAACTAAAATAGGTTTATATATTGAGATAGCAAAATCTAATTGTTTTCCTTTGATGATTTCTGCCTCTAGTATGATTATATATTACATATGTCTGATTCTTTTTCAAACACCATATTTCATCAAATTAAGAGATATCATATCAGTAAGAAAGAAAGAATACTTCCTCAACTATGAGCAGTGCTTTCTTATCACATTGGTTGCAAAATACTTCTTAATTTTGGAGATGTTAAAATATTTCTCATAGTTTTTATTCCCTTTCAAATTTCTTTATCATTTTAAACATCTTTACTTTATAATCTGATTTCTGTATTTACATTATTTAAATTATTGGGAGTGTAATCCTTCTATTTATTGGGTCCAATGATCCCCATGGTAGCTTAATTTCCTAAATGTTTCTTCAATAGTGAGCTCATATTTGTTGAAGTTTTATCTAGGGGAAACCTGGGTGGAAAACTTGTCCTCTTAGAGAAATTCTGTACTTGCTCTTACCAAGAGCCTAGGACCACATTTTGAATTAACTTCTTGGCTCATAAATTTCCAGACCATGCAGACAGTGTAAAATTGTACCCCAAATCCACATATGGACAAGTTTGTGGCTAAGAATTTCCAGGGGAGACTTTTCCCCTTCACTCACAGCACAAGCCACAGCAGACAAGCTTCCCTATGATCTTCCATTGCTGCTCATGCCTTTTTCCTAATCTAGTCTCTCACTGAGAGTATAACCTTCAATAGTCCTTGAAGGGGATCTGTTTTAAACTCCTGCCTCATTTTCCCTAGTTTTCTATTCCTTTGATCAATTTTGAATGACTTCCACCATAAGAACTGACGCCCTGTCCTCTGAGTTTTCAAGCTTCCTAAATTTGTGAATCCTGAGACACTACTTTCTTGTAGTTCTTTGATGTGTCTCATTGTTACTTTTAGGGCTCTTTCCCTTGACTCTTTTTTCTAAACCAGTGCCTTAAATAGCTACTGTTCTCTACTTCTACCTATGGCTCACTTCTGTCAAACTTCTACCCTGGGCTGTCAAACCTCTTACAGTTTTAATACAATTTTTTAAGGACGCCAGAATCTGTATCTCCTGATTGACATTCACCCCTGAGTTTTTGACTCCTGCATTCAACTAAGTTAGCATGAACTGGATGTCCCACAACATTCCAAACTCAAAATATTCAAAAGTAAACTCACTGCTTTCAAATAGTTAAGAGCTCTCTAGAGCCAGACTGCCTAGATTCAGACCTTGGCTCTGCCATTTACCAATTATGTGGCTTTAGGCAGTTATCAAGCTCTCTGTGCCTCAGTGTCATTATCTGTAAAATGGGGATAGTAATAGTACCTACCTTATCTAGTTGTGGGGATTAAATAACTACAATATGTAAAGCTCGTTAGAAGAGTGCTTAGCCAAGTCAGGGCTATATGTGTGTTAATGGTTGTTTTTATTTCCTCCCCTGCTCCCCTATGTCCTGTCTCTCACTTAATAGTACCATCATTAACCAGTTGCCTCTGCCAGAAATCTAGGAGTCATCTCAGATGCCTCCTCTTATTCACTTCCCCAAGTCCTGCTGATTTTCTCTCTCAAACACTTCTCAAACCTCTCTCTTCCTCTCCATCCTCCTTCTTCAGATCCTGCTAGGTTGACCAACCATCCCAATTTGCTGGAACTGAGAGCTTTCCTGGCACATGGGACTTTTCAGTGCTAAAACCAAGACAGTTCCAGGCAAACCAGGACAAGTTGTTCACCCTCGGTCCAGACCTTCATCCATGCCCTTTTCCTGGACAAACGTGATAGCCTCCCAGCTGGTCTTCCCAATGTTACTCCTTAGGTCTACTTTCCACATCTCTGCCCCAGTGGTCTTTCTAAAATAGATCTTGAATATGCTTAAAACCCCTCCACCATTTCCCATTCTCCATGACAGAAGGGCATAAAAGCTCTTCAGTGTTTCAAAGCTTGGCTCCTCTTCCTCTACAACTCTGGCCACCCCCTGCAGGCCCTTCACACCATGGTATTTGGAAGTGTTCTGGCAGTCATACCCCTGTGCCTTTGCTCATGTGCTTTGCTTGGCCTGAAACTGTATTCTTCCCTTCTTCTTCCCCACCTTCCTTTCAGAACTCCTATTTCTCTTTCAAGATGAAACTCAGGTGTCAACTCCCCTACCCTGATGCTCTTCCCCCTTCCCTCCACATCCTCCACCCCACCCTACTCTCCACTTCCCTGTGAGCTAGGTGCCCCACCTCTATGCTCCTGTAGAGCCTTGGTGACACAGCCATGGAAGCACTGCAACACCATAAATGACATGATCTTTGTGTGTCAATGGACTGTGATCTCCCTTCACTCAGACCCTTGTCTGAGTCCATGCTGTTCTCCCCAGCACTTAGCATGTTGTCGGTCCACATCAGATGTTTTCTGGGTCAGCTAGTCCATCCTCTACCTCTACAGGATCTCATCTCAACCAGAAGCTCATTTTTTCTGAGGCAGCCTATCCATGGTAGGAGAGCTCTGATTAGCTGAGAGATCTACTGTACTGAGCTGAAATCTTCCTTCCTATAGGACAGCTCTGTTTAACCTTTAAACTCCAAAGTGGACCTATTTACCCTGATGTATTTATTCTCTTTTGAAGTGAGTTCCTTACAATGGTTTCTGTTTTTAATGACCTCTTTAGACAACCTGATTGTGAGCTTCTTGAAAAATCTAAATTTATCGCCCCAGTGAGTTCCCTTTTACTCCTGCATTGATTTGCTCAGGGAAATCCAGTAGCTGTGCTTTCCTCTTTGAACTCAAATAGGTGCATGTGCGTGTTCTGTCCCAGTGAGTCAAATGATAAACACTGAGAGATAGAGGAAGTTCACAGTGAGCTAGAGTGAAGGTATTCTGGGCTTTGAGAACAGCAGGGCTTGGGTATTGTGGCTTGGTGAGTTTAAGGGGCAGCAATGATATTATTTAGGCTGGATTTTAATTTAGATATAGAAAAGTAATGAAGAGTAGTAGAATTAGAGCTTCAGAGTATGGAAGGCAGGAAGCCACCAACAGAGAACAACTAGCAGCATTTTGCTTATCCCCTCACGAACTAAGACTGGGACCCTTTGCATATTCTGCTTCTGGTCCTTTCAACTGACCTTCATGGCCACATTTATAGACTGAAATCCAAGACTCTTGTGGTCCTCAGAGGCCAAAGCCAGGCATGTCGGGTGTGTCTAGGGGTAGAGACCACAAAGGGGAAATGAAGGCATCTGCCTGTACTGCAGATAGGTGAGAGGAGGCCCCAAGACTACCTCTGGTTATCTAAAGGGCAGGGCCATGGAGGCCCAGATCCTGCCAGGAGACACTTAGAACAGCTTGATGCAGTAGCAGAAACACTTGAGTCAGAGAGCTGGGTTCCACACCTACCACTGTGAGACCTTCAGTGGGTCACAGTCAATCCTTCCAGAGTTCTGTCTTCTCCTCTGTGGGAACCTTGAGTTTCCCTCACCAGTTGGGTCATTTCATATGGGATACCATCCATATCATAAACTGAATGTCCCTGGCTTTCCCCCAGGCCCCAGCTCACCAGGACTTCAGCCTCCCTGTTGTCTCTCCAGGTATTTCTGGAAGGTCACAGATGAGTGCTCACAATCACCCAGCTAGCTGTCTGGTCCATTCCCACTAGGTTCCACTGCCTCCCCCCTGCCCTCTACCCCGTCCCCTGCCATACCTGCCCACTGTGACTGAGAGCTCCAGGGTACCAAAGCTGCTACAGGGTCTTGTGGCACAGCAGAGGAGAGCCCCCTCTCTTCTTGTGTTACCCTCTGTCTTAGAAAGATTTTGGTAAATCTTTCTGTCTTTACTCGCAATCCACCCATTGTGAGCAATAGTAGAGCCAGGATTAGAACCTGAGCAATCTGGCTATAAAGTCTGTGCTTTGACCCTCCTCCTGCAAGAGTCTTGCATACTCTGCTGATAGATTTCTGGCTGGCCCATCCCCACCCCACAAAAGTGCAGCAGAAATTCTGGGACATGCTCGATGCCCCAATTTAGGCTGCTGCCAGTGCCTCTGCTCTATGACAATGAAAAGGTAGATTAGTTCAGTGGTTCTCAGCCCTGCCTACAATAAAGAGCTTATTTTAAAATGCCTACATCTAGCTGGATTCCAGACCACTTAAATCAGAATCTCTACTTTTATGTTTTGAAAGATGGTTCTTATGAGCAGACAGGGTTGAGAACATTTAGATGAGATAGACTAAGGCTCTAGCACCTCGGCTGTTCTGTGTTGATGAATCACCCAAAGCTACTGTCCATGTGTGGATTGAGCCAGCAACCCAGAAAGGCTCTCTGAAAGCCCCGCTGGAATCCAGGCTGCTCCAATTTTCTGCCCAGTGGGACAGAGCCCCTCAGCAGCAGCTGCCTCAGGTCAGGGGTCAGTGGGCTGCCTGGAGGCTGCTTTCTTTTTGCCCTGGGGACTTTCTAGAGAAACCATGGGATATGGAAGGTGAAACACCTTGGCCCAGGTTCCCTGTGCAGAGCATGAACCCCTTCCACCAGTATCTTTCCCCCAGACGATTCCATGGTACAAATTGATAAGGCCTGATCTGAGTCATGGGGGTAGGTGGCCACTTTCTGAACCCTCTGTTTCTGCCCCAAGTAAATAATTTTGTATGTAATTCAACATAGAACTGAGGTCAGGACTTATAAAAATTCCACCCATGACATGCCTAGCATACAGGAGCTGCTCGGGTAACTTGATAACCTGGCAAGCTCTAGCCACATCATTCCAGGTTGTGTTCAAAATTAAGGATAACAGATTGAGTAAAGAAACACAGAAACAATGAAACACCCAGGGACAAGAGCAGCCTAGTAACAGTTTCTGCAGGACTGTCACTGCTCTGAGTCACTTGTAGGAAGAGAGCCGTGGACCCCATGTGTTCGACTGAAGAAACACACCAGAGTCCAGGGTGGGAGAAATTGGCAGGGCCATCTGTCACAAAGGTGACATATGAGCTGTCTCTTTGTTGCAGACGGTGACAAACACCTTCCGGACAGCCAATATCCAGATCCAGAGCCAGGACCAGAGGCTGCTGACACTGCTGCTGGACAAAGACAATCGGCGTACTTTCAGGGATGTGATCAGGTGAAGCTGGGCCTGCCATCCCTAGGGTTCCATGCCTCATAGGGCAAACCCAAGCAGCAGCCAGCCCCTACCATCTCCTGCCTCTAGCCTAGGATGCCTGGCCAGAGGTAGATCCTGTGGCCAGGCAAGTGTCCCTAGTGGAAAAGGACTTAGGCCACTGCCCTATGACTTGAATCCAGGAAGAAGGGCAAATGAACGGCTAACCCTGGGCAGCAGCTGATATTAAAATTTCCCAAGATTCCTGCATGAACACTTAGCCTGTAGCCCTCCCGATCCATCCCCAGTGCTGGCACTGGCCCCTCCAACACTGGCTATCCTACTGTGGCAGCTGTGCCCCAGTTAAAGTGACACTTACTGGTCTCCCCTGGGGAGGTGTATTTGGGTAAGGAAGGCATACACAGTGACCCATCCAAGCATGTCATCCTCTCCCAGTGTTTGCCCTAGGCCTAAGATGCTCTTTCTTGTCCTGACATTTCCTCTTCCCTCTATTGGGCCCTCTCTTCTAGACCCTACAATAAAGGGACTACCTTTAAAATCTCTAGGCAGATTTGACCCCTGAGATCCATCTCCTGAGCTGGCCTTTCTCCACCCACAGGTTTGAGGTTGTTCGCTGCCCAGAGCCATGTTCTGGGATCCAGAAGTCTAAGGCACTTTGTCTCAGTTCACACCAGCAGAAGGAAATGGAAAGGCCCAAAGCTGAGCCAAAACCCCTTCTAATGCCCATCAACACATTCTCCGGCATCGTCCAGTGAGCCCGAAGGGGCAGTGGAAGAACTGAATCTGAGAACCACGGGTCCAAGAGAAAGGATACACTACCCCACCAGTCCCAAACACACACCAGTGGACGGAGCCAGGTCAGGAGGTCCTAGGCATCGTCTTGCCCTAGTCAGGAGCCAGCAAGTGCCTAGAACACAAGAGGTTGACTGTGGTGGGTAATGGAGCAGGTCTACATGAAGGCTCAAGGGTGGCCTGGGCAAAGCTGCGCACATACAAAGCCCAGCTCTTTGCACAAATGTCCACTCTTTCATTGATTTTCAATTCCCACCTCTCCCACTCAAGCTTCCCACTTAGCCCTTAAGATCAAAGTGAGAGCTGTGCCCAGGGCCCTGTGCCCTGGGGGAAAATGAGAAGTAGGCAAAGGCAATTATACCTCCTCCTCCTGAGTCTGCTCCCTTCCTTCACTTTGGCATCTGCCCACCTCACCCAATCCTAGGCAGCCATCTCTCTCAGTTGAGAGGAAGGTGTCAGATTCAATAAATGTACACTAAAGTGTTTCTGCTTTTATCTAATACCAAGCAATATTTATATTTTAATATAGATTAGGAGCAGTACTTCATTAACCTAATGAATTCTCTTAGGCCAGGTAAGAGTTCTGTGAAGTATTTACTGGTGTGTTCTGTCTAACTGCCTACTCCTCTCCTCATTCACATTGGCTTAGGGACTCCTGACCAGCACTGTCCCAGAACAAAAGTGGGAATGCAGGCTAGTTTCAAAGAAACCAGAGATTAAGGACATCAAAATTCTTGGCTTTTGAGTTTGAAAACTTAAACCCACATGTATAATGACACAGAACCAGTTCCCTCACCCCCAGGACTAGGTGTGAGGTGAGGGAAAAAGTAACAGAGAGAACATGAAGGCTTGACTTGAGTTCATCCCTATTACCTGGGCAGAATCCCCAGGTATTGTCGGTTGGGAGTAGGGGTGAGGGGTGGAAGATTCCCTTTTGTATTTGGGGATCCAATAGTAGAGAGGTAGGCACTTCACTTTTGACCTCATTGTCCCAGGAACAGGGACAAGTCCCAGAGCACATTCTCAATGCCTAGGAGAATGGTGTAAGAAGGGCTGCCTGGGGCATCTAGGTAGATGGGCCCAAGAGCAGCCTTAGAGAGAGTCCCCGTGCCCCACTGGGCATGAGAAGCAGGTGAGGTTTTCTCAGGTATCTGAAAGCAAACAATCCCAATGAGGTCTGACAGTAAAAGGAAAGAGGTGCAGGTGTAAGTGGCAGTAGGGACCATGGACCTAAATCTCGTAAGATGGACAGCAGCATGGCAGAGTGCCTGCCCCTCAGTGGAGATCAGCCCTAGACAGGTGAAGACTGAGGAGTAGATGGCTGTGAGATCCTCCACTGAAGCTGCAGAACCCAGGGAGGAGAGAGACTAGGGACAGCCCTCAATAGAACTGAGGTGGTTTTAAACCAGAAGTGATTGATATCACTGAATTTGAGTGAGTTTATTTGGAGGTGGTTAGATTTTTTTTCTGCCACTGGGCGATTTATATCAGTTTGGGCATTCATAGTTACTAGGTTCTTTAAGTAAACATTCACAGTGTGTTAGGTGAGGGCTCTTGGCCTCCTTCCCCAATAATCTATCAGCTTGCAATGGAAGCAAATGACAGACCAAATTCTGCTCTGAAGAAACCTGCCACAAAAAGTTCATTGAATCAGTGGCTGGACACTAGACCATATTGGAATAAGGTCTATGGCACCACTCCAAAGGATCTGGACTATAGGAATATCTAGGTTCTTAAACTGTATTCATTGAGGGAGGAATGCTCCAAAAAAATTATAACCAATCCATGTGACTAGACACCACTAAATTTGCCAGTGAAATTTTGCCTATATCATGCTAATTAATGAAGTCACTTCTGTTGTTCTAAGATTGTTGAAGAGCTAGTATTTGCTGCCTCTGTAGTGTGGCTCTTTGATTAAACATTAACCACCTTTGGAGTGTGTACTTCCTAACTGGACAACTTAAGTGTAGATTAAAACTATCTAATACATACTGTTTCAGTGTCTGGGATGGCCGCCTGGATGGGGTGCTGAAGTGCCACTCCAAGACCCCTCAGCTGTAAGCCCTCTCTGGGAATTGTCCAAAATGAAGAAAATGTGTCCACCTTCCAAGGGGAGCTCATATCCAGTGAAACAGCTCTAGGTCCTGGAGACAAAGATAGCTGCTCGCTGGAGCTTTAATTCTGAAGGAAGCAGAAAATAAACAAGATAAACATGCGAAATATAAACCAGTAGTGTGTTGGAAAGTGAATAATACATGCTATGGAGAAAAATAAAGTAAGGAAGGGGAAAGTGCGAGTCTGGGGGAGGGTGAGATTTGGTATTTCAGTGACAGTGAACAGGGATGGTCCTTGAAAGTAACAGAGTGGCCCTTGATCAGAGGGGCATTTGAGTAAAGACCTGAAAAAGATGAGAGAGCTCATATCATGGCTTCCATTCTCGCCATCCCACCCCACTCCGTGACAGTTTCACTCGCCTGTAGCTGTTTAGAGATCTCAGATTCGTGGGCGACACGAAGCAGCATCGGGAGCCTGGACGCCCAGCTTGGAGCGCACCCTGCAGGCCACAGGCCGCGACCTTCGCGCACCTGCATATGTCCCGCGAGTGAGACAGCCGAGGGCCCGCGTTGTGGGAGGCAAGGGGTGGGGAGGCCGAGGAGGCCGCGGGACCTGGCAGGTGCAGGCCGCAGGTGCGCCGGCCCCGCCCCCAGGTGCACCTCCGCTCGGGGCGGGACCACTTCCGGGCCGAAGGCCGGACGTGAGGGATAAGGTCGACTGTTGACCTGGTGACCGCGGCGCCGCCAGAGGCTGGAGGCACCGCCCACTAGCTCCTCCGCCGGATCCTTGCTCCCGGGGAGATGGCGTCGCGCCCTCCCGGGCCGCCTCCACCCACTCCCGGTGCCCAGCTCCGCCCTCCGCCGGCCCGGGTCTGACCGAGCGGGGCAGCCATGAACGCCAATCCCCAGTGGGACATCAGCAGGACGCTGAGAGTGGCCAGGCTCTTCCAATTGGTGTGTGGGGTCCGGGATGCCTGCGTGACTCCGTTTCTGACCCTCTACCTGAGGCAGCTGGGCTTGGCCGCGCCCTGGGTGGGCATCCTAATGGGAACCAAGCACCTGATCGCAGCCTTCTGGGCTCCCTTCTGCGCCTTCCTGGCCAAAAGCTACCAGAAAAGAAGGGTGCTTTTGATAGGCTCGCTGCTTGGCTCGGTGGGAGCCAGCCTGTTGATGGCCCTGGTGCCGCCGCTGGACAAAGATCTGGGGTACCGCTCCTGTAATGGCAGCCACAGCGTGATCACCACAGTCCTACCTCCCGGGGTCGCACTAACTCTGAACTTCACCTCAGCCCAAGAGCCAGCCTTAAACCACCCTGCGGAGACGCCCAGCCTCCCAGACAAGAAGAGTACGGGGATCCGGGACGCCTCTGGCTTCAGAAAAGGATCTGAGCAAAGTATCAAAGAACCTTTCAGTCATCTGCCCAGCTACTTTGTGGGCTCCATTGAAGGAGCCGGGACCACATCTGGCGTTCTCCTCCACCCTGTCACTTCAGGGATGAAAGATAATCCCTGGGAAGGTGCTTTTAAGGTGGTCAGTACTGCCCTCCCTTTGCTTGCTCGGGATTCAGCACTGGGAAGTGCAGCCAACTTGTCAGTAACCAAGGGGAACACTGAGGTCCTTGACCTCTCCTGGGAAGGGTTGCAATGGACTTTCATTCTCTCCTTGGGGTTTATGGTGTTCTGGGAGCTGCTGACAGCCCCTCTGGAGCAGGTGGTAGATGACAGCCTTTATGAGTACCTAGATTTTGTGGATGCAACTGACCGTTACAAAAACCTTTCGATCTGGAGGCTGCTGGGCATGTCGTCAGGTGTATGTGGCATTACAGCCTTGGTGGGGCAGCTGGACTGCTTCCTGATGACAAGTGGCCCCCGAGGTGTGGTACACTTCTATGGCTACTCGCTGGTCAGCACCCTGGCTTTACTGGTGAGCATCGCATTTCCCGTCCCTGTCTACAGGCGGCGGGAGCCCAGCTACAAACCCGTCAAAGTACTGTCTCTGGTAGGGGGTGACCCCCGCCTTATTCTTCTAGCCTTCACTGTCTTTCTGATAGGAGCTGCCACCAGCGCAGTACAGAATTTTCTGTTTTGGCACATGAAAGACCATGGGAGCAGCGAGCTGGTCATGGGTTTCTCAGTAGCCCTGAGCTTGCTGGGGGAAATTCTACTTCATCCATTCAAAACAAGGTTGCTCAGGAAACTGTCCAGGGTGGGCTGGGTAGGGCTGGGGTTAGGCTGCCTCTCAGGGCAGCTGCTGTACTACTCTTTCCTCTGGAGCTGGTGGTCTGTCCTCCCTGCTCAGATCATGAGTGCCATCAGCAACGGGGCTCTGTGGTGGGCAGTGGAGGCCTCAGTAGAGGACCTAGCCACTCCCAGAACAGAGAGACCTTTGAGTACTATGTTCAGAGGCCACTTCTATGGGGGCGGGGCCAGCCTGGGCAGCTTTGTGGGGGGCTTCGTTGTGATGCACTTCAGCCTGGCTGTGTTCTACCAGGCCAGTTGTGTGGTCCTGTTGCTCTGGCTGGCCCTGTTTCTGTCCATTCAGCCAAAACTGCCCCAGGAGCGGAAAATCAACTACTCAAAGCTGCTGGCTGTAGAGGCGAGTGATACAAGTGACTCTGAGCAGGGGACTGAACGGGACTGGCTTGTGAAGGCCATGAGGGAGGAACACTCAGACTGGAAGGGCTGAGAGAAAGTCAAGATATGCTGATCTTGGAAGCAGCCAAAGGACTAGACAAAACTCAGTCTGCTGAGGACAAAACCCATGAGTCCTACCTCGGGCTTCAGGGAGCCTTGGGAGAGGCATAAAATGTCTGTGCTGAAGCCCTGCTGGATCATCTCATTGTATAATTTTCTTTACTTTTCTAGTAAAAGGAGACTTCACTTTTTGCAGTTCAATCTTTTTTAAATAATGGAGGAAAAATACATTTGCTAAAAAGCAAAAAAAAAAAAAAAGCCCCCCTCATGTTCATCATATTTTGCTGTATAAGGTTTGCGAGAGCTTTACTAGTACTGACTCTGCTGCTATTGATTTCAGCCATGGCTGGAGTGCTCAGATCCTGGCAGTGCCAGGGAGGCAATGGGGACCTGCAGGATTCAGGTGGCAGAGGAAGCAGCTGGCTTCGATTGAGTCGTGTACATTCCTATGGGTCCTAAAGGGCATGAGCCTGATCCTATTAAAGCCATGCTGTGGGCAGGTAAGAATTGTAATAAAAACCGAAACTCCTCTCTCTTCTCCCACTGGTATACAGGTGCCCACACTCATACCCAGGTACTTAAGTTTCCAATAAGAGAAAATGATGGGAAACATAATATGTGTTCAGGGGAGAGAGGTTAATATGTGTTCAGGAGGAGAGTGGAGGTTAATAGGTTTATTCGTTCTTATTCTCAAATGTGTTTGTCACCAGGGGTAGGATCCTTAGACTTGTTCATACTTACATCAGATTAAAGGCAATTTTGTGTCCTTTGGACTCACAATGCATTCTCCATCTCTCAAGAGAGTGTAGAGATTTTTTGCATCTGCTTTGATTAGGGTGTGGCTGTGGCAAGCCTCAGTAGGTTTAGGATGCTACAGGTACTCCACAATGCACCTGTGTCTAGCCACTTGGTAAGGTGCCTTCTTGAACCCTCCACATCTCCCAGGAAAGAATCCTTTATTCCAGAGGCCAGCCCTCAGAGTCTAATTCTTCTATCTTATCATCAGATAAGTATAGGATATTGGATTTGGAAAGGGCATAATATAAATGAGAAGGTGTCTCATAACTAGAAAAGGGAGACACATGCATAAATGTCCACTGGGCCAGACACAGTTCTAGAAACTTTATTCTTTTTAAATTCTCCCAAAGTAGCTCTAGGGTACAAATAAGCAACAAAAATTACCTCTGTTTTAAGTAAGTAGGGATTGCTTATCTCACATAAGAAGCCTAGGGGTGGTACAGCTGCTCAGCGATGCCACTAAGGACCTAAATCTTTTCATCTTTTTGCTCTATCATTCTCAGCTTATAGGCCTCCTGTATTTGTTCACTCATAATAACAGGATAGCTGCTGCAACTCCAGTCCTTTCATCCATGCTACAGGCAGGAAGAAGAGGACAAAGGAGCAACAAGATTGAATGCCTACATCAGGAAAACAAAAACTTTCCCAGAAATCCTCAGCAGATTTCTGAGTGAACTGTACCATGTGGCCACCCCAAACTGCAAAGGAGTCTGGGAGGTAGAGTATTTTCTACTGGGCACATTTACAACCCAAGTAAAATCAGGATCCTTTTAGGAAGAAGAGAGGGCTGGCAATGTCTAGCACAGTACCAGAAATGGGATTAACATCTAGGCCTCTCTCATTCCAAAGCCTGTGTTCTTTTCTGCATGGCAAGCCCACTTCCCCACAGAAATGACTTTAGCAATTTGACCTCTCACCACAACCCAGGAATAAATCAAATTTGTTACCTGACTTTTACAAACAAGAAAATGAAGTCTTGGAAAAATCACACATTGGGTCACTGGCAAAAACACCACCAGAGCCCTGATCTCCTTATCCCATATTTAATGCATTTTCTGCTATCCAGTAGTTTCACACCTGGCTGGCCATCCCAGTCACCTGAGGAACATGTCCAAAAAGACAGGTTCCTGGATTCCATCAGAATCTCTCAGGTGGGGCCCAGAAACCTGTATTTTTAATGCAATCTTTAAGGGATTCTGATGCGGCTAACCAAGCACTAGTATACTAGGTCACCTTTCCAACCCTGCGTGTCTCACCACTCCTTCACCAAATGTTTCTTAGCATGCAGTGAAACGAATGATAGCTATTGAGTGGTTACTATATGCTAGACACTGTTCTAAAATTTCCATATGTACTAGCTCATTTAATCCTCAAAGCATCTTAGGATATAGCCACTATTACCACCTCCAATTTACAGATGACAAAACTGACAGCTAGGTAACTTACTTGAGGTCACATAGCTAGTAGGTGGCAGAGCTGGCATTCAGATCCAGCCTGGTGGCACTGGAGCCTGAGACTTTAACTGCTACGCTCCATGGCTGAGAAATTGGAGAAAAGAGGGAGAAATTAAATGTTTAGATTTAAGACAGCTATCGCTTAAAATTTACTGGATAGCAGATAGCATTCATTATTGTAGGTAGACAGAACATACAATACCAAAATACAAACACATGTGTGTCCCCCTAACATAAATAAGAGGATGAGGAATAGGGCATGGTTGAAGAAAAGAGTTCAGAAAGTAAATGTGATTTAGCCTGAAGATGAGGAAAAGATGGGAGAAAGAGGAACATGAGGTGGAAGAGGAGGGAGAGGTGCAAGAGGAGACCGAGTGATATAATGGTTTAAGAATCTAAAAGATGTTATGGGAAGGATGCTGAGAAGTTTGTGTTTTGGCAATTTGACATTTTACTAGCCTCTATTTGTGAAGAATTATGTTACTTATCATGGGAAACACGGGAATGAATAAAATGCATAGCCTCTACCCTCAAGAAGCTAATAGTCTAACTGGGGGAATTACTTTTATCCATACACACATACACAAGAAGTTCAGGACACTGAAAAATGCCATAAAAAAAAAGCATTACAGGAGGTTAGGAAAGGGATACATAATTTCCAACTCAAGAACTCAAGGAAGATTTTGTGAAATTACATTTAAGTTACGCTTGAAAAATAGTAATCCTAATAAGTAGAGAGGGTGGTAACTCAGGAAAGGACATTCTAAGCTGAGGGAACATCATGAACAAAGTTACAGAACTAACTGTGACTTGACCTCTCACCACAACCCAGGAATAAATCAAATTTGTTACCTGACTTTGTTCACTAGTAATAACAAGATAGTATATATATATGAAACCATCACCACAAAGTAGTGAACATATATATCACCCCCAAAATTTCCTTCTGTCCCTTTGTCCACTCTCCTCCCCTCTCCCTCTACCCTGGTCCTAGACAGCCTCTGATCTGCTTTCTGTTACTATATATATAGTAGTTTGTATTTTTAAAAGCTATAGTACATACTTTTTTTGTGTCTTAACTTCTTTCACTTGTCATAATTGCAATGATTTCTGACACCAACTACCTGGAGTTAGGCCAAACTCTACATGTTAATGGTACACGACTTCCCTCAATTCAGACACACTCACTTCTGATTAACTGGCTACAAATTGAGGGTCCCCATTCCCCCTTCAGTTTCAATAATTCACTAGAAAAATTCAGAGAACTCAAGAAAGCACTATATTTTGATTACAGTTTTAATATAGTCAAAGGACATGAATTAGAACTAACCAAAAGAAGAAATATGCAGCAGCATGTCCTCTCTCTGTGAAGTCAGGATACATCATGCTCTCAGCATGTTGATGCATGACAATACATGGAGTATTACCAACCAGAAGGACTCAACAACCTTTGGTGTCCATGGTTTTTTAGGGGCTTCATTACATAGGCATGATTCATTGAATCATTGGCCTGTTATTCAATCTCCTCTCTTTTCCTCAGAAATCAGGCTACCAAGATATCATGTGGCTCAAAGCCCCAGATTTCTGGTCACATGGTTGGTCTTTCTAGCATGGACAACCCTGATTCTGAGTCATCTCATTCACATAAACACAAGTGTGGTCTGAGAGAACCACCATGAAAATTCCAAGGATTTAGAGGCTACCTCCCAGGAACCAGGGGCAAAATCTGTTCAGAAGTTCTAACAAAAAACATATGCAGAAACAGAACAAGACAGGACAAGCTAAATGTCAAGTGGGAAGTTCAAACAGTCAGTATTTCACAAAGTCTGGGGCAGGTGTGACAGTTGAGGGTTGGGACGTTCAGAAGACACCATCACAGAGATGATGAAGTCTGCCTGCATATTAAAAGAAGGACTAGGTCATAAAGACTTAGTCTTCAAGTTGTGACTTTACTCTATTGACTACCCAGTGGGTCAGTTAAGCTTCATAAAATCAAAAGTAAACAAATTCTTAGCTCTCAGAAATATGGCTATCAGAGATATTGAGTCCTAACATATCTTGGTTCCAGCTAAGATGAAAGTAAATATTGAATGAGCCATTAATTTTTATCTCAGTCTTATTTAAACCATTATTTCCCAAATGAGTTTTGTAGAACATTTAATCCTAGTAGGGTAAAGATGGGAGCATTGAAAAAGGATTCTGTGTGGCTAACCAAACGGGGAAACAATGTAAATTATGATCACCTCTTAGAAACTTGCAATAGATGTTAGCGATTAAAGACTCTGAAAAGCCCTATAGTCAACAACCTTGTTTAGCTCTGTTGGACCTATAATTCCCCTTTCATATCCAGTATCACAACCTTCTTCCAGGTAACACTGACCACTATCTTGCAGAACTAGTATTCCTTAGACAAGACTTTGGAAAACATCAATGTTGGTAGTTTTCTCTGTGACCTTGTCAACTCACCTGAGTTGGTGCTCAGTGACAAATCTGGGCTCCCACACCCTGACTGGCAAGAATCCTGGGTATCCCTGCTAAGAGCTTGACAAAGCTTATCTCATTAAGTTAGAGCATCAACTGATTTCACAAGTGAAGCAATTAAGTTTCAGAAAAGTTCAAATTCAAAACCAGTTCTGTGTGACATCTGAATCATGGCAGAGTGAGGGATCTCCCTGGATCTCTCCCTTTGAAATAATAATAAGCTGACTATCTGAAACTCAACAAATAACACCCAACCTGCTCTCAAGTATATCTGACAAATCTTCATGTCAGAGCTTCAAAAAGTCATAACCAGGCAAGTCTGTGGGGTAGACTAGAAGGAAGAAAGAAGCTGCCATATGCAGCTAGAGCTCCCTGAAGATGAAGGGGGAGGGGAGAAGCTGCAGCCAGTTCCCCAACAGCCCTGCCTGAGGGATCAGAGTGTTCTGCACAGAGGAGCCCAGGGATCAGAGCAGAAAGTGGAGTGGGACCTAAGTGTGGTGGGGAAATAGCTCTATCTTAGCAACCACTGTCGTCAAGAGGGAAGTTGAGATACAGAACCTGGCAGTGCCCCTGCCCACATCAACCCAGAGCATGCCCTTCTCCCACCCCATATCCTCCTAGGCTTAGCACCACAGAGCCCCAGGGGAATTTGTACAACTGGTACTGAACCATAAACCATGGCCGGTACCACAGACAGGCGGTGGGACCAAGGAGATCTGATTGTGGATTGAACATATAGTTTATAGGACAGAGGGGGGCGGGGAAGCATTTTAGCCTCAAAGTAGAGATCCAAGAGGCTTGGATGCCACCTACTGGAAATCAAAAGAAAAACCCCTTCTTATCAACTGGCTAAAGAGAGACTTCTATATAATAAATCTTCTTTTGGGGAAAAAAGAAAAAAAAGCAGAGTACGCACTTATTAATGCCCAGGTGGAGGAGTCCAATAAACACCATGAACAACCAAGGCAACAAGGCAGCTCAGAAAGAAAGAGAAAAGTCTCTGAAAAGTAAGCTTAAGGACATAGAAATATGTGATTTAAATGATGGAAAATTCAGGATTACACTTCTGAAAAAACCCAATGAAATGCAAGATAAATCTGATCAACAATTCCAAAAACATAAAATCAAAATAGACCAACAGAAGAATTTTTAGCAAGGAGACCGAGACCCTAAAAAAGAACCAAATAGAACTTCTGGAAATAAAGAATATTTTAAAAGAGATGAAGAATGAAATAGCAAGCTTAAGAAATAGAGCTGACCAGACGGAGGAAGGGATCAGTGATATCAAAGGCAGAAATCTGGAAATTAGAAGGAAGAAGAGAGAGACCTGAGAATAAAAAAAAAAATGAAAGAATTATACAAGAACTATCTGACACCATCAGAAAAATAAGCATAACAATAATGGGTATACCGGAAGGAGATGAGAAGGAGAAGGGAACAGAGAGCATATTCAAACAAATAATTGAGCACATGCAAACAGAAAATTGACGAGAATTTCCAAAATCTAAGGAATGAGCTTGATCTTCAAATTGAATATGTAAATAGGACACTCAATTATCTCAACACACACAAAAAAGCCTTCTCTAATTATATTAAAATTGTCAAAAATTAATGGCAAAAAAAGAATTATCAAGGCAGCCAGGGAAAAGAAGACAGTAACCTATAAAAGAAACCCCATTAGACTATCTTTGGACATCTCAGCACAAAACTTACAAGCAAGAAAGGAGTGGAACCAAATATTCAAATTATTAAGTGAAAGGAATGACCAACCAAAAATAATGTATCCAGCAAAGCTCTCCTTCAGATACGAATGAGAAATAAAGTCATTTACAGACATAGAAAAGTTGAGGGAGTTTTCTGCTACAAGGTCCGCATTACGCAAAATACTGAAGGGGGTCATCCCACATGAGACAGAAGGGTAAAAAATACATAACTATGAATAAGACAACCAACAGGCAGACAGAAGCAGGATATAGTGCAACCCATATTAAGAACAAGGTTTTATAAATATAAATATTAAGATGATAATTGCTACTGTAAGTTAGAAATAAATGCATACATAGGGACAATTTGAGAGAACAAAAACAGAAAAGGGAAGGGAGTAAAGATCCAAACTTCACAAAGAAGTATGGAGGTAAGCTGCATGCAGAAGAAAATGGACTACTGTATGTATAACTATCTTTTATATCATCTTAACGGTAAGCACACACCAAAAATCCAGACCTGAGATCCATAACATAAAACAAGAGGGGCCAGAGGGAAAATCCACAAAACCCTACCAAATTAAAATAATAGACAGAAGCACGAAGACAAAGAAACAATGGAAACACTGAGGTATCAGAAAACAAATGATAAAGTAGCTATAGGAAAACCTCATATTTCAATAATAACCCTAAATGCAAATGGACTGAACTCAACAATAAGAAGGCACAGAGTTGCAGATTGGATCAACAGTAAAACCCAACCATATGCTGCCTTCAAGAGACACATCTGATTTGCAGAGATGAATATAGACTCAAAGTGAAAGAGTGAGAAATGATATTCCAAGCAAATGTCATCCAGAGAAAAGTGGATGTAGTTGTCCTTATATCTGATAAAATAGACTTCAAGAATAAAATGGTAAAGAGAGATGCTGAGGAATACTTCTTAACAATAAAGGGAATCATATACCTCAAGTAGACATAACACTTAATTTTTATGCTCCCAGTCAGGGAGCCCCAAAATATATAAAGCAATTACTAACAGAACTAAAGGGAGAAACTGACCAAAACATGATAGCAGTAAGGGACCTAAATGTCCCACTGTCAGATATGGAGAGATTATCCAAATAGTAAGGAGATAATATCCTTAAATGATACATTAGACTAATTGGAAATAATTGGCATTTACAGAGACTTTCATTCTAAAGGAGCTGCTTATACATTCTCTAGTTTACAAGGAACATTCTCAAGGATAGAGCACGTGCTGAGGCACAAAACTAGCCTCAATAAATATAAGAGGATAGAAAATGTACCAAGCATATTCTCTGATCATAATGCTTTGAAGCTGGAGATCAACTGTAAAAAGAAAGCGGGAAGAACCACAAATACATGGAGATTAAATAATATGCTACTGAAGAATGACTGGGTCATAGGAAAAATAAAAAGCAAGATCAAGAGATACATAGAAATGAATAAGAATGAAAGCACATCATATCAAAATGTGGGGGACATGGCAAAACTGGTAATAAGAGGAAAGTTCATACCATCACAAGCCTATCTCAAAAAAAAAAAGAGCAAACCAAAATAAACAACCTAACACTACATCTCAAAAAACTAGAAATAGAGCAAATGAAGCCTTAAGTCAGCAGAAGGAAGGAACTAATCAAAATTAGAGCAGAATTAAATGAAATTGAGAACAAATAGACAATAGAAAAATGCAACAAAGAGCTGGTACTTTGAGAAGATTAATATAATTGACAAACCCCTGGCTAGACTCACTAAATTAAAAAGAGAAAGGACACAAATAAACAAAATCAGGAATGAAAGAGAAGTTAAGACAGATACCACCGAAAAACAAAGGTTTATACAAGAATACTATGGAAAATTATGACACCAAATTTAATAACATAGAAGAAATAGACAAGTTCTTAGAAATACATGACCTCTGTAGACTGAATTGCAAAAAAACTATAAAATCTAAATAGACCAATCAACAGCATGGAAATTGAAACAATCATCAAAAACCTACCAAAAAGTTAAAGTCCAGAACCACATGGCTTCACCAGTGAATTCTACCAAATATTCAAAGAGGATTTAATTCCTACTCTTCTCAAACTCTTCCAAAAAATCAGAGAGGAGACAATACTTCCTAACTCATTTTATGATACCAAAACCTGGTAAATATAACACACGAAAAAGAAAACTGTAGACCAATATCTGTCAGGAACACAGATGCAAAAATCCTAAATAAGATACTAGTGAATCAAATACAACAACACATTAAAAATATTATACACTGTGATCAAGTGGACTTCATCCCAGGGGCACAGGGATGGTTTAATATATGCAAATCAATTAATGTGATACAACATCACATAAACAAAATGAAAAATAAGAATCATATAATCATATGAACAGATGCAGAAAAGCCTTTGACAAGATACAGCATCCATTTATGATTAAAATATTTAATAAAAATATGTATAGAGGAAAAGTACCTTATCGTAATAAAGGTCATATAAGACAAACCCTTTTAGTAGAAAGCTAAAAACATTTCTTCTATGATCAGGAACAAGATAAGGCTGTCCGCTACCACTACTATTATTCAATATAATTTTGGAAGTCCTAGTGAGTGCAATCAGTTAAGAGAAAGAAAGAAAAGGCATCCAAATAGGAAATGAAGAAGTCAAACTGTCACTATTTGTGAATGACATGATTCTCTATACAGAAAGCCCTAAATACTTCACTGAAACTACTACAAATAATAAACAATACAGCAAAGTCTCAGGATATAAAATCAATATTTAAAAATTCATAGTGTTCTTATACTCTAATAATAAATTTTCAGAAAAAGAAATGAAAAAATCCCTTTTGCAATTGCAACAAAAGAATAAAATACATAGAAATAAACCTAATGAAACATTTGAAGGACCTATTCAATGAAAACTATAAGACACTATTAAAAGAAATTGAAGAAGACACAAAGAAAGGTAAAGATATTCCATGTTCTTGGATTGGAAGAATCAACATAGTTAAAATGACCTTATTACCTAAAATGTTGTACAGATTTAATGCAATCTCCATCAAAATCCCATCAGCATTTTTTTAAAGAAATAGAACAAAAAATCATCAGATCTATATGGGACCATAAAAGGCCCCTAATAGTGAAAGCAAACCTGAGGAAAAAAAGAAAAAGACTGGAGGTATCACCCTGCCCAACTTCAAATTGTACTACTAAGTGACAATAATCAAAACGGCATGGTATTGGCAAAAAAAAAAAAAAAACAGACACACAGACCAGTGGAACAGAATTGAGAGTCCAGAGGTAAGCCCCTTTTTATATGGGCAAATAATTTTCAACAAAGGAGCCAAAAACATACAATGAATAAAGGAAAGCCTCTTCAATAAATGGTGCTAGAAAAACTGGAAAGCCACATATAAAAGAATGAAACTAGAGTATTGTCTATTACTAAACACCAAAATTAACTCCAGATGGATCAAGGACCAGAATATAAGACCTGAAACAATAAATTATATAGAAGAAAACATAGATACTAAACTCATGGACCTTGGACTTAGAGAGGATTTTATGAATTTGACCTCAAAGGCAATGGAAGTAAAATCAAAAGTAAATGAATGGGACTGTATCAACTAAACAGCAAAAGAAACTATTGATAAGACAAAGAGGCAACCATCCGAATGGGAGAATATATTTGCAAACAATGCCTCTGATAAGGGCCTAATATTCAAAATATATAAAGAACTCCTACAACTCAATAACAACACCACTAACAACAACAGTCCAATTAAAAAATGGGCAGAGGACCCAAACAGACACTTCTCCCAAGAAGACATATGAATGGCCAACAGACATATGAAAAGATATTCAACTTCACTAGCGATTAGGAAAATGCAAATCAAAACCACAATGAGATATCATCTCACACCTGTAAGAATGGCTATCATCAACAGGACAAGTGATAACAAGTGTTGAAGAGAATGTAAGGAAAAAGGAACCCTCATACACTGCCAGTGGGACTGCAGATTGGTACAACCACTATGGAACACAGTAGGCAGTTTCCTCAAAAAACTAAGATTTAATTACCATATCATCTAGCAACCCCTCTTCTAGATATTTACCCAAAAACTTGAATAAATCTTCAAAGATATACGCACCCTGATGTTCATAGCAGCATTATTCATGGTGGCCAGGACATGGTCGAAATCAAAGTGTTGATTGGATAAAGAAGATGTAGTACATATATACAATGGAGTATTACTCAGCTATAAGAAAAGATGAAATACTGCCATTTGTGACAACAGGATGGATCTTGAGATAATCATGCTAAGCAAAATAAGTCAGACAGAAAAAGTTGAAAACCATATGATATCACTCATATGTGGGATATAAATCTAAAAGCAACAAACAAACATGACAAACAGAGATTCATGGACATGGATGGTGGATTAGTGGTTACCAGAGGGAAGGGGAGAGGTAGATAGGGGTAAAACAGGTCAAATATTTGGTGATGGTAAGAAATCTAACTATGGGTGGTCAACACAAAATACTGTGTGTGTATATGCATGTGTGTGTGTGTGTGTGTGTGTGTATATGTATGTATATGACATACTGTTGAATTGTACACTTGAAACTTACTGGATTTTGTTGATTAATGTTAGCTCAATAATTTTTAATTTAAAAAATCCACTTTACTAAACAAAAGGAGCCTGACACATAACAGTATGTACTGTATGATTCCATTTATATGAAATTCTAAAAATAAAGCATGGAAGTGGTTGCTTGCATAAGGAGGAAGGATGAGATAGGGAGGTGGGTGTAATATTGACAGGAAAGGGGTATCAAGACATTTTCTGATCTTCATGGAAATGTTCTACATCTGGATTTAAATGGTGGTAGCATAGTAGTATACATTTGTCAAAATTCTTTAATCAAACAGTAAGTAGGCTTAAAATTAGGCTTTTCATTGTATGCAAATTATGTCATAGTTGATTAAAAAACAGTTTTGTTTGAGCTCATCCTCTCATTCTCTTTGTTAAAACTGTTTCTGATAAGTGGAGAGGCCATTCCTAGCAAGGGAGCAAAAGATGATCAGAGGCAGGGGCATGGCAGGGAAGAGTCACTAAGCTGGCTTGCAGATTGTGTATAAGGAGTCATAGAAAATAAGGATGGAGACATGGGTTGGAATCAGATTGTGGACATCCTAAATATCACCCTAGGGGAAAGGAAACTCACATAGGTTGAACTGTGCCTGCCCTTTCTGTGTCTAACACCTGTATATGATAACACTTAAAATCCTCACAACAATACTAATGCTAACTTTACAACAGGGAAAACTGAGGCACAGGAGGTGAACTGCCTTACCTGTTCAGGTTCATGACTATTATTAGGCTGTGGAGCACAGCTTGAATCCAGATCTGACCACTATAAATCCCATGTCCTTCCTCTAAATATCATGCTCATGAAGATTTTACCAGCCAGTGGACAGTCACTGAAAGTTTTTGTCTCTCTCTTGCCAGTTGCATTATGAACAATATGTCTGAATTAAGGAAGCTTCTGAGGGCTGGGATGTCTGTTTTGGACAGACCATTGCAAGTGTCCAAGCAGGAAGGGGCTGCATCTCAAAAGCGTGTGAGGATCTAATGACAAGATAACATATATGCTATGAACTGAATTCATACACTGAAGCCATAACCCCCAATATTTGGTGGGGCCTTTAGGAGGTATTTAGAGTTAAATGAGGTGATAACAGTAGGACCCTATTCCCATAAGTTTGATGTCTTTATAAGAGGAGGAGGAGGAGACACAAAAGAGCACTCATGTACATTCTCTCTCTCCACCTCACTCTCCCCGTCTCTCTCCCTCCTCCCCTCCCCTGCCCCATTCCCCACCCCACCCCTATCCTTAACCCCCTCCACTCATCCATGAGTACACAGAAGAAAAGCCATGTGATTACCAGTGAAAAAGAAGATAAACCAGGAAGAGAGGCCTCATCAGAAATTGAAATAACAGCATCTTGATCATGGACTTCTAGATCATGAACTCTAAAACTGTGAGAAAATAAATGTCCGTTGTTTAAACCACGCAGCCTGTGGTGTTTGGTTATGGCAGCCAGAGAAGACTAATGCAGTATGCAAGGGAGTTTTAGAGGTGGAATCAATAATATAATCCTTGGCTTTTGATTGGATAATGAGGTGGAGGGTTAAAGAAGAAGGAAGTATCAAGAATCATGAATGATTTTGCGATTTTGAACCCACATGATGAGGGAGAAAGTCTGTAGAAAAGGCAGAATTCAGAAAGACAGAAAACCAATACATAGATCATAAATTAAAGGCAATACAGCAAAAACATTACTCCTAATCCTATAACAGCTGACTGTCACAGACCAGGAACATCACCTTTTGGTGACACTTGAGATGTGGGGAAGAAGAGAAGGCATTCCTATTATCCAGGTTTTTCATAGACACATTTCTGAAACTTTACTCTTTTTGCTACCTGATTGAGAAATAGCTTGGAGAAATAAGGTTGGACTAGACTGAAGTTCTTTTCAATACTTGGAGCCTATGGTTTATGATAGGAATGTGATTTGGTAAGGTGTCTTCTGTTACAGAGGGAAGATTAAGATGTGATCTCTTGGGCAAATTTAGCTTCCAAGTCTGAAAAACAAGGGCCTTGGCTTCAATCATGATCTTCACAATTTGTGTCACTCGACTGTGACATACTTTCTTCCTTTAAGCAGCCCCAGGTGTTTCTTCTTGAGAAGACAGGCTACCTTAATACTGTCATGGTCACTCCTCCCACCTCAACTTTTCTCATCTGGCAGAATAGCACAGCATACTGGAACCCAAAGGATGACAGGGCATTGAATGACTGACTGTTCATTTCCTTCCCTGAACCTAGTACTAAGCCCCTGGTCTGGTGTGCAGTGTGAGCATATTGAGTACCAAGCCCTATCCCTAGAGGAGAGATAGAGCTCCTAGCCCTGCCTGCCCTCAAAGCCAAGGCCTTGAGGGTGGTGAAATAACCCAGAGGATCAATCTGTGGGAACTGGAATTGAGAGCCTATGGATGGGGGCTTCCATGTGGGGTCTGTGGTGGAAGGGGAGGCCTGGATAGGCACCTTTAGTTCAGGGAACTCATTCCTGGTGGTGCCAAACTTTCTATTCCTTCACCACAACTTAATTCATGTCAACCATCATAGGCTGCAGCCTTAGACTCTTGCATCCCCTCTGCCCTTTGCAAAAGGTGAGAGCATCCCTCTGGGCCTGAGAAGCCATTTTATGGAAGGGCCATATGCTAGGGCTGAAGAGAGCTCCTGAGAACAAACCAAGACAAGAAGAAAGAAAGGAAGAAGGGATTCCACCAGCAGTTCAGAAGCTTTCCACCAGAGGACACCAAAAATGCTGGGAAAACTCCCCACCGGCTTCCCTGTCCTGTGCCCTTTCTTCTCAAAGCTCCAGCTCAGGCTGAGACAAGCTCCCTGAAGAAACCTTTAGTTCTTGGAGCTTGGAACTACAGAAAAAAAAATCTGGTTGAGCTAGCTTTGTGTGAGAAACAAGAGGTAGGTCCAGGAGAAAGACCTGGGTAAAGGGGACAGCTACAAGGGTTTGTACTGGACTTGACCAGTAAGTAACACAGATACCAACAGCCATGCCGGCCCAGAGCAACCTAGAGCAGCCCTGGGCATTTCTCCCTTAGGAAACAGGGTACCCTAATGCCACTTAGTCTTGGTCAAAGTGAGTGGGAGTCGATGTTGTTAAAGAAACAGGAGAAATGATTGCACGTTCCACTTGAGTTTTCTAGAACAGATAAGGGGCCACATAGGGTCAGAGCCACAATAATATCAGTTTCACAGATCTTCACCTCCTGCTCCTCAGCCCCCATCCTTTTCCAACCTTGACTGCCCAAGTCTCACCAATTTATATCTGAGTACCTTCAGAGAGGGCCTCTGAGTGTTTACAAATAAGTCTGATCTCACCAGGCATTCACCAGGTCCCCACTACCAATGGAAAATGATGAGAGGGTTTGTCATGGGAGACCTTCAAGAAAATCCTGAGACCCTCTTATATTATGTTACAATGTCTTCCTTTTCTCAGGAAGCAGAAGGCATTGACAGTCTTTCTATTGTTCTGGCAAGTTATGCCAAAATCTGTGTGCCCTTTTCCCAGAAAAGAGACTATATTTCCAGGAAGGAGAAGCTCTAACACATGCTTTTGCTTAGAGGTCGAACTGGCTGACTTTCTAGGTTTCTGTTGGACAATAGTGAGAAGCTTGCCCTCAATGAGGTGGATTAGGAGAGAGATCCACTGAACTTTCCTTAAATGAGTTCAGAGAGCTGTAAATGGGCACCACCAGGGACCCACCATTTCTAAGGAAAATTGTGAGAAAGATCTGAATGTCTTCCACTTCAGGACAGGTGCCCACCTTGCCTCAGAGACCATCTGTGAGCAGCAAACACACCTGGCTGTGTCTGTCACTGGGACTGGTAAGCCAGACCAACTTGGGAACTCAGGATGTTTGCACAGTTAAAGAAATTCTGCCTTCCATAAAGGGCCAGAGGTAGTGTGGGTAATATCTAAATTTTGTTTAGTATTATCTTGAATAGGGACTAAGAAAGCATTTACAAAACAAAATAATTTTTTTAAATAACTCTTCTTTGTTAATTGATGCCCAGAAATCTTTATTTCATTGCAACCAAAGGAATCTAAATAAGGACGACCTAAGAAAGAAGAGCTACCAGATGCTACTACTACATTCAAACTGGGGCCCACCATCACCTTCATAACCACCACCAGTGGAAATGAGTGATAGGGTTCACAGGTAGGAGACAAAGACTGCAGAGAGACAGATCTAGTATCAGAGGACACAATAGAGCAAAAAGGCAACCTACAGAATGAGAGAAAATATTTGCAAATCATACATCTGACAAAGGGTTAATATCCAGAATATATAAAAGAACTCTCCTACAACTTAATAGCATAAGCCAAACAATCCAATTTTTAAAATAGACAAAGGACTTGAATAGACATTTATCCAAGTGCCCAACAAACACATAAAAAGATGCTCCACATCACTAATCATCAAGAAACTGCAAACCAAAACCACAATGAGATACCAACTCATACCCATCAGGATGGCTAATACACACAGACACACACACACACACACACACACACACACACACAAGAAAATAACAAGTGTTGATAAAGATGTGGAGAAATTGAAACCCTTGAGTACTGTTGGAGAGAATGTAAAATAGTGCAGCCACTATGGAAAACAATATGGCGGTAACTCAAAAAATTGAAAATAGAACTATCATATGACCCAGTAATACCATTTCTGGCATACACCCAAAAGAATTGGAAGCAGGGTGTGGAAAAGAGATATTTGTATACCCATGTTCATAGCAACATCATTCATAATAAGTAAAAGGTAGAAGTAACCCAGTTGTCTATTGACAAATAAATGGATAAACATACATGGTATATACATAGATGGAATATTATTAAGCTTTTAAAAGGAAGAAAACCCTATCATACGCTCCAATATTGATTAACCTTGAGAACATTATGCTAAATGAAATAAGCCAGTTCCCAAAAGACAAACATTGTATGGTTTTGCTTATATGAAGTACCTAGAGTAGTCAAATTCATAAAGACAGAAAATAGAACGGTGGTTGCCAAGGGCTGGGGAAGAGGGGAAAATGGGAAGTTGTTTAATAGTTATGGAATTTTAGTTTTACAAGATAAAAAGAATTCTGGAGATTGGTTGCACAGTGATGTGAATGTATTTAACACTACAAAACTGTACACTTTAAAATGTGTTCAGATAAATTTTGTGTTATGTGTATTTTACCACAATTAAAATTTTTTACAATAAGAGATGCAGGTCTAATGGAAGAAGAATCTGTCCTGTTTGAGTATTGCTCTTGGAGCTGAGAGTTCTGGGGTGGGAAGTAGGGTTCCCAGCCTTGATCCTTTAGTGCTAAGAAAGGTTGAGAGTCCACTGGAGGAGAAGGGGAGGCACGTGCTTTATTCAGCAAAGCAGCTGTTTCTTCTCAAGCTGTTCCTCCATCTAAAAGACTTAGTAAGTCTCAAATAAGTGGAGGGCCAGAAGAATGGTCTTCTTCACTCCAAGAGGAGTTTAAACTGTTTGGACAATGAAGGAATTTCAGGGGACTCACAGCCATGCTAGATGTATCTCCAGGTTTGTGATCAAAGATAATGCCTTACATTTTCAAAAGTATTCTCCTCCCAAGGTTTTCTACTTGTAATTTCTGATCTTGTCTTCCAGATACAATTTTAACCAAAGTTAAATCAAAACATTTGAAGCTTACAGTTCATATTTCCGCAATATCCTTTGTCCAGTTTTCTATCAGTTTTCCTGTCTTTTTTCTTGTTCTTTTATAGGAGTATCTTACATGTTATAGGTATTAATCCTTTGTTGATTTTCATGCTAGCAATATCTTTGTCCAATCTGTCACCCATCTGCTAATTTTGTCTCTGGTATGCTTTTTTGAAAACAAATCTTTGATTTTTATGTAAGCAAACCCTTAAATTTTTCCCCTTACAATTTGTTTTGAGAATCTTATTTAACAATCTTTCTTACTGCACCCCATTCCCAGGTTACAAAGATTTGTTCTTCATTTTTAAATAATAGCTTCATAGTTTTAATCTCTCATATTTAGGCCTTTAATCTATTTGAAGTTTCTTCCACAAAGGCTTAAAGTTAGGGATCTACCTTTATATTTCTCCATTTAGCAGATTTTTAAAATACCATAGAATAAATAATCCACTCTTTCCTCTACTGTTTTATGGTACTACCTCTGTGTACCTAGGTCTGTTTTTGAGTTCTCTATTTAGTTTCCTGCACTAATGTCACATTGTTTTCAGTACTTAGCTTTTACTATGTCTCACTGTTTGGTAAGATAAGTTCTTCTCCTTTGTTCTAATTTTACAAGTTTTATTTTCCCTTGTAAATTTCAGAATAATTTTGTCACATCCTGCCAAAGCATCTGGAATTTTTATTGGAATTGTATATAATTCGTGCATTCATTTGGAAGAATTTGGCATCTTTACAATGTTAAGTCACCTTATTCATGAATATGGTATATCTCTCCATTTATTCAGATCTTCTTTATGTCCTTTAATAGAGTTTTAAATTTTACTCCATAAAGCTCACATATGGTTTCCTTATATAAGGTCCTAAATAGTTGATAGCTTTTGATGCCACTGAGAAAGTCTATTTTATTTTCTCTTATATTTTCCATTTGTTATTGACTATTGCTAGTCAAAACAAACTCTATTGATTTTTGCATGCTGGACACAATCTCCAGCTGTCTTACTAAACCCTTTTTTTTAGTCCTATGTTTCTTGACTCAGTTGGGTTTACTATGTAATGAACATATCATCTGTAAACAATAACAGTTTTGTCTTTACCCTCTTGACACCTGAACCTTTTGTTGTTATTGGTTTTGGTGTTGATGATGTTCATCATTTTAGTGTGTTAGCAAGCACATCTAATGCCATATTGAATAGTCGTAGTAAAGTGACCATTTTTGTTTTGTTCCAAATATTAAAAAGATACATCTAAAGGTTTAAATATGATGTTTGCTAAAGGTTTTATTAAGCAAAGAAGTTATCTTTTCTTTCTAGTTTTCATAATATTTTCATCTTAAACTTTATTAAGAATTTCCTGCATCTATTGAGATCAAGTGATTTCTCTTCTCTATTACAATTGTGTAGAGAACTTTATATTAAGATCTATTAATTTTTAACTAACATGAATTCTTAGATCTACTTGATCATGATAAATTAAGTTTTTAAAAATATGCTGTTGGATTTGCCTGAATAAACATATATATACTAGATTTTTTTCATTGATGTTCACTTTGTTTTCTTTCCTTTTACCTTCTTAACCAGTTTTATCATTATGGTTATACTAGTCTCATAAAATAAGTAAAGCACCTTTCCTTCTTTTTTACATTATCTATTTTATTTTTTAAAAAATTGCATAAGATAAAGCTTATCTGTTCAACAAATGGTAAAACTGTTTGTGCCTGGAGGTCAGTAGAATAAGTTTTCTTGTGTATAAGAAAACTTTATATGTGAGTGTTATGCTTATAAGTGGTTTGTATTTTAGTATTTCCAAAGGACCTAAGCTTTGGTAATTTTATTCATCATATTTGTTCTCTCTTTTCACTTCTGCAATATTTACTTTGTTATTTGCTTCCTTCTTATTTTTGTGTGTTCACTCTGTTGCTCTTTTTTCTTTTTTCTTTTCCTTTTTACTTCTTGAGTTATACATTTACATTATCTGTTCTCAGTATTTCTCATTTTCAATAAATGTAGTCAAAATTTTTAATTTCTCTTATATATTACTTTAGTGAAAATTTTGACATTGAAATTCGGCACAAACTTTGGCATTGTAATTCAGCTCTAAATATTTCATAATTTCCCTTGTTGTTTACTCTTTAGCCAAGTAATTTTAATTTTTTCGTAGGAATATGGGACTTTTAAGTGTTCTCTTCTTATTAAATTCTAACTTTATTTCAATATTCTTGGGAAATGTAAACAATATCATTCTTTGTAATTTGTGGCAATCTCCTTTGCCTGTTAGGTATAAAGAGGTGTATGTGTTTGTGAACACATATTTTAGTTACAGATTATTTGTATTAGTCAAATATTCTACTCATTTTTGATCTGCTTTGATATGCTGAAAGAGTTGTGCTAAAATCTTCAAATATAATTTTTAATTCATCCATTTTCTCCATTTTAACTATTTGCTGCTTTATGTATTTTGAGGCTACATTGTTAGGTGCATATATATTTGTGATTTTATTTCCTCTTTATTTATTATTCCTTATTAGTATGTAACATTTCTATTTGCTCCTTATGTTTTTCACCCTAAATTTATTTTTTAATACCAAAATTGCTACCCAGAAGTTTTTTTAATGTGCCAGAATTGTTTAACCTTTTATTTTTCCAGTTTTACTTAAATGATCTCTTGCTAACAATGTATTATTGCATTTTGTTTTTATAGCCAATCAGAGAGTCTCTGTATTTTGATTTGTGAGTTTAATTCATCTTCATTTATATTTATTAATGTTATTTTAAAACTTCTTTCTGATAGTTCATTTTGTGTTTTCTACTTACTATACTTTCTACTCCTTTACATCTTTGGATAGTTCAAAATTTCCTTCCTTCAAATGAAAAGTTTGGATTTTTTACCTTCTATTGACAAGATCAAAATATTCTGTAGAAAAAAATGCATTCTATTTAAACTCTTCTCATGGTTAACTCTAAGTTATTATGACCCTTACCTGTCAATTTCTTAAGCTTAACAAATCTATATGTTTCATTAAACAAGACAAGTACCCTAGCAAACTTCCATAACCCTCCAATCTTTCCTCCTTCCACCAGTTCTCTATTGTCTTTCCCTAGCCATGCTTCTATGCTACAACTTTATTTCTAAATTGTTTTACACACACACACACACACACACACACACACACATATGTATATAATATATAATATATCATATGTAATATATCATATATAATATATAATATATAATAAATATATAATATATAATATGCAATATAATATGTAATATATAATATGTAATATATAATATATAATGTATAAAGTATAATATATAATATATAATGTATAATATATAACATATATATTCAGGGTAGAAGCATTGTTAATTTACATAACATTACATCTAAGATATGTCCTCCCCTTTATTTTGCATGCCTCATTGCTTTATCTTGGATTATTTTCCCATCTTACTGAGGTACTTCTCTTTTAAAAATGCTTTCAAGGTAGATCAACTTCAGAATGGTGAAGTGAAGATCTTGGCAAACCACTCTCCCATAAAAACAACAAAAATACTGGCAAAACAACTTAAATCAATGATTTCAGACCTCTGGAAATGTACCAAAGCCACTAAATGAACTTAAAATCATCTCTCCAAGAGAAACTACTGAACTTCAATAAGACAGTGTTGCCTGTGGAATTTTAACTTGGGTCTATTCCCATTCTCTTTCCCTCCCCATTTTGGTGGCCTAGCAGATATGAAAAGTCAGCAGTCTCAAAGCTAATGGAGAAGACCAACCTCTTCTGGAACTCTGTTAAAGACCTCATCCACAGAGTACAGTCAATGTTGTGTCCAAATTAGCAGCTACCTGGAAAATATCCATACCCAAGGTGTTGTGGCTATGTAATTTGACTCACATCTGGGTAGGGGCATGTGGGGTTACTATCCCTGGGGCATTACCACAAACAATAGCAATCTACTGGCAATATCTCAGCTGCCTAAGCCTGTGATTTTGGTTGGAGCAAACAAGAACCTGGCCAACAACAACAAAGGTTTAAAAGTAAGCCCTGGAAAGTTAGAAAACCACAGGGAACTTTGAAAAGCTTCAGTATATTCTTGGGGATCTAGAAGGCTGCACACATGTGCATGCTTGGGAAACACCTTGGAAAGAAGGCCTCAGTTACTCACCTCTGGCTGACCTATAGGACCTGTGCACTCAGGAATTGAAAGCTAAGGCTGTTCGGGCATTCAAACTGCCTGAAATGTGTGCCTTCAGACTGTTCCCCTTGTCAAAGGGTAGAAGACATATAGACAACGTATTTAAGAAAATCTTCAAACCAGTCATTGACTCACCACTAAATTATGCTGAACTTGAAATGAACCTTAGGAAACCAGATTTAAAAATAAGAATTAAAAAGAAAAAAAACAACAACTAGCAGAGAACTCCAAGGCTGCACACTGCAGGGACTATAAAATCTCTAGAATTAATTCAGAAAAATCACTATACAAATAAGCAGCAATAAGAAAAACAATAATAAGAAAGTAAAAGAAACTTGGGGAAAGGGAATCTGATTTAAAGTTTGTTACGATATATTAATTAAATGTTTAATTTTTGACAAAAATTTATGAGATATGTAAAGAAACATAAAAGTGTGCCACATACACAGTAAAATAAGCAGCCAACAGAAGATATCTCTGAAGGGATATCAATGTTTAATTTAGTGGATAAAGACTTTAAATCAGCTATTATAAATATTTTTTAAAAGCTAAAGGATTCCATATTTAAAAAATTAAAGAAAGGTATGATAATATCACATCAAATAGAAATTAAAAATAGAGATTAAAAAAAAAGAATAAATTAGAAATTCTGGAGTTGAAATGAAAATTTCACTAAAGGGTCTCAATAACAAACTAAGGCTATCCAGAAGAAAGAATCAGCAAACTTAAAGACAGATTAATAGAGATTATTCAGTCCAAGAACAAGAATGAAGAAAAAAAAATGAACAGAGTCTCAGAGACCAATAAGATACCTTAAAACATACCGACATATACCTATTAATAGTCCCAGAAGGAGAAGAAATAATAGGAAGAATAAAGATATTTGAAAAAATTAGGATTAAAAACTTCCCCAAATTGATGAAAACATTTAATATACACATCCAGGAAGCTTAACAAACTCCAAGTGGAATAATTCAGAGAGATCCACATTTACACACATCATAGTCCAACTGATGTAAGTCAAAGACAAAGAAAATATCTTGAAAGCAGCAAAAGGAAAACCATTTATCATGTATCAAGGAGCCTCAATAAAATTAACAGATGACTCCTTATCATAAATGATATAGGCAGGAGACAGTGGAATGACATCTTCAACATATTGGGGGAAAAGACTTGCAATCAAGAATTTTATACCTAGAAAAACTCTCCTTCAAAAATAGAATAAAATTAAGATATTTCTAAACAAAAACAGAGAGCTGCCCAGAAATACTAAAGGGAGTCTTTCAGGCTGAAATGAAAGGACATTAGACAGTAACTTGAATCCACATGAAGAAATAAGGAACACTAGTAAAAGTAAACATAAAAGACAGTAGAAATATATTTTTGTTATAATTCTTTTCTTCTTTCTGATTTAATAACTGCATAAAGCAATAATTATAAAACTGTACTGATGGGTTTATAATGTATATAGTTGTCATTTATAAGACAATAATAGCACAAAGGAGAAAGGATATGAAGTATATTGGAGCAAAGCTTGGTGGACTACTGAAATTAAGTTAACATCAACCCAAACCAGATTGTTTTAAATTAAAATGCTGATTGCAATCCTAAAGGCTCTGTTAAATAAAATAAGTAAATAATTTGTTAAATGGTTTCAGTGAAGGTCCTGATGTGGTAAACTTTTTGAGGATGTATGTGCCTAACAATATTTTTAGTTCATGGTCACAGTTTAATAGTAGTTCAGATGCATTAAAAATTCTAGAATTTGAAAGTTCTTGTCTTTAAGTCTTTTGAAAATACTCCTCCAAGTTATATTGCATCTTGTTTCCTGTTGAGAAGTCTAAAGGCAGCTTATTTATTGTTACTTGTAGGTGATCTGGAATATTTTAGAATTTTCCTTCAACAACAACAAAAAATAATAAAATATCCAGGAATAAACTTAACAAAAAATGGACAAGACTTATAAAAAGAAAACTTTAAAATTCTGTTGAAGGACAAAAAAAAATGAAAAGACTGAAACAAATGAAAAAGCATACCAGATTTTTTTATAGGTAAATTCAACATTACAAACATGTTAATTCTCTCTACATTGGTTTTTACATTTAATACAATCTCAATAAAAGTACTAACAAAATCTTGTTGTTTTATTGACATTTTTATTTGGAACTAGATAAGCTATTCTAAAGTTTATATATGAAAGTAAATAAGAATAACTATGAAGACTAAAAAAGTAGCACAGTGAGAGGATGCCAGCTCTAAAAGATGTCAAAAACATATTTAAAGTCTCAATATGTAAAGACCAATTAAACAGAAAATGTTTATGAAAAAAAGATGAACTAGTCAATATATGGTTTGGAGATAGTTGGGCAGCTATCAGAAGGGAAGAAGAGCTGCATTCTACCTCACACCTATCTCACAAGATAAACTCCAACTGGCTTACAGATAAAAATGTAAAAATTGAAGCCACAAAAGTATTTGAAGAAAACATGAGAGCATTCCTAATAGCCTTGCAATTAAAAGTCTTTAACTATGACTCGAATTCCAGAAGTCATAAAAAACACTAATGCATTCGATGCATAAAAATAAAAACAAATTTTACCAAAAAGAAAAAAAAAAAGAAAAAAAAACACACCATAAGTCAAAAGACCAAAGGCAAACTAGGAAAAATATTTGTAACTCATTTTATGTACAAAAAAGTTTTCTCTCTACAAATCTCCAAAAATCTATAAGGAAAAGACCAACAAACTCAACTGATTAATGGGCTAAGGTTAACACAGGTGATTCATAAAAAAGTAAATACAAATAGATTGACCCAAAAAATCCCATTTTTGGAACTTTTCCTACAGATACACCCACCTATATCTGAAATGATATTTATACGAAGTTATGTATTACAAAAATTGGAAATAACCCAAATGTCCATCAAAGAGACCAGTTTTAAAAAGTATGATATAGCCATGTAATTGAACATTATACAATAAAAAGTGGCCCTTTACATAATGGTATGGAAAAATATTTCATATATATATAAACTTTCTATATCTATAAAGTTTAAAAAATAAAAGTAAGGGGCAGAACAGTGTCTATATGCCACCTTTTGTATAGAAACAAAGAAAAACAAGAATACATATCTGCTTGTATTTGCATAAAGAAACTCTAAAAAATACACAAAAAGTAATAAAAGTCATGATATATGAGGAAGGAGTACAAACTGGGGGAATAAAAGAAGGGATGAAAGTTAGGCTTTTCACTGTATACCTCTTTTTTGGATTTTTTGAACTGTGAGAATGAATTATCTGTTCAAATTTTAAAAATTAAATTTACAATGCTCTTCTACTTGTCTTTGATATTCTTATATTTCACTGAACTATGTTTAGGTGTGATTGGTGGGGTTTTTTTCCCCTTAGATATGAGCTTTTTTCAATTTGACGTCTCTTCTGGAAGTTCTTGGCCATTATTTCTTCAAATATTTCATCCCTCTCCATTTTTTTTTCTTCTTATGAAATTCCTATTAGTATTTAGATTTTCAATTTTTTTACTTCAATCCTTTGTGGTTTAGCTTTTATTCATTATCTCTTTCTGATGCCTTCTTGAAAAGTTCCTAAAAATGGTCTTCCAGTCACTAATTGTTCTTTGTCTAATTCCATACTGCATCCATAGAGTTATTTCACCCAGTTTTCATATCCAGTGTATCCATCAAATTTGTTCATCATTTTTGCTTGCTTCTGGCTTCATGTTTCCAATATCTTCTCTCATCTCTCTGAGGATATTTGTTATGTTTATTTTAAAGTCTTATTCCTTAGATCTATTAGTTCTGCTTCCTTTGGTACAGGTTCTTTAGTCTGTTGCCTTCCTTTTATGTTAACCTCCTCATATATTCCATTATTTCTCCTTATAAGCTCATATGTTCTTGACCCCACCAACTACCTTGGCCAGTGATGTGAGGAAGCCTCTGGTGCTGCTCTCTGAGAGCAAACACTGTCCTTTTACTTCTCCCAAGCAGTAATACTGTTTCTCAGTAAATCTTCTGGAACTTCTTTCCCAGGCATTGTTTTTTCCAGGGATGCCTCCTTCTGTTGCAACTCCCTGACCCGTGGAAAAAGGAACAATTGCCTGGGTGCTCCTGTATCTGCTCCAATGGTGCCTCATTCTCACCCCACTGCTATGGGCTGGCACTAAGTTGGCACCAGGTCGATGTCATTTTCTTGCCACACATGGCAATAGGATACATGCAACGATCTTCTCAGAATAATATGGAGAGAAATGGCACGTTCTGACCCCGATTCTTGGTATCTGGCCCTCTTTTGTTCTAGACTGCCATTTTACAAAGAGAGAGACATCTGATCACTTTCTGCTTCCTTAGGGTTTTCCTCTTAGTTTTTATATTTAGTTCAAGGATCCATCAACTTCTCTCCCACCTCTGTAGCCTCTCCAGGGACAGGAGCAAGAAGTTTCTCCTGGTCTTCAATCTTATGGGAAACCTGAAATAAGTCTTATTTGGAATCCCAGCCTTTATGCTGCTGAAGATGAAATTAAATCTCCAAGTCTCCTTTTTTTTTCTCCCTGTGTAATGAGAAGAATTGAACAGTTGTTCTAGCTCTAAAACTCTGTAATTCTGTGTGGCAAATGAAGCGGTTAGCGGGTAAGAGACATTGAGATATTTTAATACTACACAGTTTCCAAGGAGATAAAGAGACATAATGAGGGAACACCCAACAAGAGAGTTATTAACAAGAATGGATGTCAAGTTTAGAAAGTGAAATATCGATCAAGTTTCAAGGAAGGAGGAGAAGGGGGAAGATGTTGGCAGAGGTTCATAGGAGAAAAGAGATGAGAATGACAAACATCTTAAAGAGATGCAGTATTTTCTTCTCAATTTATTATTAAATACTTCTAACAGCAAAAGTACAAATAACCTATTGAACATTCGTGTCTGCAATGCCCAATCTAAAAAATTACTCCTTACCAGTATATAGTAACCCTCCCTCCACTACCACCAAGAGATTGTAACAATTATTCTAATTTGTTACCATTCCCCATAGTTTTTACACTTTGGCTACTCATTTGTGTACTTGAGGGCAATATTTTTATCTTTTAAAAAATCAGTTTGATGTTTGAAAACTGAGAAGTATGACTATTGAAATATTGGTTTGAGGTTAAAAAAATGTGTCATTGCTGAGGGAGTTCCAGGCAAGGAGAATAATAAAATTAATAGAATAACTTGGATCAGAATATGAGAAGCTTCTTTCTACTCATTTAGGTCTCTCCTTAGTGACAAGGCCACCAGCAGAAGCTCCCATCTGTGGACTGAGAGCATTGATTGGCCAGCCTCCTGGTATAGGGAGAGGGCCACACTTCTAGAACAGGAAGGTCAAAGTAAAGAGATGATTTCAGCTACTGCTTAGCAGAGCTGTTAATTTAGACCACTGGGAATTCTCTTCTCAGAAACATTAGCGTTGGGAAATCCGGCATCAAAACACAGCAGGGAGTCATTTACCATTTCAGGGACAAGCCACAGAGCAAACAGGTTTAGGGCCAGGCTCCAAGATCAGAGTTGGCCCATGACTAACCAGTGAGATGAAAACAAGTAGGATTCTGCCTCATTCTTGTCCTGTGGGAGACGCTTGAAACTGCTTAGGAAGGGGACTGGCATCCTCAACAAACTGCCAAAATGTATAACAGAATCATTCCGTGAAAAGTTGCACAATTCTATCAGTGAAAACAATTCTATCAGTGAAAACTCACCTGAGCCATCTTTAGAAACCTGACCCTGTAGAGAACATAACTAAGCCCTGGACCTGTCTTAAACAGATTAAAATGCACTCTAAATATATAGGGTCGAGGGGGGAATAATAATAATATTTTAGTTGACACTAAATATAATTGGGAGAATAAGTGAGAAGATTTTTATAATTTTGCTTTTGAAATTATTCGTCTATGAGTAACTCATTTAATTTGCAATTTACTTTGATTTTTTCCCCAAAAATCTGTGCATAATCAGGAATTCTTGAGAAGTGAGGAAATCAAAGCCACAGATTACTTTCAAATGTGTGAAATGCTATATGAATGTTAAAGTAAACAACTCATGGAGCTGGAATATTACCTTTGTGTGCATTTAATTAAACATTTAGTCTTTATTTTGTGGTTTCCTTTTTGTATTTTAGAGCCAATAATCATTTCCAAGCATCAAATACTGTTGTAGGCTCTTGAAAATCTCATAGATCTTGCATCTGTGCCCACAGGGCCTGGCGGATAAACTAACCAGATGGGGAGATCTTATGGGAGGTGCCTGGGTCTCTGGGTACTACTGGCTCCTTTGTCCCAACTCTCCACCCCTCCCCGCTCATGGTCATTAATAGTGGTACTGAGGGCAGTGCCCCTGAAGACAACATCCCCAGATGTAGTCACTAGATTTATTAATTCCCTGTTTCTTCCCTCAACCACTGTAATAGTGGGAACCTTGTTTTGTTCACTGCTGTACCCAGTCTAGAAGAACGTCAGGCACATCCCAGGTACTCAACATAGGTATTTATTGGATGCACAATCACTACTAGGAAACAAGATTGAATGGTGGATAAACATGGCTCCAGCTTTATCTTTATTGCTTGAAGGATGTATAATGAGAAAATATTCACTTGTTACCCTTCTAATTCAAAAATTACATAATTTCACAATGAGATATCACCTCACATCCATCAGGACAGCTATTATAAAAAAAAAAAAAAAAAAGAAGTAACGGGTTGGTGAGGATGTGAAGAAACTGGAACCGTTGTTACTGATGGGAATGTAAAATGGTGCAGTCACTCTGGAAAACAGTATGATGATTCTTCAAAAAACTGAAAATAGAATTATCATATGATCCAGCAATTGCCCTTCTGAATATATGCTTTTAAAAAAGCAGGTTCTCAAAGAGATATTTGCACAGCAGCATTGTTCACAATAAGCAAAAGGTCGATGCAACTCAGATATCCATCAACAGGTACAAAGGGTAAATAAAATGTAAGATATGTATGTATGTATATACATACAATATACAATGTGTGTATGTGTGTATGTTTCTATATACACACATACACAATCAAATGTTATTCATCCTTAAAGGAAAGAAGTCTTGTCACATGTTCCAACATTCATCAGCTTTGAAGAAAGTATGCAAAGTGAAATAAGGCAGTCACAAAATGACAAATACTGTATGATACCACTTATATGAGGTACCTAGAGTAGCCAAATTCATAGAAACAGAAAGTAGAATGAATAGTGGTTGCCAAAGGCTGGGGAGGAGAGGGGAATTGGGAGTTGTTGATTAATAGGTATAGAATTTCAGTTTTGCAAGATAAAAATGTTCTGGACATTGGTTACACAACAATATGAATGTATTTAACAATACTGAACAGTACACTTAAAAATGGTTAGGATAGTAAATTTTATGTTATGTGTATTTTGCCACAATTAAAAAAACAATTTTTAAGTAACATAATTTTCAAAGTAAATGGGTTGGAATACAGTTATAATTTTGAATGTGGAAGACTTTTTTAAACAAAACATAAAATTCCTCAAAAAAAAGTAAACAGATTTGGCTAGATAAATATTTTAAATTTCTATGATTAAAAAAAAAAACATGAACAGTTAAAAGACAAACGATAGGCTAGGAGAAAATATTTGCATATATGTTTTGGGCAGTATTGATCATAAAAGAAAAACTATTATATGGGAGCAGGAAAGTTTAATGAGTTTTTAGTTCATAGAAATCAAATGACTAAAATCAATGAATTTAGAGGAGATGCTGGGAGAAACAAACAAAATAAGGAGAAGGAGGCTGCAGAGTGTTGTGTTTGTAAACGAAAGAGTAGTTGAGCTGAGAACACAATTATTCAAGCAAATGAAATTGTACAGATACCACTCAAGATAGGCTCCATCATAGGACCTCTTCTCAGGTCACTGATACCATTAACCACATGCAAATGAGGCAAGTAAGGCTTGATACCATTAACCACATGCAAATGAGGCAAGTAAGGCTTGAGAGGAGTTTGAGAAGAGTTTGTACAATGTCAAAGAATAAAGTCCCAAAGGGGTGGACTTAGGTCATTAAGAGAAGAGTCTGCACTGAGCTTGAGGGCTCAAAACATTCTTGGGAGCTGTAGATCTGCTGTATTTCCTGTGATGTAGTCACCGGGTAAAAAGACCAAAGTTTCCTCCCTATCTTCTGTTTGGTGCCTTCTCTACTTTTAAGCTCATTCTGCTGGTGATTAGGTGAGTTGGCTTGAGTTACTATTGGTCAGCTTACCCTCGGTTGCCTTCCCTATCTCTTGTTGTATCTAATGTGGGTCCAACCCACTCAAAAATATTGGTATGGGTATAAGAAAGCATAAGAATTATAGAATTACTACCCAGAATACATAAAGACCTTCTATATCAATAAAAATAAAAAAATAATGAAATTTTTAATTTGCATTAATTATGAACAAGAAACATACAGAGAAAGAAATGGCTATATTTATTAAAAGATTCATAGCTTCACTCATAATTAGGGAAATTAATTTAAAACAGCAGTCAAGTATCATTTTCACCTATCAGACTGGCAAAAAAATTATAAAGTTTAGTAATATATGGTGTGAGTGACAATGCAGGGAAATGAAGACTCCATATACTTTTGATCAGAATATAAACTTGCAAGTCTTCAGAGAGTCAAATACGACTTACATACCTCATTTCATCAAGGCTATATTCTGGAGGCTCTCTCGTCAGGGAGGAATAGTATCAATTTCATTGGATATCCTGTTACATAATTTATTTTTTTACATTTAATTCTAATCCATTTATAATTTAAGTTCATATACTCTTGAACAACCACTAGATTAAAGAGGAAAATCAAAGGGAAACTTAAATATCTCAAGACAAATGAAAACAAGAGCACAACTTATGGATGCAGCAACAGCAGTACTAAGAGGGAACTTTGTAACAATAAAAACCTATATTAAATAAGAAAACAATCTCAAATAACCTAACTTTACCTTTCAAGGAACTGAAAAAAGAAAAAATAAACTAAACCCAAAGTTAGCAGAAAGAAGGAAATAATAAGGATCAGAGGAGAGAGAAATCAAATAGAGAATAGAAAAGCAACAGAAAAAATTTTTAAAAACTAAGAATTGGGTTTTGAAAATATAAACTTCACAAACCCTTTGCTAGACTAAGAAAAAAAGAGAGAAGACTCAAATAAAACCAGAAATAAAAGAGGAGACGTTACAACAGATGCCTCAGAAATAAAAAGAACTATAAGGGACTGTTATGAGAAACTATGTGAACAAATTGGATAACCTAGAAGAAATGGGTAAATTCCTAGGAATATACAACCTACCAAGACTAAATCAAAAAGAAATAGAAAGACCGAGCAGAGCAATAACAAGTAAGAAGATTAAAGTGGTAATTTAAAAGTTCCCAACAAAGAAAAGCACAGGACCAGATGGCTTCATGGCTAAATTCTATCAAACATTCAAAGAATTAATACCAACTCTCTCCAAACTCTTCCCAAAAAATAGAATAAGAGGGAACACTTTCAAACTCATTTTATGAGGCAAGCATCACCTTGATACCAAAGTCAGACAAAGATACCACAGAATGAAAAACCACATGATCACCTCAATAAAAGCAAAAGCATTTGACAAAATTCAACATGTATTCATGATAAACACTCTCAATAAAACAGGTACAAAAGGAAATTTCCTCAACACAATAAAGGCAAGTTATGAAAAGTCCTTACTTAACATCATAATCCATGGGGAAAAACTGAAAGGTTTTCCTTTAACATCCAGTACGTACAGTACACACACAAATGCACACACACACACACACACACACACACACACGTGCACATACACTGACTAGGTCACACTATACAGACTGTTCTGCATCTTGTTTTTGTCACACAGCAGTTTATCTCCATGTCTAGGCATATACATTAACCTCACTCTTCTTGAAAGTTGTACAGTATAACATTAAATTCTAATAGTTTTTCATTAATTAACCATTCTCTTGAATATTCACAGTATGTGATCACAGTATCTGCCATTATATAAAAAAGGGGGAGGGGAAAGAAAGCAATTTTATTGCTTTTTTGAACTCAATTTAAAATGATTGTAGTGACACAAGAAAGCCTATGTCCCTAACTTTAACAAGAACATCTCTGCAAATTTTAATGTTATCTGCAGGGTTTAGATAGATATTTTTTTATCATGTTAATAAAGTGCCTCTGTATACTAATAGTTTGTTTTTTAATCAAAATGAATGTTGAATTTTTCAATTCCATGTTGGCATCTATGGCAATGATAATAAGTTTTTTCTCTTGAAACATATTGATAGAATTAATTTTATTAATAGATTTCTTAACATTAAACTATTTTTGTATCCATGGTTCTGGTGAATTATTTTTTAATATTACACTAAATCAAATTCGATAATGCGTCCATTGATATTATCATACATGAGATTGGGATTGGCCTGTTTTTTTTTCTTTTTTGTCAGTTAGTTTCTTTATGAAGCTCTGCTTTCAACTTACTTTCAAACATCCTTTTAATTCTCAAAAGGAGTACAGCACAAACTGGTTTGATGCTCATCAAATTAGTTTCCTCTTTCTGGGAACACAACTAGTCCTTTGCAAAGTAACCAGTCCTGTGACTGATTCCCATCAAAGGTCAGTGAACAAAAGTGATGATTAGTTTGTTCAAAGCAGAAGGATCTTTTTTTCCCTCTTTCTCTCTTTCCTCTTCCACAGCAATCATAGAGGTCATGGAGCTGCAAGATGGAAAGGGCTTAGACCCTTTACTGCTTGCAAGAAAATCTCCCAGGAAAGCTGCCCCACCAGAAAAATCCACATTGGACTTTCTTAAGCTACTGAGACTCAAGGCTGTTACAGTAACTATTACAATACAATACAAGGAGTTTTCTATAACATCCATTTCAAAACATACAGTCATATACCACATAGTGATTTTTTGGTCAAGGACATACCACATCTATGACAGTACAGTGGTCCCTTATGATTATGCAGTGAAGCATTTAGAAGAAGCTTTGCAGACTTCAACAAGCTCCCTAACAAGTTCGAAAACACAGATCTCAACACTGAAAGGTTTTCATTAACAGAAAGGAATGTTCATGGTGCATTGTCTGCTTACAAGTAAATCTATGATGAAAAAAAAGAAACCAGTCAAGCAAACCACCGTGAACATATTTCTGGAATGAGTGACACCTCCTCAAAAAAAGCCTGAGGCAGGTCCTTCAGGAGGTATTCCAGAAGGCATTACTATCATAGGAGATGACTACACCATGCATGTTTTTCACCTGAAGACTTTCCAGTGGGACAAGATGTGGAGGTGGAAGACAATGGTATTGATGATCCTGACCTTTATAGGCTAAGCTATTAAATGTGTATGTTTCTATCTTAGTTTTTAACAAAACTTAAATAAAAATTTTAAGTGAAAAACTTATAGAATAGGGATATACAGAAGGCAAATATCTTTGTACAGCTGTAATGTGTGTTTTAAGCTAAGTATTATCACAAAAGAGTGAAAAAGTAAAAATGAGTCAAAAGTTTAAAAAATTAAAGTTTATAAAGTAAAAAAGTTACGATAATGAAGGTTAACTTGTTGAAGGAAGAGAAATATCTTTTATAAATGTGGTGTAGCCTAAGTGTACAGTGTTAACAAAGCCTACAGTAGTGCACGGTAAGGTCCCAGGCCTTCACATTCACTCACTGCTCACTCACTGACTCCCCCAGAGCAACATCCATCCTGCAAGCGCCATTCATGGGACATACCCTGTACAGGTGTATCATTTTTTATCTTTTATACCGAATTTTTCTGTACATTTGCTATGTTTAGATATGTTTAAATATACAAATACTATTATGCTGCAACTGCCTACAGCACTCAGTATAGTAATATGCTGTACAGGTTTGTAGCCTGAGAGCAGTAGGCTGTATGATATAGGCTAGGTGTATAGTAGGCTAGACCACCTAGGTTTGTGTAAATGTACCCTATGATGTTCACACAACTACAGAATCCCCCAAGGACACATTTCTTAGAATAAGTGCTCGTTAAATGACACATAACTGTATTTAAATAATTTATTTGCATGACTCCACTTTAAGTGAAATATAATACATATATGGAATATAACAGACAAAAATGGTTTCCTCGTCCTAGGTACTCTATTGTGTACTCAGCACTATGGTGGTCTGTATGACAGGATAATATTTTTTGAGATATTAACCTAGATGAATTTTTCTGATATTTTTAAGCAGATAATTGTCTCAGAGGGAGGATAGGACAGGACAGAAAACAGAAAATATTATGCCTATTGGTTTCCAACAACCTAAATCCATTAGGAGATTTTACTAGTTGCCTCAGAGGTATCTAGTAAAATCTAGATACCTATCAAGACAGAAAAGAAGCGGGAGAGAAAGCAGTGCCCACTCAGGGAGGGAAGAGGAGGGGAGCCGGGGAGAGCACAGACCTCGGTGAGCACAGAGGGCCTGTAGCCTCTGGGAAGACAGAGAGACGGAGAGGAATGGTGGTGGGTGATGAGGGCGAAGATTCTCATGACTCTCATGCAAGATACAGACCAAGGGGCAGGAGGAACTCCCAGATGTGCGAGGTACACCAACAGGAGATGTGAGAGGTACATAGCAGCTACATGTATGCACCAATCTGGCCCTGGACCACCTGATTCCATAGATGCAACAAGGAGGTGTCTATGTACCAGGGCAAACAGGTGATTAGAGAAACAGCTTCTTCCTCAAGGGTTGGCATAACAGCGCCCTTCAGGGTAAAGGAAGAGAAACCCCAAAGCGACTTGCCGGGCTCTAAGAATAAACAAGAGAAAAACAAACCCCTTTGAGGAGCTTATGTTGGATTTTTGTTATCACTCTGCTGGTCTGTTTCTTTGGGGGTGCTCCTAATGGAGCGCCATCTCTGGTGAGGTAGGCATGCTGGGAGGTGGGGATGTGAGCTGTGGGTGGAGTGGGGGCTGTCTCGCTAAGGACGCGGTGCAGGCTGGAAGGGGCAAGCTCTGGAAGAGAGGCTTGGGGGGAGGTGAGAATGGGGGAGGGCAGGAGTGAGCAGCCACCCCACCAGGCTCCTCCTCCCCCTCCAGGATTTAGGGAGAAATGTGGCAGCCAGCAGGGGGAACCAGAGGATCAGCAACGTCGCGGAGGTGGGCTTGCTGAGCTCTCTCCCTCGACCTCGCTCACGCGCGCTCCGGTCTAGAGCAGATCAAGGCCGCGCGGTGGGCGTGAGCAAAGGGGTCAAGAAAGTGGAGAGCAGAGCCAGGGGGCCACAGTGAGCTCAAGGTCACTGCGGGCAGTTACCTCCGGGCCAGGACCCCAAGGCGCTCTTTTCACACCCACGGTCTCAAATTTAAGACGTTGGACTTCAGGCCAAATGAGCTTATGCTCTGACCAGATCAAGAAAAGCATCCATCATAAAGTAAACATAATATGTGTGATTTATGTTACCGTGGTTTGTAATTTCTTCATATTTTAATATTCTGCCAACCCCAAAAAGGTACTGGCCCTGAGTCTGTTATCTTCCCAGGGGCCTTGGCCTAGACCCTCCTCCATATTCCCCTCCCCCCGCCGGGGGAAGGGAGGGAGCGGGGATTGGCCGAAGAGGGGTTCTTTAGCTTCTTGCCTATCCCTCAACCCCTATCCCACCACACACACCCCTACACATCCTTCACTCAGCACTGGGTTCTCAATTTCAGTTTTTCTTCCATTCTAGCCAGGTCCCCCATTTCTCTGTTCACCCGCCGCACCCCTGCCTCAATTAAACACTTTCCTTCCTTTTTTTCTTTTCAGCCATCTGTCCCAGGCCCAGCCCCCTTCCTCACCCTCACACACCCCTGCACTCAGGAGGAGGCCCCAGGAGCCAGGCTGCCTCACAAGGAGGCCCCTCTACCAAAACATCATTTATTGGTCATGAACACCAGACTCTGCCTCCCAGCCCTGGACGCCAGCATCTAATCACGCTTCACTTCCCTCCGGAAGCTCCTGAGGGGTAAATGCACAAGCAGAGAGTGGGACCCCAGCTGGAGTAGGGTTAGTGGGGCAGGGGTCAAGGAGCAAAGCCTGGGTTCCATGTGTGGTCCACAGAACCCAGTGACCTGTTGCTAGGTAACCAGAGCTCCTTTCAGGTCCCCACACACATCATCCTGACCAGCTGATCAGAAGCCCCCAGCCATCTTCCTCGGAGTCTCTCAGACACCTCTCTCTCTGTGGACCCTGAAAAGCAGGAGGAAGGGAGAAGGGAGAGACCAACCACTAAACCTGATCCATTTGTGGCTCCACCACCAACTGTTTCACTGTGAAGATTTAGTTTCCTGGGCCATTAGGTCATTGCCACCATGAGCCTGGGCATCATGGAAGAGGAGGATCTGGCCGAGTACTTCCGGCTGCAGTATGGGGAGCGTCTGCTGCAACTGCTGCAGTGAGTGTCTGAGGGTCTGGGCGACCTCCTCTCTGCCTAGGATCCCCCACAACCACCCATGCCCCATCTTCCTCTCTTACTCCCAGTGTCTCAAATCACCCTGCCCCATCACCCTGGCACCAATCCACCCGCATTAACCTGGGTCCCCACTCCTTATCACCCTGCTTCAGCTTGCTTTTCAGACACTAATACAGCCCTCTCTCCCTCTCAACACACCATTACTTTCACTCCAGTGAGGGACAGGACCCTCTTCCCTCCCAATGGGTATCTTCATGGGTCACTCTCAGTATCAGCCTACTCCAGGTACTCAGAGCCCACGAGATTCCCTTGCCTATGTCTTGGGCAGGAAATTTCCCAACATTGAGGAGCAGTCGGAGTCCCCATCCATACGGCTACTGGAGAAGAAAAAGGAGGCCAAGATCATGCACCATGCTATGTTGCAGAAGAAGGAGGTGTGGGAATAGGGGGTGGGTACAGGAGGGGCCACAGGGCTCAGAGAGAGCCTGAGGACAGCCCTTCATTTTGGTGGTGGCTAGAACCAGGGGTCCTGGGTGGTAGTTCTGTGTTCCCTCTGTGGAGACAAAAACAATTCAAGCCTTGTGGGTACCAGTGTCCTGGGATGCTCTGCTCTGAACCAGGGATGGGGTGGAAAGTGGGAGGCCAAGCACTGGGGCACTTGGTACCCAAGTCAGGGCCCTCCTGACCTCTCTGCTTCCCCACCTCCAGACATTTCAGCGCAGAATGGAAACCCTGAACCTGCGCTGGGAGGAACTGGGCATTAAGGAGGCCCAGCTGAAGGCCCATATTCAGAAGTTTGAGCAATTCATCCAGGTATGAGGAATTTTGGCCTGCTGCAGCAGGCCAAGGGCACCCACACTCTGCAGTCCCCTTCCCCCTCCTCCTTCTCTTCTGTATCCTCCTCCCCGTTGCTTTTGCTGACTCCTCATCCTGAGTTAGATGTCTCTTCCATGTTCAGCAATGCCTGGGGCTTCTCCTTTTACATCCTCACTTATTGCTGTTTATAACTTCTTGTTTACCTGTCAGTCTCTGCCCCTTCTAGATTGCCGTTTACCATTTTCTTGCCCATACCTGGTACATACAATTTATCCAATGAATGAAGGAAGGGATGATGATGATGAATGAATGAATGAATGAATGTGCTATGGTCAGGGCTAGGCACTGAGAGACAAACATGAGTCAGGGAGGGGTGGTTGAAGGACCAGAGTCCATTCTGAAGCAACTCCTCTTATTTGGTCCTTTGAGGAGTGATTTAGCCATTTTAAAATCAGGTTTCTCCAAGGAGGAAGGGCCTGGCCCAGCTCCAGGGAGTAATCGCTGGCCTCTGCTACAGGAGAGTCCTGCTCTTAAGCATCTTGTCTTGCTCTGTGCCTAAACCAGGTGGTAAAGAAAGCTGACAGACCAGGCATCTTTTCCAGAGATCCAGTCTTTCTTACTGGCCAGAGAAATGCTAGTGGAGTGGTTTGGGTAGTAGGAGGGTTGAGGGTGAGGGGTTCTCCAAATGGTTGCCAGAGGACCAACAGTGTCTGAATCCTGGAAAGCTTGTTACAAATAGACTCCTGGGACTCTCCTCTCTCTTTGCTTTCAGTAGGCCTGAGGTCAAGGTCTAGCAACTGTACTTTTAAAAATCTTCCCAGGGGATAGTGATGCAGTTGGACTTGAAAACCACACCAGTTTAGGGCCCCTCGGTCGTCTCTTGGGTTTATGGGGCACAGTGCAAATCTGCTATGTGCCTTCTTCACATGCCTCCAAGTGTCCACCAAATGCTACCACCACACATGCCCATCCAGTGGATTCACAGAAGCCCCTGAAGTGGGAAGGAAGCCACACAAATGCATTGTGGGGGTGGGTTTTCCCCCTAACCTTTCAGAGAGAGCTTTGCAAGAGGAATAGAAGTGTGGTCAGCTCAGTTGTAGTAGCTGAGCCTCGTGTCTTTTCCTGGGCATCAAATTGCCTGCACCATCTCCTTCTGCCTGAGCCCGATGCCAGTCTGAGCTACTAGCTACATGCTCTATAAAATGGCCTTGCCCCATCAGGCCCTCTGGACCAGGCCCATCTCCTATCTCATCTCCCTATAGCTTGAGCACTATTGCTCCAGCTTTTGGAAGGAAAAGAGGGGCTACTGCCTCTCATTTTTTACAGTTGGAGAAATTGAGGCACCAAGTACCAAATCAGAAGAAAATTCAAGCCTCCTTGCCCATATGGGTGGCCCAGTGATCCCTGTCCATCCTCAGTGTAGCTTGAGCTCAACAAAAAGAAGCCTTATGGGGGCACCATCAGCCTGGGCCCCAAAGAGGGCAGGGCAAATGCCTGACAGATGCCACCTCCCTGGCCCCAGGAGAATGACCAGAAACGGATCCGAGCACTGAAGAAAGCCAACAAGGAGCGAGACCTCAAGAGGCAGCGCATGCGTGAGCTGGCCAAGGCCAAGCAGGAGATGGCAGCCCTGCGGCTGGAGCACCAGCGACTGAGCAGCAAGCTGCAGGACTACTCCATCTTCAACAAGTACCTGGAAAAAGTGGTGGAGAACTCCGAGGTGAGTGGGTTTAGAGTTCCTTCCTCAGACCCACTTCCCTTTCCCCAGGGCATGGAGCTGTAGGGGCTTGGGGACCCTCCGCAAGGATGGTCATCCTACTCTGATAACATGCCTCCAGCACTAAAGGGCAGCTAGAAAAGGCCCCTGGTAAGTGTTGGGAGTCGGGTGGTATAACTTGATGTCTGTGTGAGTGAGCTGTGTAAATGTCTGTCTGTGGGTGATGTGTATGTTGGGAGAATGAGGTTTCTTTTTGCAGCACCAACAATAAGCTTTGCCTGCATCAGGATGTGGCCTACTTCTATCCCTGCTTCTCCTCCTCCCTGGTGTTTGTGTTTACTTGAGTATAAATGGGGAGAGGAAGGAAGAGAAATTGGAAAACACCCAACCTAATGTAGAGCTTGAGAGCTTAGTATGTGCTGGGCCCTGAGCAAGGTGCATAACTTTGCTCCATCCACTCACTAGTCCCCAGAAGAATGCCATCCATCATGTCATCTTGTTGCAGAGAAGGAAATGGAGGCTCAGAGAGGTTCGGTATCCTGCTCAGGGTCTCACAGCCAGTCAGTGGCAGAGCCTTTGCTTCTAACCACTCCTCTGTGGGCTTCACATTGCCATTGACAACTACTCTTCCTAAAGTCACCTAGTTGTCAGAGCTACGGGAACTTCTCCGCCCTCTTCCCACCTATGCATCCTGCAGTACAGCTGACCCTGGAACAACACAGGATGAACTATGCAGGTCCACTTATACACAGATTTTTTTACAATAGACACTTTGAGAAAGCTCACAGATGAGTGAGTAGCCTAAAACATGACATAAACTTACAGTATCGATAAATACAGTGCAGTACTATAAATGTACTTTTTCTTCCTTGTGATTTTCTTAATATTTATCTTACTTTATGGTAAGAATATAGCATATAATACATATAACATTCAAAGTATATGTTAATCTGCTATGTATGTTATGAGTAAGACTTCCAGTCAACAGACTATTAGTAGTTAAGTTTTGGGGGAGTCAAAAGTTATATGTGGACTTTATCCAGTAATAAATTATTGTGACCCTGAAAGTTCCCATGGGCTTTGTGTCTTAATAAAACTTAAAAGATCTGGGTTCATTGACTAACAAAACAAAACAAAACAAAACAAAACAAAACAAAACAAAACAAAAGTTATACTTGGATTTGCCACTGCACTGGAGATCAGCACCCCTAACCCCTGAGTTGTTCAAAGGTCAACTGTATTTGAAACTGTCAATGCTTCTCCTTAAGCACACCTTTGTCCTTTCCTCTGGGACCCCTCCCTCCCCTCCTTTTTTCCTACCTCTGGCCCTTCCTCCTCAGGCTCCTCTGGGGGCTCCTCTTCCCAGCTCCTTCCCTTAAATATTCCTCGGGTCTTTGTCCCAGACCTTCCACTTTACTCCCTGATCAATTCCTTGGGCCTCCTGTGGATGCCATCTGTGTCAGTGGCTATCCACCCTATTTTCCCCATGCCCCCACATCCCACGTGACAGCATCAGGTAGGACCCCTTACCATGGCAGAGCGAGGTATAAAGTATGCCCTCTCTGGTGTGGATCAATGTCCTGTGGAGGGCGTGGAGAGACAAAGGATGCAGAGCTTTTTGAAGTCTCAGCAATTTCCATATAGAATGATTTACCTAATTTATGTATACATGAGTCCCTAATCTGTGTTTTTTCCTCCATTCTAAGGTGTTACTTATTGCACCATAAATTGTTCATTTAACAATTGAGGTTTTTGTTTTCGTTTTTGTTTTTGTTTTTTGGTGGGGGCGGGGGGGGCATGAGGGAAGGCCACTATATTAAAGCAGCAGTTAAATTATAAGATATGACTCAGATTCAGAACTGATAAAATATATGTCTTAGAACTGAGGAGATTGGCCAGTATCTTTCTGTCCCATATCTCCCTCCTGAGCTTCAGGCCCCCACGTCCAATTTATTGAGTCCACAGCGTATCTGCTTCCTGCCTTCCTGGGCCAGCCTTCTGCTGGTGTGTCTGGTGCTAGTGAATGGCATAGCCCCCACCCACAGCCCCCAATCACAGCCTCATCATAACTTGAGCCTCATCCTTGACTCATCCTCCTCCCTCATTCCCCCCACAGCCATCAATCAGCAAATCTGGTCTATTCTGCCTCCTAAGTATTTCTGGAATCCAGCCCCTGCCCCTTCCTCATCCAGACCACCAATATACCCCATTTGGAGTTCAACTTTGCATTATTCCTGGCCACCAGCCTGTCCAGCATTCTACAGCCAGCATGGTCCCTCTTTCTCTCTTTCTTTCTCTCTCTTTCCTTCTTTCTTTTTCTTTCAAAATATTTTAAACATACCAGAAAGTATAGAGAAATATATAACAGCACCCAAGTACTCACCACAGCTTTGTCAAATCTTAATATTTTCCCCTATTTGCTCCCAATTCCTTTTTCTTTAATAAAACACTGCAAGTAATTAAAACCCCTTGTGTACTCCCCTTCCGAACCCTGTTCTTCCCCTCACCTCAAAAATAACCAGATCTCTGATTTTCTGATTTCTTATTCACATGCTTGTTTTTATTGCTTTGTCAACATATTACATACATATCCATAAACTATGAATAGTATTGTATATGTCCTTTGTGGCTTTCTTTTTTTGATCAATATTTTTTAAAATTTTTTATTATGAAAAATTTAAAGCATATACAAAAGTAGAACAAATAATCTATTGAATGCCCATTACTCATCAGCTAATTTCAGTTATTATCAACTCATAGTCATATCCCCCATACCTCCCACCCCTGCCATTTTGAAGCAAATGATATTTTTTTAGCCATAAGTATTTTTGTATGTAACTTGAAAAGAGAAGGGCTCTTTTTAACATAGTCACAATACCATTGTCACATCTACTAAAATTTTGATAATAATTTCTTAATATCAAATATCCAGTTGATGTTAAAATTCCCCCAGTTATTGCACAAATGCTTTTTAGACAGTTGGTTTGTTCCAATCAGGGTTCAAACAAGGTCCCCACATTGCATTTGGTTGATTGTTTCTCAAGTCACAGACATTATTATGCTGATCAAAAGCCAGACATAAAAGAGGACATACTATATGATTCCACTGGTATGTTTAAAAACAGGTAAAATGAATCTTTGGTAATAGAAGTCACAATTCTGGTTTTCTCAGGAGTGGGGGAGAGATACTGACTGATGGGGGCAGAAGACCCTCTTGGGTGCTAGAAATGTTCTATCACGTCTTCATATATAGCTAGAATACAACCATAAAGAAAAGGACTTCGTAAGGAGAACCTTCCCCTCATTAATTATTTGATCCCCATGTGAGTCTTAAAGAAGGCAGTTAAATGCTTGATTCTTTATTACAGTTTTCAGAATAATAAGTTGGCTCTCCAGCATCCTCTAAAGGTGACCCGTAATGTTGTTGTCATTATGAATTCATGGATTTTTAATATATTTGATGTGTTTCAATCCTTTGCACTTATTCTTACTGATGGTCAAAGTGTCGCATCTTTGGACAGTGGAAGTCCCTTCAAAGTGAGTCCTTTTGCCATCAGCATTAAGTTTTGAAGAGGTGCTCCTGGTAGCTCTGATGTAATCCATTCATTTTAACTTGTATGCTGTTGCATCATGTGCTAAGTGAACTTTCAGAAATACAGACATGAAGTTATCTCTCTGCTTCTTAAAATCCTTCAATGGATTAAGTTCACACTCTTTCTCAGGGTTTACTGGACATTGTTTTTTTATTTCTCCAGGTTGAACTCAGGCTATTCATACTAAACTCTCAAGCATCCTGAACATGCCACACACACCCCATCATCTTTACCCAGGCTGTTTCCTCTACCTGTACTTCCTAACCTTCCCCCACCGCCTTTGCCTGGCTACCTTCTGTTCATATCTTTGGTCTCAAGCCAGCCATCCTTTCCCCCAAGGAAAACTTTTCTGGCTGTTCCTACCTCCTCTAATGCTGGGTTGCATGGCCCTTCCCCACAGAGACATATCTGGGGAAAGGTTAACAGGGCAGTTCCCAGAACACCAATCTATCACTAGAAATGTCATGCAATGAACAAAGTGCTTAGGGAGTATCCCCTGGGTGGCTGGAAGGCACACTTTGATAAACCCCTGGGGAGGTGAGTTGGCACCCTGGAACTGGTGCTCACCCTGTCTTCTAAAGAGTAAGGTTTGCAGGGCTTCTCTTCTGCTGGAGTGGCCTGAGAGTTAGGACCAGTGTGGCATAGCTTGGGACCATGCTAGAGGAGGCAGCTGAGCCTGGCAGGCTTCCTGCCCCACTGGTATCCTCCCCAGCCTCTGCTGGAGGGACACCTCAGCAAATGTTGAACAGATGTCAGAGAATGCCATGTCGAAAATATTACGCCCACAATCTCCATCCAGCCACATCCCCCAGTCATAGATAGGGCTTATCGCTTTATGTTGTAACTGACTATTTACTTGTCTGTCGGTTCTCCTTTCCTCCACACCACCCCAAGTTGTAGGCTTCCTAAGAGCAGGGTATGGCTTTCTTATCTCCTGCTCTGTTCCTAGTTTTTAGAATAGTTCCTGGCTTGTACTTGGTTCTTGGTACATTCTTGCTGAATAGAATCTTATTGCCTTGGGAGACATCTCAAAATGCACCTCCCCACCCTTCCCACCCCCATCAGCAATTCTCAAGCCTAGAATCACCTTTTGCAAAATTCAGGTGCCAGGGACCACCTCAGACCTGTTTATTAATCCAAATCTCTGGGGGTGGAGCCTGCCAGGTATCCTTTTAAAAGCTCCAGGGGTGATTCCAACATGCAGTCAAGACTGAGAATCCCAAGTCCAGTGGCATGTGCCCCCAACACATGGCCCATAACCCATGTCAACCTTGGAGGAGCAAGCAGCAGGACTGCAAAGTCCTCACAGGCTCTGCCGGTTACCCTTGGCCCAGGCCAAGGCATCTAGACCAAGAGTCGGCAGGCAGCCGGTGCAGCTGTGCTGGCCCTCTGGGCGGGCAGTGCAGTGACCTGAGCCCTCCAATGCAGTTTGAAGAGATCCACGAAGTGATTGCGCGCTATAAGACGCTGGTGAGCATGCACTATGACCTTATGCAGTCAGCCCAGGAGGGCCAGGAGAAGATCGAGCGCGCCAAGGCGCGGCTGGCACGCTACATGGAAGAGAAGGACGACGAGATCCTGCAGCACAACAACGAGCTGGCACGCCTGCAGATGCGCTTTGACCGCGCCCGCAGCGATGTCATCATCTGGGTGAGCAGCCAGGATAGGCAGGGGGCTTCTAGGTGCTGGGTGAAAGTAAGGGAAGGTCTCTCTCTCTCTCTCTCTCTCTCTCTCTCTCTCTCTCTCTCTCTCTCTCTCTCTCCCTCTCTCTCTCTCTCTTTCTCTCTCTCCCCCCTCCCCCTCCCTCTCCCGCTGCGTTCAAACCCCGCCCTTATCCCCTCCTTAGGAATCTCGATGGGCACACATCCAGAACACTGCTGCCAAGAAGACCCTCTTGCTTGGCACCATTAAGATGGCAACGCTGAACCTCTTCCAGATCGTGAGCAAGCAGCTGAAGGAGACAACCTACGTGGCCCTGGAGGACACACACAAACAGCTGGACATGGTAAGAAGAAGCACAAGTGCCAGACGGGCTGCGCCTACTGAGCCAAGATGGTTCTTGACTGGCTGAATCAAGGGATGAACAGGACAAAGCCATAGTTCTCAAATGTTAACAGGATCAGAATCACCTAGAGGCTAGAGAATATTGATGGGCCCCACCCCCGGAGTCTCTGACTCAATAGGTCTGAGATGAGAACCCATGAATTTCCATTTTCAACAAGTTCCCAGGTGATTGATGGAGCTGTTCTGGATTCCACACTTTGAGAACCACTGCATTAGAGCTAAGACTCTGTCCTTCCAATCAACTTGAGCAGTAGCAGGGACCCACTACGAACTCATTGGTTCTATACAATAGTCTTATTAAATTTTAGTGAATTGCTGAAGGCTGGTGCCTGAGGCCCATTCTTTGGGAAAAGAAAAAATTGGTGGATTTAGAGTCATGTTAGTACTAAGATTTTCTCTTTGAAGTAACTGAAAGGAGATAGAAAAGGAAATAACTTTTTCACTGTATGATCTAAAGCTATTTGATGCCATGTCCATGTGCCACCTAAAATCACCTCACTTCTGATCAAAGGTAAACACATCCTACAATTTGGGAAACTCCCCACCGGCAGTGCATTAGCCTTAGTTCTGCAGTGAAGTAATAGAAAGTAAGCTCCTGAGGACTGTGATTTTTGTTTTGTTCCCTGCTATATCCACAGTATCATGAACAATGTCTGGCACATAGTAGATAATCAATAAGTATTTGATGGATGAAAATGAAACACAAGCCAAAAAAAGCGATGGATTGACAGGCACTTCCCTTATTTAACCAAAAAAAGGTAAAACTTGATAAAATGTAAAGAACTTCACCCACTGGTCAGGAAGAAGCGTTTCCCAAACCAAAGAATCAGCCTGCTTCTTAAGGCATGTTAGAGCGGAATTACTGAGAGTCCAATGGTTGTAAAGGGAATTTGTAAGAAAGTTTGTTCTGAAGCAGCAATTCTCAAACTCTTTGGTATATGGATACCTTTATGCTCTTAAAACTTTCTGAAGGCCCCCAAAGAGCTTATGTTTATATGGGTTATATCTATTGATATTTACCATATTGGAAACTCAAACAGAAAAAAATTTAAATATTTCATTCATTTTTAAATGACAATAAGAAACATGTTAATATAAATAGCATTTTTAATGAAAAATACATTTTCAAAAAATATTTTGTGGGAAAAGTTGTATTATTCAACACTTTTGCAAATCTCTTTAATGTCTGGCTTCATAGAGGGCAGGTAGATTATCATATCTGCTTCTGTATTCATGCTGTTGTGATAGCCTAAGTCATGGAAACATCCCACTCTGGTAAAAGCCACTGTACAGTTGTGAGACAATAAGAGTGAAAAAGATAAATAACATCTTAGTATTCTTGTAAAAAGAGTTTTGGCCTTCCAGCCCCTCCGCCCAGCAGTAGGGGCTCAGGGATTCCTTGAGGACCTCAGATTTCTTTCCTTTAGCTGTTGTAAAAAAAAAAAAAAAAAAAAAGTAGGGCAGGATGTGGTGATCTTCATCTTTTCCCCTTCCTGAGCATTCTCTGCTTAGATCACAGCTTCCAGTCCATCCACTGCAAAATTTGAGCTTTCTGACTCCTTCCCAATCTTGATTTGCCTCTGCAGGAATACTCCATATTGCCCAAATGTTATTTTAAAATATCCTACTTCATTCCCATAGGATATGAGCCTGCTGACAGAAATACACATGATCAAGTAGCCTGAAAAATTAAAAATAAAGACCAAGAAAAATATGTTAAAATCTGAGGTCAAGGCAAGAGAGAGACATAAAGACCAAAGATTCTTGTATTATGAAGGACAGTAGTTCAAAAGGGACAGTAGTTGGCTCTGAGCTTCCTGGTAACCAGAAGGAAAAGCAATACAGTTCTGGTACCAAAATAAGAAAACATAAGGTTTCCTCAGAAAGAGCGAACATTTTCTAGGACTTAACTCTAACTGAAATTTCTCAAGGAGGCTTCAGCGACACTCAAAGAATAATGTTCCCAACAATATCCCTACAACAGATCCAATCACAATCTTTGGAAGGCAGCCACTTATCTAGAACTAGAAGCATGGTACTACAGTACAACTTAGGAAAAGTGATTCTACAAGAGGCCAAGACAATTTGAATTCAATATGCTGTGTCATGGAAGGCCCAGAATTATCCTTGAATAAAGCTCAAACTGTCTGGAGCAGCATTTTCCAAACTATTCTTGGGAAATCCTAGGATCCCAAGATGTTAGTAAGTTTCCTATGGGGGACTAAAAGGACTCTATGGAGTAATAATCTTAGAAAACTCTAAAGTTAAACAAAGTTAGATGGTTTTTAAATACGGGACTTTGCAGAGCCTTTGCTGTGGTTCTTCCCTGAGACTCTCTCTAGGCAGATAACGTTTCTGAAACTTACTTGACCACAGAACGCTTTTGGGGGGTATGCAATTACTTATTATATGAACATAGTTTGAAAAATGCGAGACTTGTCTTCTCGGTAACCTTGAGAAAGTTACTTTAATTCATTGACTTTTTTTTCATTAATTCAACAAATGCTTATTGGCTTCTAGGTAATTCACTGACTCTTTATTTCCTCATTTGCAAAATAGGAATTATATCAGTAATAGTAACAGTATTAGTGACTGACAGTTGTTGAGAGTTTCAGACTCTGTATAGTCCCATCTCCAAGAACATTCTTGCAAAGGAGAAATTTTAGAACTGAGATCTTGGAGGCCATCTAGGCCAACCTTTTCTCCATCTTCCCTTTATAAAAACGAAGAAACTGAGTCCCAGAAAGATGGAGGGATTTTTCCTAGAGGTGCATCGGATCCCCAGATCTTCTGATTTATGAGGCACTGTCATACTGATTGCAAGTTCTTTAAAAGAGAGGCTAGTGAACAGAATATAAACTTCTCTAGATGACTCAAGATTATCATAAAGAGCATCAGTTCTGGGTTTCAGGTAAATAACCACCAGAACGGTTATTAAATTGTGGAGAGCTGTCTGCCCCAATGCTGCCTGGACCCTGCCTGCTATACACTTCTCATCCCCAGTCTGCTCAGGGTCCTCTCTCTCTTCTCCTTGTAGTTAGACAATCACCGTGTACTTTCTGCTGTCACTGTGTCTGTCTCTACAAGTTCCCAGCTCTGTTCTTATTTATTGCTTTTAGTCTTCTAAGCCTGATCCTCCATTTCAACTAAAATAATTGTTAAATAAGGGAAAGTGGCCACAAGAAATCAGTCACAGGAAAATGGTGACTCCTTACATGCCTGGACATGCTTTTTTTTTGGATGGAGTGGCCTGTTGCTGGGTGAGGTTAACTCTGGTCTCCTTGCCTTGTTAGATCCAGCAGTTTATCCAGGACCTGTCGGACATCTGGGCAGAGGTGAAGAAAAAGGACCAACAGCAGATCCGGTTTTAAGGAGCAGCTCTGGTTCCAGAATGTTCTGAAGCAGGGACTGTAAGAGAATAAGTTCCTGGTGAGCTCACAGTCCAGCCAGGCCCATCCAGCCCTCTGGGACCCCTGCACCTTTCTGCTGGCAGACACCCTGCCATTTCCTCCTCTGGCCTCAATCCATTCCATCCTGGAAAACATTAAATTCTATAAGAAGTTTGTTTCTAAGTTCTCTCTCTTTTTGGTTGTTTATTCATAAGGAAGAGGGTCCATCGAGAAGAGAACCCCCAAAAGCACTCTTTCTTGAAGCTGATCACTTAGGCTGCCCAGGGTCTAGAAACGAAATCTCAGGTCTGGTGTCTCCTAGGCTTTGGACTTGCACATGCTATTCACATGGTCAGCAGACCAATGTGATGAGTACATGGGATTCTTTTTTCCTTTACCATTTCAAAAAAAAAAATTTAAGTTAGTGTTTCTAATTGGGGTACAGAGGCTCACTAGAAACTATGAAGGAAGCTTCCCAAGTCAGAGTTCCAACTCTTCCCTGACTTTGGGAGCAAGCCCTGCTCTCCCACACTCTGTGAACCCTAAATCTACAGTATGGTATCAGCAACACCGACACAGGAATAGCAGGCAGGCTGCCAAATGACAGCAGGCTGGGACGATGGCTCAAAACCAGCAAAACTAAACTGCAAAGAGGTAAACGTAAAGTCGTACACTTAGGGTCAAAAACTCAGTTTCACATTTCTAAATCATCGATGGCAAAAGTCAGGTCAGAGACTAAATGAAGGAAGCAGCACTTATTAAGCATATACTTCATGTTGATCATCCCATCATCCGTGCGGCACCGTTTTCCCTGTTTTACCTAAAAGGCCACTTGCCCAAGGACACTGGCTACAAGCGTCAGGATTCATGCTGGGTCTGCCTGCCCTGGGATTGGGCTCCTTTAGCCGGGCTGCCTCTCAGAAGGCAGAACTGCTGCTTTCCCCTCCAAAGCAGACTGAAGAACAGGCCAAACAAGGCTCCTTGTTTCCTCCCTGGCCCTATGATCTCGGAGGGATTCTGCGGTCCCCATTACCTCCAGGAGACAGCGCTGCTGCGAGCTCCACTGCCGAGATCCTGCTGTGAACAGAGGTACCCCTCACCTTTGCATATACCACTTTACAGCAATGGTTCTCAGCATGACTCCCAGACAAGCAGCATCATCACCTGGGAACTTATTAGAAATGCAAATTCTCAGGTCCCACTACAGACCTGAAAATCAGAAACTCTGGTGGGACCCAGCCTATGGGTCTTAACAAGCCTTCCTGGTGATTCTTATGCACGCTCAAGTTTGAGAAACACTACTTTACAGTGAACCAAGCACTTTCAAGAACTTAGTCTCCTTTTATCTCCTAACATGTGAGGTAATAACATGCCAGTAATAACCTGTATTAGTCAGAAAGTAGAACCACAGAAGATATATAAAGATGTGTACAATGGGCTTCATACAGGGATTTGACCTTAGGCAGCTGTAGGCTCTGATTAAGCTCTGATTCTGCAAAGCTGTCGTCTTCACATCTGATGCTGGACCTTGAAGCCCACAGGGGGAGGTAGTTGGGAAAGAAATATAGATGGAAAATGGGGAGATCAAGAGTAACTCAGAACCCATACACACAAGCGGGGCCTATGGGGACGGACAGAAACCAACGGCAGGTCTTGTCACTTCTGAGCCTGGCAGTGTGTGTGTCCTGCAGAAGCCAGCGTGCTTCATCATGGAGCTGAACACACACACATGACCCAGGACTCAGAGCACCTGAAGGAGGATCCAGGGACAGTGGAGGACTGTGGCCAAACTGCTGCCTCGCAGGGGTGAGGTGATGAGGTGAGCCAGCAGAGCAGCGCAGGCGTCTGAGAGAGACAGAGTAGCTGCCGCTTCACTGCCACTCTCCAAACCTCCAACGGGGGTCTCTATGATGTACCTGCATTCTGTGGAAACACCCTGGAAAGAAAGTTCTGAGAATATAGTTCAGTCTAGCCAAGCTACCACGTCCCCAAGCCTCTACACTACCATTATCTCTGTTTCACAGGTGAAGAAAAGAATAGGGGATTGAGCCAGCTGGCCCTGACCAAAGGGACTTTTCTGTGGAAGGGGGTGAAGGGGGGAGGTCATCTGGCAAAGCCAAGAGTGGGGAGTTTTGGGGGTAGTGCTCAGAGGGGAGTGGGTAGAGTCTCTCACTGGAAGGAGACATCAGGGCCTTCCAGAAACAGACCTATGGGTGAAGGATATGCCTCTACAAAGCTTCCTCTCACCTTTAAGCCTCTCAAGCTGTGTCCTGTCCTGGGAGCAAAAGGTATTTCAGGACAAATAGCTCCTCCAAGCCCCCAATATAAACATCCCCCACTGTTTTCTACTGTGTCTGTGAGATACTCTTTGAGAAGTCAAACCTATAAGGACTGAACACACATCCTGAAAGGCTGAGGGCACTGTCAGCCAGCCCCCCTTCTCATGCCTGAGCTGAAAACCCTCTCTCTCCCTTACCCTTCTCTCTCCCTCCTGGCTCCTCTGATTGAGCATCAGGTTTCCTGCTTGACAGAAATGTGGAGTTGTGAAGAGTCACACTTAGAATGCCTGTGATCACACACAAGCTTATCTTAATCCACATATGTTTACAAACATATGTATAACTTAACTCCGATATTACTGCATTTTTCAGATTTCAAAAGGGCCCAGGCTTGGAGAAGAAGAAATTCTGTGGATCTAGGCTGATTTCTTGATTACAAGTGAAGCCACAAATCTACAAACTCATTTCCAAACCCACGAACAGAGCAGAGCAAATCCAGACAGTTCAGGGATTCACATGAGCTGGAGCCAGAGGGCTTCCCATCAGGAGTGGGGGCAGGCAGTAGTCACTCCTCCCCCCGAGTCCCTCAGCATGTCCACCCTGGGCCCGGGACTCACAGAAAGAAGCCAAAGACTGCCCAATCAAGAGAGATTGGGGCTCCTGATGCATGAGATCATGTTCCAAGAGAAAGAAGACAGAGTTAAGGGCCAACTGGAGTTTTCCCAGCAATAAAAGACACCAGCTCATTAAAGCAGAAATAACTGATTGGTTCCAGAAATGAGTGGTTCTCATCAGCAAAAGCAGGAAGTACTGCTCCAAGTGTTTTCTGGGTAAAGAGAGGCAAGACTTTCAGGAACTCACTTTCAATGCTAGAATACCTCGTTCTCATCAAACCCGTTAGCTCTTTCTGACAGAAAGGAGAAGGAGAGAGGGAGGAAAAGGAAAGAGTGGGGCCTCAAGGTGTGAAAGAGCTCAGCCTGCAGGAAGCCAAGCAGGCGGACATCCTCTTGTCTGTCGCATACTCCACGGCACACTCACAGCCCCCAAATAGCAGTTGATGTTGAAAAGCTGCTGGTGAGAATGGGATTGGAACAAAGAATTGAAAGCTTGTAGGAGTGACCTTTCTCTCTCTGGAGTAGCTAAAAGGTCTATGCTTCGGTGGGATTAGCTACTGGCCTTTGGGATCAGAGCCCTTCCTCACAGACTCAGGACCAGAGTCTCACATCCTATATACAAGGTTTTCAGCCATCTGGAGGGACTCTGGAAACTTCCTATTTTCATTTCGAGCCATTTTAAGGTTGCTAACTCAGGCACCTGAGCAAGCTCCTTTGCTCTGGGACTTTTAATCCAGAAATACCTACCAGAATCATTGTGTGTGCATAGCAGGGAGCTGAGGGCAAGCAGAGGCCCCTGCCCCAGGAGCTCGTCTTCCCTGGGAGATAAGAACCTGCTGATAACTGTAACACCAGTTCAGTATAGGCCTACCTCAGCTTTCCTCACCTGCAATGGCCTAATGTTCTAAGCTTTAACTCTGAAACTTTTAACATTTTGAAATTGGGAAAGCTCCCATAGTAGACCAAAGAGTCAGGAATGATAACAGCCAGGCTTAAAGGCATCCAGAGTGTGGTGATACCACCCTCTAAGGAGCAAATAATCATTTTAGGAACTTCATGAGGAAATGAGCTAGATCTAGAAACATCCAACAGAGCAAAAGCCAGCTGCATAGTGATACGAAATAGATTGTATTAATTTTCCAGTCTGCATAACAAACAACCACAAACTTGTCTTAAAACAACACACACTTATCTCGAAGTAGTAGGTTAGAAGTCTGTGTGGACTCAACTGAGTTCTCTGTTCAAGGCTGAAACCAAGATGTTGATCAAGCCCAGCTGTGATCTGGATAGTCTGGGAAAGAATTCACTACCCAGCTCATTCAGGTTATTGGCAGAATCCAGTTCCTTGCAGCTGTGTGTCTGAGGTCCCCATTTCTTTGCTGGCTGCCAGCTGGGGTCTGCTCTCTGCCCCTACTAGAGGCCGCCTGCATTTCTTGTCATGTGCTATGGCTTCCATCTTCGAAGCCACCAATGTAGTAACTATCATGCTTTGAATCCCTCGGACTTTCTCTTCCAAAACCAGCCAGAGAAAACTTTTTGCTTTTAATGGGCTCATGACATTGGGGTAGGCAATCCAGATAATGTCCCTTTTGCCATATAACCTGGGAGTAACACCAGTGGGCAAAGGTCACATGGGCTCTTTTAAAACTTCCTCCTACACCGATCAAGAAAGGACATAAAAACAGCTTGAGAAGGAAGAGAAAGGAGGAAGGGAAAAGGGATGTGATGAAATTAGTCAAAGGCCAGGATGCAATGTGACTGAAAAGAAATCTGTCAGATGTGCACCTGGCCTAATATTTACTAGTGATATTTTCATCTAGACAGGGTTTTCCTGGAGCTCATAGCCCTCCAGGGAGTCAAAGAATGGGCCTGAGTCAGTCTGGGAATCTCCTGATGTTTTATGAAATGTTTATATCCATGCATTATGATTTTTCATGAGTGAGGTGAGTGGGGGTGGGGGCAGAAGAAAATCCATATCTTTAAGTAGATTCTCCCAATAATTTTTACCCAAAAAGTTTAGAAACTACAGCTTTTTTTTTAAAAAAAGTGACAGCTCTATTGAGATATAATTCATATGCCATAATTCACACATTTAAAGTATACAATTTGGTAATTTTTAGTATATTTACAGAGTTGTGCAACCATGAGCACAATTAACTTGAAAAAATTTTCATCACCTTCCCGCAAAAAATTCATATCCATTAGCAGTCATTCCTATTTCCTGCCAAACCTTAGGACTCTCAGTCCTAAGCAACCAATAATCTACTTTCTTTTTCTTTGAATTTGCTTATTGTGGACATTTTGAAAAAATCATATTGTCTTTTGCATTGTCTTATTTTACTTAGCATAATGTTTTCAAGGTCCATCCATGTTATCGCATGTATCAGCATAGCATTCTTTTTTACGGTTGAATAATATTTCATTTTATGGATATATCACACTTTACATATCCAGTTGATGGACATTGGGTTGTTTCTATTATTTGGCTATTATGAATAATGCTGCTATGAACATTCTTGTGCAAGTTTTTCTGTGAACATAGATTTTCATTTCTCATGGGTTATATACCTAGGAGTGGAATTGCTAGTTCATACGATAACTCTACTTAACCTTTTGAGGAACTGCTAAACTGTTCAGAATTCCTTTATTTGGAAATACTCTGGGATCACTTTTATTTTAGAGATTAATGGCAAATTAGCAAAAAGAAGGAAGGCCAGCTGGCAAGGAATAGTCAGAAGAAAAACCAGGGTTTGATGAAACAATGAGCTAGGATAGTTCAAGATTGATGAATACAATATCCAATTACAAGCAGCCCAGACTCAAGAGAAATAGTCTGGACCATGAATTAGAGACCAGGCAGCATCCTAGTCCTACCCATAATTCACTTCACAGCCCCCACATGCACCACCTTCCACTCCCACCCATCCTCCCCATCCTCCATCCTCACGCCTGGGCTTCAGCACCCTTCTGTTGATCAACGAATATTGTGTTATTGAGAGCCTTCCATATGCCAAGCACTGATGGAAGAAAAGGGACAGATTAGTAAAGTATTGATATTGCCTCTTGGAACTTATGGTCTCTTGGGAAAGAGAGACATTAAATCAATAGTTATAAAGTGTTAAATAGCTAAGTAATTACCACTACAAGGCTGTCAAGAAGTGCTGGGTGCTGAAATCATATAAGGGGGTAGAGGTGGGGAACAAAGCAAGTGTTTCTGAGGAAGCTATGTAGCATTTAGAAAGAGACTTTAAGATGAACGGGTATATTATTTTTTTAGCCAGAGAATAATGAGGAGAATGAAGAGGGAAAAGAAGAGGGAGAATAAGGCTCTCCTAACACAAAATGGGGAGACCCTGGGTCTGGAAGGGATAGATCAGAAGGCTAGTGTCACTGGATAGAAATAGGCAGAGCTAGATCAGGTGGAGCCTTTTGTGTAGGACTTTCCAAGGATCTTGTGTTTTATTCTAAGGGGACTGAAGAACACTAAAGGATTTTATTTATTTACTTTTTTTAAAGGAAGACTAAGAGACAAGGGTTGAACTGAGTACCAGTTCGTTTGTTTTTTGTTTTATAGTGACAAGCTTAGAAACCCAATTTGGCACAGAGTCTAGGATCTGTGGAATGAGGTTTGGGGAAGGAAAAAGGGAGTAGATCTTTCCATCTGAAAAATAAAACAAAGCAAAACTCACAAACCTTTTCTGTCCTGTGCTAGAAAGGCAAGAGTGCTGCTGGTGAAATCTGGGCCTAGTCAGGTAGGCACAGGGCTTCCAGCCACTACGTGGACACTTTTCCTTGGGGGCTAACTCACTGTTTGCTGCAAGGCAAGGTGCCCCAGACTCAGGATGATGACAGCACACAGTTGTCTTAGCAGAAGCCAGACTGGCACTGCTGTCAGTAGTCTACACAGCATGTCAGTTTCTGACCAAGCTGGGGAGAAGCATGGTCAGATTTGCCCTTGGAAAAGATAGCTCTGGCTTCTGTGTTAATGGATTGGATGGAGCACAAAAAAGAAGGAGGTCAGAGTGGATGTGGGGAGCCATTTTTGTAAAGAATAATTTTTTAAAAGTGAAATTATGACTGCCATATAAATACAGAATGGACACATCTTAAAGATTTTATTGAACTCATCAATTGAGAGAACCAGTATGCTGTAAAACCCAGTTCAAAGGAGAATCCAAAGAACAGGCACACACAGACTATCAGGAATGTTGAGGTTAATTTGCTAATAGATGCAAAAATGATCTCTGCCACAGAGCAGAAATTTAATTGCATCTCCTCTGTACAAAATTCATTTGCATTTCTATAAACAGAAATCATTTACATCGCCTACGTAAGTTAACTTCTGTCTCTACAGAGTTGCAAAATGGTAAAGAAAAAAGAAAAAGGAAAGAAAGGTACAAACCCTACAGAGTAAGATAACCCTAGAGGGTCCTCTAGAGACACCACCACTAAAAGGAAACAGTAATATTTTTGCCTATTTCAAAGTCTTTCATTAATTTTGCTGACATTCTGGAGCTGCTGCAGTGGTCCATGCAAACCTGGACTTAGGTGGAGAGACAGTATATGAAACAGATCCAAGTGGGGTGCTGCTGCTAAATTAGGGTGGTGAGGGTCCACAGAACTTCCTCACTCTTGACAAACAGATCCTGGGACAGATCAGGAAGCCTGGGACTCTTCAGAACCCAGTTTGAAAATTTTGGCCTCAGTTTTCCTAGGTTCCTGCCTGCTTAGCATTCTGATACCTGGGCTTTCTGGTTCCTCAAATCCTACTCTCGACTATTTATATGTTATTGAAGTACCACCTCCTACTTGTATTTAAATACCTTAAAACATTAAAGATGAATTGTGTAATTTTTAAGAGGCAATCTAACATTGTAGTTTTCAATATAAACTCTTGGAATCAGACTCTGAACTCTGTGACCTTGGGCACATTTCTTAATCTCTCTGTGCCTCTGTTTCCTCACCTTACAATGGGGATAATAGCAGTTCATTTGGGTTGCTTTCAGGATTAAATCAATTCATATATACACATCCTGAGGCACAACAAATATGATCAAAGGAGAGGTTAAGGATTGTTTTCATGCTAAGTTTTTACCCAGCCTTCTCTCTTTTCCTACAATTTTTTTCTGCATATACCCTCTCAAGCTCTTCTCGGTCCCCAGTTGCAGAGAGAGAAAGAGTTGAGGATTGGTTAGTACCTCTCCTCCGTGAGAGTACCAGCAGAGTTAAATATGTTGATAATAATTATTACTACAATAAAAAAATGTTGCATAGCACTTACAAAGAGTATTCTTTGCTACTTTGTTCCTTAAAGAGGTGGAGCTAATTCTGGTCCCTTTGAGTGTGGGCTGGACTTGGCGCTCACTTCAAAAGAATAGAAATGGCAGAAGTGAAGGTATATGACACCTTAGATTAGGTCATAAAAAGCATTGTGGCTTCCTCCTTTCTCTCTCTGGGTTTATTCAATCTGGGGAAAGCTAACTGCCATGCCATGAGGACACTCAAGCAACCTCTGTGGAAAAGTCCACATGGTGAAGAACTGAAGCCACCTGCCAACTGCCATGTGAGTGCATCTTGGAAGAGGATCCTCCTTTCTCAGATAAGCCATCAGATGCCTGTAGCCCTGGTCAACATCTTGACTGCACCATCATGATAGATCTGGAGCTAGAATCACCTAGTTAAGCTGCTCATAGATTCTGATACTCAGAAATTGTGAGATAATATTATTGATTTTTTTTTCTTTTTTGTCACCTCACTTTCTTGGAGAGTTGTTCCTTAGCTGACAATCTAATCTAAAGTAGCCACCTAATCACTCTCTAGTGTACAGGCCACCATATTTTTTATAGTACCTATTACTTAATTTTCTTATTTGCTCATTGTTAACTAGCTCCACTATAATTAAGTTCCGTGAGAGCCAAAACAGTTTCTTCCTTATTCAGAGATGTGTTCTTATTGTCCAGAGCAGTGCCTGGTACATAGTAAGTGCTCATTAAATGTTCGTTGGATGAACAAAATAAATGAACTATATGTTCTTTAACAGGAGTACCTATGTTGATCTACTTTGGATCTCTACAATTCTGAACGCTGTGGCTTGAACATGATTGGAGCTCAATTAACATTACAGACTAAATTAATATACTTTATAAGACAGAAAAGAAGTGATAAATGAGCAGTGATTATCTTAGAATCTTTCATATGATATATGTAATCTTGTTTTATGCCTCTAAGTTTGAGGTAATTTACTACTTGGTGATAGATAACTATTATAAATAGCTAGGGCTTTTTCTTTTGTTGCCTAATCATTTGAAAATAAGTTGCCATCATCATGATGCTTCAGCTCTAAATACTTTAGCATGTATCTTCTAAGAACAATGGCACATGAAAACTTTATTTCAACTTATGAGGAATTATCACACCCATGAGTTTGAACATTGATTAAATAATATCTAATATGTAGTTTATAAATTTCTCCAATAGTCCCCCAAATATCCCAATTGCTCCCCATTTCATTCAGAGTAAAAGCCAAAGTCCTTACTGAGGCCATGAGGTCCTCCATGATCAGCTCCCACCCCTACCCCATCACCTCTCTGACCTCATCTCCTACCCTCCCCCTTACTTGCTCCTCTCCAGCATCACCAACCAGCTCCGATACTCAAGGCACACTCCGACATCATGTTCTTTGCTCTTGCTATTCCCTGCGTGCAGAATTCACTCTCACCTTCTCAAGGTCTAGGTTCAAATGGCTCAGATGTCTTCTCCTCAGCAGAATCTACCATAGCTACCATTCTAAAACGGTAGTCCTCACCCCTGGCACTCCCATCTCTTTGTCCTGTAGATTTTTCTCCATAAACGTAACATCTTCTAACATACTGCATAATTTACTTGTCAATTTTGTGTAATGTTTGTCTCCCCTGTTAGCATATAAGCTCCAAGAGGGCTGGGTTGTCATCTATGTTCACTATAGTATCTGCACTGCCTAGAACAGTGCCTGCTGAAAACATTAATGAATATTTGTAAGCTGGATAAATGAGTGAATTAATAAGTGAACTGAGAGAAATACCACTCATGGGTACTGACAAAGGGGACACTGGGTAGCAAAATGATAATGAATTGAACATCACTGCTGAAGAAGTCTGCCATGTTTTGGGTAGACCCAGACAAGATGAGGGTGAGCCTTGATAGCCAGACAGGAAATGAGGGGCAAAGGTGTGAAATGGATATCTTATTGCTGCCACGAGGATTATCTATGTTCTATGTCATATCCTGTGTCTCAGAATATCCCGCTTATCTCAGAACATTTTTGTATTCTCCTTTAAGAAAGAGTTAATAATAGTAAGAATTGCTGGCATGTCATATTGAATTCTTACCATGGAACAATCATGGTGCCAAACACTTTTTTTTTATGTTGCAGCTTTTTTTTAAATTATTTTTTTGTTTTGCAATTACACTTTATAGTCAAAATTATATTAGTTTCAGGTGTAGAGCATAGTGGTTAGACATTTATATAACTTACAAGATGATTTCCCTGATAAGTCTAGTACCCAGCTAGCACCATACATAGTTGTTATGATATTATTGACTATATTCCCTATGCTGTATTTCACATCCTTGTGACTATTTTGTAACCACCAACACGATGTCAAACACTTTAAACCCAGTGTTTCATTTATTCTCTCAACAATCTTACAAGGCAGGTATTACCATAGATCTCATTTTGTAGACAAGGACAATTCAGAGATTTAACTGACTTTTAAAATTAATATTTAATTTATTGATATTACCATATAAAAAAAACTAGTTCTTCCTTAAGTTTTGGCTTACAAATCTTATTCTGTTTATGTCCAACATATTTTAACAATCACTATTAAAAGGATTTTGAATGATTTGTTACAAAGTTAAACTCCTTTCAACATTTTAAATTGCATTTAAACATTTACTGTGTTTAGTTGCCTCATGTACTTAAATGGTCTGACTTAACATACAAAATTATTCCAAGTATTTAAATTTAAATTATTCATTCAATAAATTAAACTTACAAATATGGTGAACTTTGAGTTCTCTTAAATGTTCCAATACTATATATACATTTAAGAAGTTTTCAGTTTAAAATTATAAATCTGAATCAGTTACATACTTACTAATTTGCTATTGGAATTTCAAGGTTTTTACTATAAATAGTCAAATTCAGTTGAGCTATAAATACATAAATACCAAATGTGCACAGATTCTTTTACATAAAAACATTAATACCATGATTTGAATTTCCTTAAACTTTCTGTATTAATTTTAAATCTTTGAAGATGCTCACTCACCAAGAAAACCATAATATTCATTTCACAGTTTGGAGAGTTGCCTTCTAGACTCTTCTGAGATTACAGAACATCTATTCTGCCCTGTTGATCATTGTTGTATCCATGACCCCATAATTCAAAAAAGATGCCATATGGCCTAGGACTCCTAGATCTAAGTTATATATTATAATCCTACCCGGGAAACTCTACCGCCTGATTTGATTTTGGATGTCTTTGGCTTTTAAGATTAGTCACTTCTATCTAAAGCTTAAGATCTTTGAACCAGATAGAATCCTGTATTCTTTCATCTTCTACTGTCTCTTTGGACCATCCAAAGTCTTGGAGATATTAAACTGGTACCTAATTGAATCATGGCTTAGAAATCAGCTCTTTTTCAGGTATCCATCAACAGTAGAAACAGACTTGGGCAGTCATAAGTTCCTTTCCTGGTCTGTAACACCATACCCTGTACTTCCACAGCTCTTAGGGCAGGAAAAAGGGAGACTTCCTCCAGAAGTCCTGTGTTGATTTTATCCTACCCTACAGGATAAAGTCCACACAGATGGGACCAGAAGACAAAAAGGCAACAGAATTGCAGCTAGACATGCTCCTCCGGAGGGAGCGTAGAGGTGCCTGAGTACTTTTCTTTTTTATCTCCTTTTTAATTACAGAAGTCTCCCTTTATCCAGGAGGATATATTCCAAGACCCCCAGTGGATGCTTGAAACCACAGATAGTACTGAACCCTAAATATACTATTCTTTTTCCTATACATACGTATCTATGATAGTTTAATTTATAAATTAGGCACAGTAAGAGATTAACACGATAATTAATAATAGTATAGAATAATTAAAACAATATACTATAATAAAAGGCTTAATGAAGGAAGGGATTTTGACATTCAACTGTGTTTACTGGGTATCTATTATATGCCAGGCATTATTGAAGAGAGGAGTTTGGGGATGAACAATAAAAAATTAAACAAGATAATTTCAGGTTGTGAGGAGCTATCATTTATTGAGTGCTTACAAAGAGCTGACACTGTTCTAAGTGCGTTACTTAAATTGACTTGTTTAATCCGCCCAGCCCTTCTGTGTGGCAGGAAACCATGGATATTCCCATTTTGCAGGTGAAGTGACTGTTTTATTTATTTGCTGCATAGCAATTCACCCCAAAATTTAGTGGCTTAAAGCAGCAATCATTTTATTTTGTCACAATTCAGTGGATCAGGAATTCAGGCAGGGCTCAGCAGGGATAGCTCATCTCTGCTTCACAGTGTTAGCTGGGCTTTAGTCTGGGACTGGTGGATCAAGATGGCCTTCCATATGACTGGGGACTTGGGGTTGGCTGTCAGCTGGGGCATTTCAGTGTCTTTTATGTGACCTCTATCTCCAGCTGGATGGCTTGGACTTCTTTACATAGCAGTTGGCTTTCCAGAGTGCAAACACAGACTCTGCAAGTGACAGCATCAAGTCCACCACATTCAAGTGGTCAGTGAATGTCACAGAACCAGCTCAGGTTCTGGAATTGAAATTGGCATGGGAGTTGTGGCAAAGTCACATTGCAAAGGACAGGCAGGATGGAGGTAACTGCTGTGGCTGTCTTTGGAAACAATCTTATGCAGACATGAGGTTTAAATAACTTGTTCAAGGTCATAACTAGTTGGGGAGGAAGGTCAGTAGAGTAAAGATCAGACATACAGAAATGTGGAAAAGGACGTTTCAGATGAAACTATGCATGTGAGTGAGGGCCCAGAGACATGAAACCTGGAGTGGAATATTTGGTTTGCTAGAAGAAGTAGGTAGACAAGATTGAAGTAAAAAAAAAGTAGACTGGAGCTAAACGGTGGATGACCTGGAACACCAGGCTAGACTATTTAGACGTGATTCTGCAGGCAGTGGGAAGCTATGGAAAGGTTCGGAGCAGGAGAGTGACTTGATCAGGACTGTGCTTTAGGGAGATTAAGGCCGTATGTGTGCTGGATGAATGGAGTCAGCCCAGTAAATGGAGTGCTGAACACCTGACCTAGATAGCATATGTGGGAGCAGAGGGGTTAGTATGAATGTAGGAAACATCTCAGGTAGATTTGATACAACTTGACAACTTGGTGTTTTACAGATGAGGAAATTGTGGCTCTGAGAGATAAATGCTCCAGGATCTCCTAGCAAAGCAGATGGCAAAGGCAGAGAATAAGAGGTCAGTGGACCAAAGAATAAGTAGAGGGTGGGGCCCAGGAGCCCAGGTCCTTGGACCCCCTAGTCTGTTCACACACAATGAGAGCATTCAGGGTGGGAATCAGAAAAGTTGGCTCCAGTGACTGTTCTGTGGAGCATATTGGCATCAGCGTGGCATGAGGGTCAATTCCGTGAATCGTCCAATGGGAGATGACTTGGCTTGACACGACAGAAGGAGCCCGACCTGCACTCTTCTCTCTGAGGGGCACTCACTAGCAAGGGAGTGAGGCCAGGTTCATTCCAGGTTAGATGGGGGCTGGGTTTTGACAAGGAAATGGAGGGTTGAATTTTTGCTACCTCCACATACACCCTGAGTTGTTTTGAGGGTCTTTCTGAGTAATAATTTTTTCAAAAAGCAGCAGAGAAGAGAATAAGGACTGCGAAATACAGTTTTTTCAAAGCTCTTAGTTTGAAAGGACACTGAGTTTTGTTTTGTTTTTTTAAAGAGCCTGGTTGATCTCATTCTTAGCATCTCTGGCTGAAAGGGGCTCCCCCACCCCCTCTGTACTAGTTGCTCTTTGGGATTTGTATCTTCTATTCTTCTGACACACTTCATGCAGGGAGAGCTCATTTTGGCTTCCTCAAAAATTGGACTCTAAATTTAGAACTGGCCTCAAAACTTCTGATCTTTGAGCTCAACTTGTCTGGCTTGGCCCAGCCTGTAACAGCCACCTCTTATCACCATTAACGTTGTTCCTATTTGGTTCTTCAGTTGTCTTAGAAACATGAATTGGTATGATCAGTCACGGCCAAAAAAATGTAAGCCAGAGCCCACCAGTCTGCCCAGCTCTTCTCTTGTAAATAATGTTCTCTCAGAGCAGAACATGTTTTCCCCTCATTTTCGAAGAGCTGGGCCCCTTGGGCCCATTCCAAATTCCTCTGGTCTCCCTTCCATCTGTTGCAAGTTCCTTCCCTGCCTTCTCATCCCTAGAATCACCAGAAAGGGGAGGAAGCAGTGCTTGGTTTGTTCCTCGGCCAGCTGCTTACCATCTGGACTCAGGCCTATTAACCCCTGACCTTCAGACATAATCCTTCCTCTCGCCTCCTTCCACAAAACCTATGTTGGGAGAAGGCATAAGCAGTCAAGGGGCCTCCCAGTTCCCACCGGGTGGTCCTTTACATGCCCAGTTCTCACCAAGGAGATGTCATCTCCTTCAGAGCTCAGCACGAACTATCTAGAGTGCAGCAGGCAGCTGGTTCTGAGTTCTGAGCTTTGCTCCTTACTTCTGTTTGTCTCTGGGCAAGTCACTTGACTTTCTAGCTGAGCCTGTTTTTTCATCTATAAAATGAATAATGAATGAATAGACCTCTAACCTTAGGGTCCATCCCACTTGAGACATTCCATGTCTCTATGACCATGACCAGTTTTTGTTAGAGAGTGTTTTTTCCAGCATTAAAGAGAGGAGCATCACACACTGTCATCCACAACATCCTGAAGAGCAGCAATCGTGAACGCATTAGAGAGTTCTAGCATCCCTCAATGAAATGCAGAGACATAACCCCCCAAACTCAACTCAGAACAATTCTTCAGGAAACCAAGGCTCCCCTGGATCTCATCCATGATTGTTTTAAAGATCCACCACATTCTAAAAATAAAAGCTAAATTCTTTAGAGCAGCGTTTCCAGAATTGCTTTCCAGAGAACCCCAATAGAATCCCATGAGTACTTGAGTTTTGCTCACCTATTGTTCAATAAGTTTGGAGAAATCTGGTTTTCTTTACTGCAGGACTTCTCAGAGTGTTTGACAGGCTAATGTGCTTTGAGCTTAGAGCCACTACTACAGACCTCCTGCTTACCCTTCATAACAGCTTTTGTTTTTGCCGTTTTGTTATTTCCATTTTACAGATGAGGAAGTGAGGCTCAGAGAGGTGAAGTGACTTGCCCAGAGTTTTGCAGCTTGGAAGTGAAGGGGTTGGGATTTGAATCTAGAGCCATGTTCCTAATATGAGACAATATTTACATTCCATGTTAGTAAGCTCCAGAAAGAAGTTACTGGCCCTGAGAGACTGCCTTTGTCTCAGCTAAAACACCTCAGGGAAAAAAATAAGAGAAAAGGCAGGCTTCTGGAGTAAAGGGACATGCTATGTTTATATAAAAGCCCCAGGTATAAGGGCCTGTAGCTGTTTCTTGGGGACAGCTCATTCAGGGGTTTGGGAACTCACAGACATCTATGCTGCTCCTCACAACTGGAACCAACCTCTGGAATAAGTCAGGTGGTGTGCCATCCCCTTTACAAGGAAGATGCGCAAAGATTTACAAAGGCTCAGAGATGCTCATTTCAGAGATATCATCATTGCACTCAGATTTGTACCACACAACTCCCCTCTTCAACATTGCTGATTGAACAGGGTTAGCAACAGTCTCCCAGTGGCCAGTCTGCTACTAGGGGATTTTGAGAGATTGAATTAGTTGTTAGTTATTTGTTCCTTCTTTCATTTCTCTAGCAAGCATTTATTGAACACACTATCATACTTTGAAGACACAGTGGTGAGCAAGTCCAATGCCCCTGTTCTCAAGGAGGAACAGACCTTAAATAAAGATAATGCTCATAAGTGGTATAGTTACAACCAATGTAAGTTCTCTGAAAAGAAGGAACATTGCTCTATGATGATATGTGTCAAAGGAACATGATCTGGTTTAGGAAGGTGTTGTGTAGTCTCAGAGGGGCACAACTTACAAGTCCCTTCAAGAGAGCCTCTTTCGAGGAAATAGTTGGCTGACAGCCTCCAACTGCCACACCTTCAGATCAGCCTCAGTGTTCATACCAAGACTACTCCCTCACCAGGTAACTCCTAGCCAATGACTAAGCACAGCTGGGAAACTACAGCTGGGCCATCTCTGCGGACACAGTACTCCCTCATGGCAGCCTTTGCTCTGGGCTTTCTATTGGCTTGACTGAGACTTTCTCAGAGCTGCAATGCAGTCTGAAGCTCTTTCTTCCCTCTTCTTTCAAATGTGTCCTACCTGAAGGCTCTCCCTACCTACTTTTGCTCCCTCACTCTTTTTCATCCTTCATATCATTTTGGCATCTGCTTCTTAAAAAATATAATTCAGCTGAGTAAATCTTAAAGATCTTATTGGCCTTATTCAATGATTCATAAATCAGGCAGCATTCCATCCAGCATATAGAAAGGAGCTCCTCGGACCTCCTTTTAATGAAAGACTTTTATAGACAGAAGGGGGCAGGAACAAAGAAGTTACACTAAGCAAAAAAGTGAGTTGGGTATTGCAAGGTCACTTTCTTTTAGGGGATGGCAGGGTTCTATCAGGCAGATTACCTAACTAGTGCTTCTCAGTGCTTGCTGATCTGCTGGTTTAAGATTCCACTCCTGGGAGAGTCAAAACTGCTAATAAGTCTCAGTTTGGTAACATGAGGCTAAGCATAAGTGACTTCATTTTAGTCCTGTTGTCTTGCTTTTAACACAAGGAAACTTAGAAATTAAATATTTTGAGCTGAATTGTAAATAAAAAATATATAATCGAGCAAAATCGGTAGTATACACTAAAGAAGTTCCTAAAAGAAAACACTTAGCTTTGTTAGAAAAGAAGAAAGATATGTGACAAATGATCTAAGATTCTACTTCGAAAAGCTAGACAAAGAAGAGCAAAGTAAATCCAAAGTAAATTAAAGGAAGGAAGTAATAATAAGAATAATATTTGTGATGTTAAATTAACAAAGAAAATTAACAAAGCCAAAATTTGGTTCATTGAAAATATCAACAATGGCTTCTATAACAAAAATGCCATAAACTGGGTGGCTTATGAATCACAGCAATTTATTTCTCATAGTTCTGGAGACTGAGAAATCCAAGATCACAGGTAGATTCAGCATCTAGTGAGGACCCACTCTATAAGTTTTAATCTCACAAGGCGTAAGGGGCGAGGAGCTCTGTGGGATCTCTTTTGTAAGAGCACTAGTCCCATTCACGAGGACTCTGCCATCATGACCTAATTGCCTCCCAAAGACTCCTCCTCTTAAAAAAGGGGGGAGGGAATATCAACAAAATTAGTAAATTCTAATTTACTAGCTAGACTGATCAAGGAGAGAGAGAGAATAAATTATGAATATAAGGAATACAAGAGAAGATATCAAAACAGAGCCTACTGACATTAAAAAGAATATTAAAAATAATAAGACAATTAAAAGAATAATAAGAAAATATTATGAACAACTTTATGCCAATAAACTTGACAACAGAAGAAATGAACAAATTACTTGACAAATTACAACTTACCAAAATTGACACAAGATGAAATTGAAAATCTATATTATTTTATCTATTAAGGAAATTAAGGAAATTCATTGCCAAAACCCTTCCCCTAAAGAAAACATTAAGAAAGAAATAATACAAAACTTGTACAAACTTTCATAAAGTAGAGGAAAAAACACTTCTCAATTCATTTTATGAGGCCAGAAATACACTGGCACCAAAACTCAACAAAGACATTATAAGTAGATGATAGAGAGAGAGAGGGAGAGAGAGAGAGAGAGAGAGAGAGAGAGAGAGAGAGAGAGAGAGAGAGAGATGATAGATAGGAATTCAGATCTCAGTATCTTAATTCAATAAGACTTTTATTTCTTATTATGCTATATATCTAAAATGGGTCATCAGGAAGGCTTTGCTAGTCATAGACACTCAGGGACCAGACTGATGAAACTTTCTTCCATCTCATTATGTGCTGCCCTTATGATTAAGGCAGAGAAAGGAGACATAGAGAATCGCACACTGATTTTCAAAGCTTCTGCCATGGATGTGTGTCACCTACGCTCATGTTCATAACCATGTCCTGCGATGGTAAAGACCTACACATTCTTGGAAGGAGAGGAAAATGGATAATGATTACCTCAGGAGTCATAGATGTATATATAGTAACAGAAGAGCCTACATAAGTAACATGAATGACCCACCCAGTGAGAGTACAGAGTAGGCAATAAGGAGGCCCTGGTGCCTTGCCTTAAGAAATTCCACCAGCCTGAGAGATGGGCATGAAGGAGGCTGAGACAGAGGAAATGGGGGAGGGGAGACCAGGTGAATTCATAAAAGGATTGACCAACTATATCTAATGTGATGGAGGAGTCATGCAAGATGAGGATGTGAACAACTAGGATGTCACTGGTACCAGAACAAGATGTATGTCTGTGGCATGATGGAATTAGAAGCCAGAGGAGTAAGAACTGAATGCGAAGTGAAGAAAGGAAAATGGAATATGGATGCCCTTTAAAGAAAGTGATTGTGAAAGGAAAAAAGGCAGTAACTGGAAGAGGACATGTGTTAAGAGAGGATCTGTTTGTTACTTTAAGGGGAGACCCTAGAGAATCTTTAAATATTGATGTGAAAGATATAGTTTGGAGGAAGTGCTTCAATATATGAGAAAGGAGTCAGATCTTGGAAGGCAGGACCTGAAGGCTGGAAGTGAAGGATGCCGTGAGGAAGCATGGGGACTGCGGATAGCTGAGCTGTTGTGAGTGGAGACAAGTCGGCAAAGGAAGCCAGAGGGAAAGGAAGGAGAATGGAGCAAATGCAAAGTGAGGCAGAGACTCTGAGAGGAAGGGAAACTGCAGTAGTCTTGCTAGTCCCTGAGACTGCTTCCCTTCTGACTTCCACTCTTAGTCTGGACCTTCTGTGTCCTTACAACAACTCTCATTTTATTAAAAATATTTCATTCATTTAATAAATATTTACGGAACATCTGCTATGCACCAAGTCTGGTTTTGAGCACTGCAGGTAGAGCATGACAGATGCCGTTCTTGTCCTTGGGATCTGTTCTGCATCCAAAGAAGCCAAGTGACCCAACCTCTTTGGCTGGGCAAGCACCCTCGGTTTGGACTGATTTATTGAAAAGCAGCAAAGAGATACAACAGACATGGGGGTCAGAGCAAAGAGGACTTCCCATTATGGAAAGGGGAATAAGCCTTGTCACCTGGAATGGTTGAAGACTTTGGGTAGGTGGGGGTTGTCCAGATCTGTCTCTGAAGCAACTTGATGCAGAGAATCACTCTGTGCCTGGAGAATGCTGTGATGTACACATGATTGTGGTTGACAATATACGTGTGTGAAGAGAGACAGACCAACAAAAGTGACACTCTCCTAGGAAGCATGCTCATTCTGGTTTTTTGTTATTATTTTTTACTTTTTGTTGTAGAAATTTTAAAACATATATAAAAATTAAGACTACAGTGAACCTCCATCACCCGCAATTCTCACTTCTACTGACCCTTTTCTCCTCCAAAAACTTCTAACTTCTCCAGGACTCCCATTTGGCAAATAGTTTTGTACTTTCTCATGAAATCTTAATTTTAGTTTCTTTTGCAACCAGCACTATTTCTAAACTTTTCTGTTATGTGAGTCAATAAATTTCTATATTTCAGTTTAAAGTGAATTTTTATATTTCATAATGAAGAATATCCTGTCTAATATAGAGACATAAGAATCCTGTCTAATAAAGAAGATATAGAGTTAAGTCCCACCCAAACTTATCTGCCTGTCACCCTGAGCTTAACTACCATTTCAAGGGCATCCATGCTGTGTTAGTTATCTAAGGTTGCCTAATAAATAACACAAAACTTAGTAACTATGGTAACCGGCCTCCAAGATGACCCTTAAAAACTTTGCCTTCTGATATTTATATTTTTAGGTGAGGCAATTCTTGGTTGACCTCACAGATTGCAAGGACCTTGTCAGCTTACAATCTCTTATTTTTATTATTATTATTTTTTTTACACCTACAGCACCTGATCTTCCTAGGTGGTCTCCCATCCAACTACTAACCAGGCCCGACCCTGCTTAGCTTCTGAGATAAGATGGCATCAGGCTTGTTCAGGGTGGCATGGCCATAGACTACCTCCTGGTTTCCTTGCCCGAGTGTCATTTCCTACTTGTCTTATTCTGTAAAACAAACAGAACATAGTTGAAATGACAATGTGTGACTTTCAAGCTAGGTCACAAGAGACATTGCACTTTGCTCCTTGCTCCCTCTGGACATATCCCGCTGCATTGTGATGACTGGGTGAGCACACAGGAGGGTGCCTGTCTTGCCCTGGGGAGCCAGGAAGGGCTTTCTAGTGGAAGCAATGACTAAGTTGAGTCCTAAAATTTATCCTCCCCTTCTGAATGCTCAGTGGACAAAGCTCTCTGAAGGCATGTTGACAGATGAGGACACTCACTTCCTTTTAAAACAGGCTCTCATGCTTCCAGGATGTCAGGGGACACATCTAGTCAATATATACACCCTGGAGGGAAAAAAAAACAGACAAGGCCCCCCTCCCTGACCCTATTTCCCTGCTGGATCGAACCACAGCATTTTCTCAGGGATCTCCTGCAGCCAGTGCCCCAGCCTCTGTGGATAGCTCAGAGAAGTGGAAGTAAAGGGGTCACAGTTCCTACAGGCAAGGACAGTGGGGAAATCTGATGGAGAGAGGATGTTGACCTCCTGCAAAGACACAGATATACACTTCCTGAGCTGAGTTGTTGGTTGGGGAAGGCTGAGCTAGAAAGCCTGTGCATGCCTGACCCCCACACCTTTGCTGACCAGCCGTCTCCATTCCTGTCTGTTCCCTCCCCAAAAGGGGAGCTCAGAGCATGCTAAAATGTCCCTCCCCTTCCAACAACTACTCCTGGCTCTCCCTCTCACATACTTCCCTCTCCCACAGCCCACCCCTTCCTGGCAAGCTGCCTTCACTTGGCCTGCCTTCTCTCCTTGGTCTCATTCTTACTTCATTGTTCTTCTTTTCTTCCCTTTTGCTTGTGTGTTGTAGCAATGGGTATACATGAGCATGTATTTCTGTGCACATTCTTAAGAGTGCGTATGTGTCTGTGTATATCACAGTATATTGGTGTATGTGCCGGACCTGGCAATTGCTCAGGACCAGGGTTCTCAGATGTGATAGGAGGCTGCAGAGGTCCTGACCCTTTAGCACTTCCTGGAAAAGGCCTCCCTATTCTGACCCCTCCCTTACCTCCCAGTCTCATATCTCATTACACCAACATGGAACTCACCCACCCTCTCACTCTCTTTCCTCAGCCTAGGGTTTCTATTCCTAATCCTTATCCATTATTAGGCAAACTATTGCGTGTACTTGAAGCTTGGCTCCAGTGTCACCTCCTCCCAGGAGCCTCCTTGAGCCCCTGAGTCTTGGCTGGGTATCCCCTACAGCAGTGGCCAGTGCCTCATCTCTCCCCCAGGGCTAGCTGCTTGTTGGTCATCTTCCCCCAGCTTCTGGCACAGTGCCTGGCCCAGAATGGTAACTCACTGCAGGGGTTAATGCAGCCACGGGTCTGGCTGCTGGGGCAGGGCAAAGGGAGAAAGACAAAATTAGGAGGGGGGATTATATATAATAATTTATTACCCTCACTCCCCACCCCTGCTAAGCAATCTACACTGAATCTTTCTCCTGGTGGGTTAAGGTTCAAGGGAATTGCAGGTATGTTGGCGACCGTGGGTGAACTTTATTCTTGGAATTGGGAGTAAATTGTGCCCCCCACCCTATTACCCACATACACACTGGCACCACACCAGGCTGCTTTCTTAAAAGAATGTGAGCTATCATTCTAAATTTCTAATCTTCCTGGTATAAGGCCACGGTCAAACATAACTCGCAGCTCTGACCCTCGCTAATCATCCTCCGCACCCCAAACAAACGTTAAAGTCAGTCTGGAAGCGAGCTTGTGGTGGAAGACATTGAACCCGGGGAGGCCCCACGGAGGACCCGCCTCCTCAGCCACCCCCTTGCTCCCCCAGCCAATCGCTGAGCACCTTTGGTTTCCGGAGCGAGGATTGGGGCCGGGGGCAAAGAGCGGGGCTGCAAGGAGTTTCAAGCCAGGCAGGCTGCATGCTCTGGGGGCTGACGCAACTAGAGAATTTGGCTTCTTTTTATCACATATATCATTTTGCCATATATGGTCACCGAGAGCTACTGGCAACGAGACTTGGGCCCAGATGGTGGGCTCCCAGAGTGCAATGAGCTACATACCAGCTTAGAACAAACAGACCATCGCTCACTCCGCAGGACAGGTGGGTGGGCCAAGAGAGGGGTTATATATAGTTCTGGTCACATTCCTTCACTAATGCATGTTGGCCCCCAAATGCACAAACAATCTCCATTTCTGGCTCTTTTTACTGAATTTGCTAATTGCTATTCTTCTATAACCAAGGGAATGAAAAAAATTCCAGGAGGAATGTGGGGGAAGAGATCTGCTGGCCGTTATTTCCCTTCCTTGATCCTCCCCTCCTCCCACCCCCTTTTCCCTTCCTCTATTGCCCCTGACGTCTTTTCCATCCTGGCCACCCCAGCGGGCCTCCTCTACTGACTCTCTTCCATTCTCCCCTTGCCTTTCATCTCCTTCCCTGCATACTTCCAGGCCAGGCAAAGCTGGCCTGTTGCAAATGCTCCCTGAGTTTGGTCAGGAGTCACAGCAAACAAGATCCTCAGCTCCCAGAACCTGTCTTTGCAAAATATTGAGGTTCACCCTCCCTACCTGGCCTGACCAAGCAAGAAATGCTGCCCCAGCCTGCCCAGGATCTTGAAAGCAGCAAAAATGGCAGCACAGGAAGCTAATCCTGGAGATAACAACAGACCTGAATAAATATTAGTGATCCCCAAAAGCCAATTCAGAACCTCACTTTCTATCTGCAGCCTGAGGCAGTCAAGATTTCCAAGGTTTATCACCTGTGGAATCAAGTAGCTCTGAAAATGGATAGTGCTGGAGCATCAGGCAAGATGAACTCTGAGAGGAAACTTCAGGTCATGCAGAGAAATGCTCTTGGCACACTCCTTGATTTTGGCACAAGCGGCATGGTGTCCCCCCTGCCCTTCATCATGGGCTGTCAAGGAAGAGATTTCAAAGCTTGCTTCTTAATTTAATAAGAGCACAAAATAGTGGTGGCCCTAAGATTAGGTGATGTCAGCCAGCTGAGAGAACAGCTACCCTTCTCTGCCCAGCAGGAAAGAAAGAAAAAACAAAACAAAAAAAGGGATGGCTGAGTGAACAGTGGTCCTGTCTCCAACTCAGAAAGTTGGTAGCATGTAGGTTCAGGTCTCCCTCCACCCCGCTGCTCCACTTTTCACCTTTTTTGAGAAGAATCAGAAGAAAGGGGAATCTGTGCTTTCAGGAGGGTCAGAGATGAGGTTAGTGTTGTGAGGGAGTAAGGTAGAAGCAGCTGGAATCAGCAAACTGAGGATGGTAACTGGAATTGACAAGTTCAGGAAAAGCCAAGAGGCCAAGAGAGAGAGGTCAGAGAAATGGTTTTGTATTCGTGTGTTCATTATTGACAGCACTCAGTGGAATCTGGACTCAAAATATGAGACTTCGAGAGGTTATTGATCACCTCTGAGGAACTTTGCCTGAATTTAGGGTAAGCTGCCACCAGTGAGACTTCGTTATGGTGTTGGAACAGTCTGACTGCAGCCAGAGCATGGATAACTAACTATACAGTTAACATCCCTTTCCTCTCATCGTTTTTATTAAACATACACACACATGACTCTTAAGTTAAAAATCAAGAAAATCGAGTTAGAAAAACCAGTTCCCGATTTGCCACAATCCACCAAAATGAAGGCTACAAATATCCTGCGACTTATCAGGCTGCAATTCACCTAATAGGAATTTAGCCTATGATACATGTGTAACGGTGGTCACTGCAATTGTGTGTAATAGTGAAAGCACAGGAAACAACCAAAGTGTTCATCCACAAGGACCAGATTAAAGAACAAATTTTAAAGGGCTCCCATGCCTAGAATCACATCTACATTCTTCATCCTGAGGTTCAAAGTCCCAGAGTTCTAAAGGTGAAAAGAACTCAGCACTTTCTCAGCCAGCCACCATGCATGTGACTTCTCTGGTTGATCTAGCCAACTGTAGGCCCAATATATTCCTATTGCCATACAGGAAGGATGAATAATGGAGACCACCATCCGTGGCGACCTTGATCAACTGGAACAAGAACCCCTTCCTCAGCTCTCTTCGCAAGTGGCCAAACCCTCAGTTGCTCTGGGAGCACAGGTGGGGGCTACTGTGTAGGTTATGGTTGTACATGCTCAGGTGTGGGTTCTGTGGCCCCCTCCCCTTCCCCAGCCCCACTGCATGAAGTGTATAGAACATTGCGATTGGATTCAGTATTGTCTTCTCCTCACCTTTATACACATTAAACACAGGTGAATATTTAAAAAAAAAAAAAATCAACTGAAAACCTAAAGAAACTCCTTGAGAAAGATTTCACTTCCCCCAACCCCCAGTATAAAAAAATGAGACAGCACAACCACAATAGCTTCCTATAAGCCAAATTAAATGAGCTAATTAAAAAAAAAAAAAAAAAAGAACGAAAAACAACCCCCAGACTCTTTTCACTAAGGCCAGACTCCACAGGTTCTTGCTCTTTTTACCTCTCTGATGATTTCAGTGAAAGAAAACCTTGCCTTTTCGTTTCATCTGCTTGCTTTGATGACCACACACCTCTCTCCCCTGAGAGACTCAGCTCTACAGTTGCACTTGGAATTCACATCCTGTTGCTCTTTTTTTTTCTTTTTTTGTTTTATTATCTTTTTCAAAGGAAAAAAATGTGTATTTTGTATCACATAGCATAGAACATGTACTATGTTACAAAAAACTAAGGAACGATGTCTAATACAAGACAAAAGTTAATTTCTCTCTCATGTGAAAGAGGTCCAGAGGTGTGCAGCCTGGGGCTGGTATGTTATCAGCGCCCTGGCATCATCAGGGACCCAGACTTAGTCTTCATGCTCTGATTCCCAATGCCTGCCTTCCATCCTTAAAATTCATCATAACCATTGGAGATCTAGTGATCAGAGTTGTGTTTCAGGCCAGGAGCAGCAAAGTATGGTCAAGAACTTCTGGGAAGGCTAATAAAGAGGGGTTGAATTATTGGTGAAGTGATCCTTTTATATTTCCCTCCTTCTGTTGCTCTTTCTGCTGTACCACTAATGGTGTTGCCAGAGGGGGCAAGGCAGGCTAGGTTTGAAGGTCAAAGAGAGTAGCCACTTGCTGAAACTCTGCTGGTGAGGTCCCTTGCTCCAGCACTGACACCACGCTTCACTATACTAGAGAGGAAGTGGAATGTCAGCAGCAAAGCGTCCCTTTGGTTTTAATTTTCCACTTCCCTCTGAGGGGGAAGAAGCAGGTAAGGAAACCACAGGAAAAGCTTGTATAAAGCTCCTTGATCCAATCAAGTACACCCCGGAGGAAATAAGAATCCATCAAAGGAAGGTGCTGACAAGGCTCAGGTGAGGCTGGGTCAGAAAAACCAGACTCGAAGAGCTCAGGTTTTCAAATCCTTACAGATAGTATTGTTCTTTAAAAATGTTTTCATTATCAAAATTTTCAAACATATACAAAAGTAGAGAAAATAATACAAAGAGTCCTACCCTTGTACCTATCACCCAGTTTCAGTGGTTAGAAACACTCTGCCATTCCTACTTCATTGTCTCCTCCCACATTTTTTTCCTTGAAATATTGAAAAGCAAATTTCAGATATATTATTTCATCCTTAAATACAGCAGTGTTTATCTCTAACTGGTAAGAACTAAAGATAAGGATAAGAATTTTGTTTTTTAATACCACCATCACACCAATACCATGAGAGCACTCAGAACAGGTCTCCCCAAGATGAGCTGCTTTGGCATGCGAATTATTTTGAGCTGAAGGCAATCGAGACCCTGAGAGCTCATGAGAAACTTTTACCTCTTTCTTAAAACATTTAAATTAGGGGCCTTGCCCATGATAGGAGTTATCACCAGAAATAACGTTTTATGACCTATCTGTGGGGCAGGACCAACTTCTAAACATTGAACATCTGCTCTTATCATCCTGCAAATGACCTTCCTCCCCTCTGAAGTCCCAAGGTGCCTTACCTCATCCTTAGCTCAAAGTGTCTTACATGCTTCATTTTCCCTTTCTGTCTGTGAACTTCTCATGTATGTGGAGTTCACATAGGTACCTATGTAGTTAAATTTGGCTATTTTCTCTTGTTAATCTGCCTCATGTCAATTCGATTGGTTAGACCAGCCAGAAAAACCTAGAAAGGTAGAAGAAAGTTTCTTCCTCCCACACAGTTATATTCAACAGAATTAATAACAATTCCTTAATATAAAGTAGTCTGTATTGAGTTTTCTCTAATTGTCCCCAAAATGCCTATTTTTAGTTTGTTCAAATCAGTATCCAAACAAAGTTTACAAATTGCATTTAGTTAACATGTTCAAGTCTTCATTTATAACACTTTCCACTTTCTTGCTGTTTTTAATGTCATTTATTTGTCAAAGAAACTGGGTCATTTGTCCTATAGAATTAGTCACATTGGCTGACTGTATCGTTATTGAGTGGTTTAACTGTTCCTCAACGATTAAGTTATATGTTAAAATTCAAGATCTGGGTATTCTCAACCCTGGCTGCACATCAATATCATCTGGGGAAATTTTAAACATTTCTGAATTCCTGGTCTCATCCCTGATGATTCTGGTTCAGCAAATCTAGGGTACAGCCCAGGAGTCCTTTTTTTTTAAGCCACCCAAGTGATTCTGATGTGCATCTCTCATCTCTCAGCTGAGAACCACTGACCCCAATATTTGGGCTTTTCCAAAAAGGGCTACTGATTATCCAGAAGGAGGGCAGGGAGAATGGAGAGAGGAAGGAGGGACAGATGAAAGAGAAGTTGACAAACACTTATTGAGCACTGAACACTTAGGTTGGGATGGCATTGTTGAGAAAGAAATAAAAGAGTTTCAATTTACTAGTTTAAAAGTTTACACCGGAGAACCAAATCCCTGACTATAAAAATGTAACACACATCAAATCCCAGACCTAGCCCGTGTTTAACTCCCTGTCCGCTCCAAGTAAACATAATTGGGAGATGACAGATAATGGTGGGAATGGAGGAGCTGTAGGAATCAGACCCTGCACCCAGAATGGGAGTCTGCCCTCCCGTGGGTCCTGTGGGAACCCATCTTTTTCTGTATTCTAGGCCCTCTGCTCTGAAGCTCCTTTCACTTAATACTGTAGATTATTTCCATTCTTTGTGAGTCTACTTGTGAACAAGAAAAAGACTAAAATGAAGGATAATCCCAATACGTTAAAAAGCTTTGTGACATTCAGCACATGGGCTAAATTCCTTATTTGATATATGAGGAAGCCATATTCCACTATAATTAAAAGAAAAATAGTGTTTTTTTGTCCTCTTAAATAAAAGTCTAACAAATATTTAAAGAATATCAATTTGAAAGGGTACTCTTTATGATTATGATAAATTTCTCATTATTCACAGAGGGGAGTCAATTGATATTAAGATTCAAACTGGAAAAAAAAAACCCTAAAGGAAAAGAAGAATACGTTTGATTCATTAAAATATAACAAATTTAATGCAGACCGGAAAGATACCATAATGTTAAGTCAAAAGCAACAGGTTAGGAGAAATAATTTAACAATATTTTTCAAAATAAAGATCTCCCACATAGAAGTAACTAAGTAGGAAAGGGACAAAAAATAGAAACATGCAATTCACAGATAAGGATTTCCACATGGCTAAGAAACAAAAACATGATCAACTGCAGTAGTATCCAAAGAAGTGCATATTAAAACAGCAAGAAGATACATTTTTTTCACTAAAAAATTAGATGAAAAGTTGTCTGTTAATGGTGAATGTTGCCAAGAGTGTGAAGAAGGGAATTCTCTTGTGTATTATTTGTCAGACTGAAGGTCAATTTGACCATATCTACTGAAATATTAAATGCCTGCACCTTTTGACTGACAGCTCCACTTCTAAGTAGGTACCTAATCTGAAGAAGCAATAGCATATACACCCAAAGAGCCATTGGTCCTTCACTCATCCATTTATTCAGTGAATATTTACTGAGTGCCTACTATGTACCAGACCCAGTTTTAGGCACAGTAAGAACAAGCAGAAAAAGCTTTTTTTTAAAAAAAAAGAAAAAGAAAAAGAACAATAAACAAATGAACATTCTAACAATCAAATGACTAAATAGGATAAAATCAGATGGGAACAAGTGCTACGAAAAAACTATTTCATGCAGTATGATAATGAAAAAAATTGGGGACCCAGTTAAATGTCCCTCGAATGGGAAATAGTTTTAAATAAATATGTACATACTGCGGACTATTATATAGTATTTAGAAAGGATAAAGTAGTTCTGTATGTACTGACATAGTGAGTTCTCCAAGATATAAATCCACTAAATAAAAGCAAAACCTTGCAATTCAGTACATAGAATTTAATCCTATTTATCTGAAAAAGAAAAGTATCAAATTACATATATACACACATATGTATGAAAATGAAAAGTTCTTGAAGAATACACAGCAAATGGATAATATGGTCATTTTCTAAGCCTGGGAATTAGGATTTGAAGGGAAAATCAATGGGAATTTTTGCTTCTTCTGTGTGGTTTGAATATTTTACACTGAGAATGTTTTTATAACATTTGAAAAGAAACATGGTAAAAGGAACAAAATAACTGTTACAGAAAGTAGAAGAAGATGGAGACTTTCCCAATTCAATTTACAAAACTAACATAACCCTGATATTGAAACCTGACATCATTAGCACAAATAAAGACTAGAGATTAATGTTGCTTAGGAATATGGATGGAAAATTCCTATGCAGAACATTAGCAAATGGAATCCAGCAGTATATAAAAAATAAAAAATAAATAAAACATGACTAAGCACGGTTTATTCCAGAATCACAAGCATGGATGACTATCAGGAAATCTATTAATACAATTTATCAGGACAATCAGTACTGCTCTGGATCTGGGCAATAGGGCCCCCCACTCCACCCCCACTCCAGCCTTGCTTCTCCCAAAGGGCAAAGGACTCCTGTGGGCCAAGAGGACTTGTCCTGTTTTTCTCCTCCCAGACTACATTTTTGATACCAAGACTCCAAAATCGCCTGCCCCAGTGGCCCCAAGCCCATTTCCAGGACCTATACTGGCTTCTTCCCCTTCCTCAAGGATGGATCCTGCCACCAGAATGGTACACACCCCAAGGCCTGAGGGATGGCCAAGGTGAAGCTGTTTGTGGGGGACTGGCAATGTAGTAGGGTGGAACTTGGATATATGAGCTGGGGTGTCCATAGCTGTGCACAGGAGGCATCTCATGGTGTGGGATGGAATTGGGGGTGAGAAGAGAAGTAGGGTGGGCTGTATTCTGGGGTTGAGAACAGTGGACTCTCTCAAAGCTTCCATAAGCCAAGGAGTATGAAAATTCAAGATTCACATTTGGCCTCCCTGGTTGTTATGAAGATAACTGTCAGTGTAGGAGACAAAAACATATTTTATTTAACAGTTTGACATTTTAGTTTGCAATTTCTAAATATTTAGAAATATAACAGTCTAGGCCTCCATTTGTACTCTTGGCCCAGGCCCCACAATTGTTGAGAGCAATAATAGAACTTAAGAGAAAAAAAGGTGTGATACCAAAAATAGATAAGACATTGGAAAGATAAATTGAGAGGGAGAAGAGACAGATGGTGAGAGGAAAGATGGAAATGGAGACATCCTAAAACTCAATCACCTGCTCTTTAATGTATGCTTACCAATGCCTGCCTTCTGCTAGTCAGGGTGAGGAACACCAGTGTAAGGAAGGGTGGGGAGGAGACCCTATGAGTTGTGAAACTTTGAGGAGGTGAGAGTGGGGACAATTTTCTGTCACTAAAGATGGAGTCTTCGATTTATCCTTAAGGCCAACCTTTTTTTTTTTCATCTTTGTTTGTTTTGGCAAAACACACTAGAATTGACTCTTTATTGCACAAATATAAAGCAAGTTCCTAGCTATTGTTCTTAAACAAACTGTGAAATGAACACAACCTGAATGCATTTGTTAATAATGATGGTTTTCTCATGCTAGTCTTGGGTGTCTGCTGAATCAGGGTGTGTAAGAATGTCACTACTCTGGTTTTTTCTATGGAGAGATGGTTTTGTGTTTATTTTTCAAGGGAGATTTGTTCTCTGCAGATGAGAATCCAAGAAACAAAACACAAGAGAAGTCACTTTGAGATTTCTAAATGGTCTTCTACCTTTAATCTTGCCCCAATCCCAAAATGACTTTTTTTCTTCTTAAATAGTTTCATTAAAGCATAATTTACATACCATAAAATTCATCCATTTTAAAGGTACAGTTAGACAAATTTTAGTAATTTGTACAGTATGCAGTCATCACTAGAATCCAGTTTGATAATATTTCCATCACCCAAAAATGTCCTGTGTGCCTATTTGCAGTCACTCCTCGCTCCCACTCCTTGCCTCAGGAAACCACTAATCTGCTTTCTGTCTCTATAGTTCTGTCTTTTCTAGACATTTCATATAAATATAATCATACAATATGTAGTCTTTTGCAGTCTGGCTTCTTTCACTTAGCATAATATTTTTGAGGTTCATCCATGTTACAGAATGTATCAGTACTTCACACTGATATTGCATTCATACTATTACTAAATGGTGTTCATTGTATGGATGTACCACATTTGTTTATCCATTCATTAGTTGAACATTTGTGTTATTTCCTGTTTTGGACCATTATTTAAAATGTTGCTGTAAACAATTGCTACAAGTCTTTGTATGGACATATATTTTAGTTTGTCTTGAGTATATACCTAAAAGAGGAATTGCTGAGTCATAAGGTAAGTTTATGTTAAAAATTTTAAGTAGCTGCCAAACTATTTTCTAAAGTGGCTGAGTTATTTAAATTCCCACCAGCAATGAGGGTTTTAATTTCTTCATATCCTTGTCAACATTTAATATTGTCAGTTTTTTTTTTACTATAGCCATTCTAGTGGGTAATTCATTGTTTTAATATGTATTTTCTTCATGTCTGATGATGTTGAGCATCCCTTCATGTGGTTATTGGTCATCCAAATATCTTTTTCAGGGAAGTGTCTATTTAAATCTATTGCTCATTTTAAAATTAGTTTATTTTTTTATTAATAATGATCTGTTAAAAACATAAATTGGGTCAGGTAACCTTCTTTTTGAAAACCTTTCAATGATTTCACATTTACCTTCCTCTCCTACCACCTCCTCTTTACCAGGTTAACTCCCACTCATCCTTCTTCTTTTTGTTCAGGTATCTCTTCAAACTAAGTCAGGAACTTCTGATATAATATAATTTGTCATGGCCCCTGGATATTTACTTCATGGAACTTGATACCATTGTAATTAAATATGTAGTTATACAATTTTAATCTTTGTCTTCCCTGCCCTTCAACAGGCTCCATGAAAGGGGCATGGGCATGGGTGACATCTTGTTGCCCCACTGTATGCTCAGAATTTAGCCAGTGCCAGGTACACAGAGGGCGTCCCAAACACATTTGTTGAATGAATAATTGAACAAAGAGGTCCTGCTTCTCTGAGGAGTGAGATCCCTAAAAGGCCAAGTTCATTCCAACCCAGGGGATGACAGCAGTAAACCGACAGGGGGACAGTAGTCAGAGCCACTGGCATGATCAGAGCTACCAGGAGGATCTCTGGACTGAAAAATAACAGGATGTTTCTGAGAGGAACTTTCAAAAGTATAAAGTGTGTATACTAAGAGCCTGTCTTAGGGACGGGCCTCCAGCTGGAGAGAATCTGTACACTTGGAATTCCTTCCTGGGAAACAACAATTTAACTCTTGAATTGAGAGTAGATGAGGAATTTTAGTGGATGAGGTAAGAAAGAAGCTCTACTATAGAAGAGGCTTTGGGAAAGGCCTCTGTAATTCAGTCTTAAAAGAAGACATTTCCTTTTCACACACTAGGTTATGATATAAAGCATTAAGCAGAGACCAGTATTGTCAGGAGACCCAACAGGGCCCTGGCACCTAGACTCTGCGTGAAATTTTGTCTCAATCTTTTTCTTTCTCACAGTCCCGTTTCCCTCCTTCTCTCTCTCTCTCTCTTTACTTAGAATGGAAACATATCTGTTGGTAACCTGATGTTAATCACAGTTTGGATAAATTGAACATTTTACCCTCAAAAAATCAAAATGTTCCCAAATGAGATTCTGACATATTACTGTTGATCCTTGAACAACACCGGGGTTAGGAGCGTCAACCTCCAGTGCAGTTGAAAATCCACCTAATTTGACTCCCCAAAAACTTAATTGACCCTCAGTATCTATGAGGATTGGTTCCAGGTCCCCCTGTAGGTACCAAAACTCATGGATGATTAAGTCCCCTATGTAAAATGGGGTAGATCAAGACATACAGTCTGCCCTCCACATCCATGGACTCCCAACCAGAGATCAAAAACAGTACAGGTATTTAATAAAAGTTTCAAGATCCTCTAGATTAGCAGTCCCCAACCTTTTTGGCTCCAGGGACCGCTTCCCCTATGAGAATCTAATGCCTGATGATCTGAGGTGGAGCTGAGGTGGCAATGCTGGTTCTACAAATATAGATGAAGCTTTATTCACTTTTCCAGCATTCACTTCCTGCTGTGCGGCCCAGTTCCTACCAGGCCAGGGACCAAACTGGTCTGCTGCCCTGGGGTTGGGGACTCCTGCTCTAGATTGTGATTCAGAGATCCTTGTATTAAAAAGTGCCACTTAAACTGTGGGCATTGCTTATTTATTCTTACAGATACATTGGAAAGAAAACCAGGGTATATAGTTATCTATTATTTGTTGGAAGGTGGGGTGATAAGCAGATCAGGGATTAGAGGCAATTTTTTTCTTAGATAATTTATTTTAAAACAATCTCAAATTTATACAAAGTTTTCAAGTATGGTAAAACAAACAAACAAACAAAAAAAAAAAAAAAAAGCCTTGCTTCCTGAACTATTTGAGAGAAACTTGCTAATATGGTGCCCCATCACCCTGAGGACTTCAGTGTGGATTTCCTATGAGAACCTTCCCTGATATAACCACAAAATAATTTTAAAAACTGGGAAATCGACATTGATATATTTCCACCATTCAAGTTTCACGAAGTGTTTTAATAATGTCCTTTATAAAAATAAAAAGATCCAACTCATAATCACATGTTGCCTTTAGTTGTCACATCTCTTTAGTCTTCTCCAGTCTGGAATAGTTTCTTAGTGCTTCCTCAGCCTTCATGATCATAAAGATTACAGGCCAGTAATCATGTCAAATATCTTTCATTTTGGGTTTGCTGTTGTTTCCTCTTGAATTATCTTCAGCTTCTGAATCTTGGGCAGGAATATCACAGAAGAAATATATCCTCTTACTGCATCCTAGCAGGCGACACATGATTTTGATTTGTCCCAGTACTGATGACGTTACCAGTAATCACTTCATTAAGGCGGGGTCTGCCAGGATTCTCCAGTGTAAAGTTACTCTTTTCTCCTTTTTAATAAATGAGTATTTTGTAGAGAGTACTTTGAGACTATTTAAATGTCCTGTGCTGGCTCAAATTTTCAACTTATTCATTTTTTAATTTATAGATTCAAAGTTCCCTATTTTATTACTATTTAGCTTCTTATACTTTTCTTTTTTGGAACCATGTGAATGGATTAACTATTTTTAAAACTGATTTTTTAAAGAAGGGACCTGAAGTCTAAAACCTCCACTGATCATGAAGCTTCACTGAATTCACCATTATTCTTTGGCCAGGCTGAAGGTGTACACTACCCAAGGTGCCTGGATATGTGCGTGGTAAAACTTAGGACCGAGAGTGGGCAGAGACATTTCCCCACATGGTAGTGGGTGGCTGCTATCAAAAACAGGGAGAATGGAAACTGGACGTCAAAGACAAGAGTGGATATAAAAACAAGAAAACACAGAAAAGAGGCTATGACCAGAGGGCATTGGGAGTCCAGTGTTGGGAAATAGAGGATGTATTGGAATGAAAGTGTGTGCCAGAAAGTAAAGGAACAAGCCTCAGGGCCAGAGGGTGATCACGGGGCAGTGAGGCCCCTGCTCGGTGGCATGTTCCATTGGACACCAAGCCACTTTCCATGAAGTTGAGACCCAAGTAGGGACAATTGGCAACACCTGGTTGAGGAGGTCATTCGAAGGCAGAGGATCAGCTCCTAGAAGGCCTGATGACATCTCCAAGAAATTATGTGTGTACAGATAGAAGACTTTAAATGAAAGAACAACCCGGAATCTGCTAGTCTGCTTGCCAGAGGTGGACATCAGGCCAGCACTTGAACTTTGGCAGTGATGCTGGTATGGAGAAAGTTGTCAGCAGTCGCTGAATTCTTTGTACGCTCCATTTTTTAAACACAGGAAGTATCTGCCACATTACATGAATTATACTTAATGCCACTCATTCTATGCCTCTCCCCCAGGCTTTTCTCTCCCCACCTCTCAGCCATGGAGTCCGCTTATCATTCCTGCGTTCACGGGATATTTTAGGAAACTGTATGTTGGCAGCTGTCCCTGGCCTGAGCAGAGCACACCTCCGCAGACAGACACATTCTGCAAATTTCTAACAAAGCAAATATGTTGATTTTGGCCTATGTTAGCTCCAACTTATCAGACTATATTGCTTGGTTGACTAGAGGGAAATATCTAGGGAAAACACATTTTATGATTTTAATTGTTATTATAGGTGCTCTCAAAAAATAAATCTGTGACCCGCAATATATTTCAGTGAAAGAACACACATCTGGTTCCAATTAGCTCTGGAGCCTGTTGGCTGACTTAGCACGGGAGCCTTTTCTGGAAGTCAGCTTTGTGTCTCAGGGATTTTGTTTTCACCCAGAGAGGCACAGTGGAGACCTTGTTTCATCACAAAGGCATTAACTGTTAGTGCGACCCCTCACAAACACGGCAATGCTAACCAAAGACCTCAAAACGTCAGAATCCTGTCGTGGATGACTGAGACAGGCAAGTCTGAAGGCAAGGGCAGAATGGATGGAGAAAGAGTTCCAGAATAGCCTGACAGACTCTGCTTTGGGCATTGCCATTTTAACCTCTATTCACAAGGAGGACCAATAGAAGCTTTCATAAAGACAGTGGCACTTCTCACCTTCGTTCTGGCTAAGAGAACACAATCAGTAATAAATATTATGCTATGTTCACTTTCATTATGAGCAAAATGTTAAAACCTGTAGCAGACATCCTGAGATAGTTCACTTTCTTCTCTAAAGATGATAAGAGCTATAATAAACACACCTGCATATCTCACTTTCTTTATGGGTAAGATAGCAAGATTAATGATAAAAATGGGTGAAATGAAGCCAACACAGCCAATATCTACACTGGACCATAGACTCCAAGGATCTCACAAAGCAATGTCCAGGATGAAATGTCTTTGACCTGAATGAACCCTTATGATTTTAAAATCTATTGGCAGTAGCAGTTTCTGGCTAATGGAGGTATCACAGCTCTTTCTGGAATCTTCTCTGGGAGCAGGAAGAATAAGATAACTTCAATTTCCAGTTTCTTCCTCTCAACCTGTATTCTTGCCATGGACGTCGGGAGTCATTTGGAAAAATAGAGTCCTGCCTTGCTCCTAGGACATGAGGGGTCTTGCTTGGGGTGGTCTCTCTTCATTCTCTACCTACACGGCCCTTTCTCCCCTAATCACACTCTATACACCCCCCAAGAACTCCTTAGCTTTTTGCTTAGTTGCCGGTACCTTGCTTCTCAAAGGAAACAGAGACCAATTTTTACCAGTTAGACCATCGAACAGAGTGAGGTAATAATATCCTTGAACAAACCTGACTTGATAGGGAAAAGATAGTTTTTTTTCCCGATTGCATACATACATCCACGTATAGATTTTAGCCTTCAAGAGCCTTTGACAAGTTATCCCACATAAGGCTTCATGAGCCATTAAATGACTGGTTACTTTTTGTCACAAGTAGGAAGCTACCTTAAGTGCAGAAATAAAGGGGCGCTTCTCTGGATGGAAATGTATGAATAATAATTTTTGAAACAGCCAACAATTACTGAGCACTAACTATGTGCGAGGCATTGCTCTAAGCTTGTCCCAAGTATAAACTCACTAAAGCCCTCTAAGAGAGGTACCATGAGGGTACCAACTGTACAGTTACAAAGAGATTAAGACTTGGCTGAGGTAACTCAGCTAGTTCTAGAACAAAAATTGCTGTCTTTATAATAATTCATTTAGGTTCTATCATTGTAATGTAAAATCTCATTGTAATGTTTGTGACTGACACAGGTATTAAAAATTCCATGAGAATAAATTGCAGAAAGATCCTGTTAGGCTGCTGGTCACAGTGTTGGCACTGTTGGCCCTCAGTCTCCTGACGATTCTAATCTTGCATCATCCCCCAACAATGTTCCCTCTTTCCAAGCCCCAGCCACCACCCTTATTCAGGCCTTTACTCTGTTTGCCTTGAACGCTTATAAATGGCCTCTTAACTAGCTTTCTGTTGCTTCCTTGCTCTGATTCAGTTATCACATCACTGCCAAATTAAATGAACACCAAACAGCTCTGTCCTAGCCCTAGCCAGCTCAAAGCCCACCGTTATCTATGTTCAAGGCCTTCTATGGCACGCCACAGCCAACTTTTCCAGTGTCACCTAAATTATGCTCTTTGACTCAATATATTTTTGTTGAGTGATGACCTTGAGCAAAAGTACTGCAGCAGGTTATGGAAATTCAAAGATGAAAGGTCATAGTCCTTGTCCTCAAGTTGTTTTTTTTGCAGTAAGAAGACAGACTTGTAAACAAATGCAAAATCCTAAGTTAACTGTTCCAACATGGACTGTACAGAGGACAACAGGAGAAGAAGCGCTTATACTTCCCAGGATCATCTGAGATAGGGAGCTTTGAGCTGAGAGAACAAGCCAAAATTCTGAGTGGATCAGGGGAGCGAGTTCCAGAAGGTGGGCACAGTGCACAGTGACACTGTGAAAGGACGAGCAGCTAAGTCTGTGGGAGCCTAGAGTTTAACAGGAAGTAGAGGAAGTTGAGAAAACAGGGGCCAGATAAAGGCCCTTCATAAGTGAAGTATTGTATGGATATAAATCCAACTCTGAACTACAAAACGATTTTGAAGTTTGTCTGGAAAAATATGTACATTGCTCCCCCAAAATTTTTAAGAATAACAAGGAAAGGACAAATAACTGCTCTATTAAATATTAAAATATATTATAGGATCACAATGGTTGGAATTGTGTGGTGCTGGTGAGAATTAGAAAGATAGATAAAGAAATAGAATAGGAAGTATAGAAACGAGTCAAATATATAATACTAAGCTAACAAATATAAATGTGGCATCTCATATCAGTATCAAAATGATGTATTATTCAAAAGATATTGTTAGAACAACTACCTGATTTATTTTGAAAAAAAAGTTGGATTCCCTATTCTTCTTAATCATTCACAAAATGAATCTAGATCAGTGCTGTTCAACAGAACTTTTTGCAATGATGGAAATATTCTATATCTGCACTATTTGGTATGGTAGCCACTGGCCACATGTGATTATTGAGCACTTGAAATGGGGCTAGTGTGTCGAAGAACTGAATTTTTTATTTTAATTCGAATCAAATTTACATAGCCATTGTGGCTGGTGGCTGAATAGCACAGTTCTAAATGCACTAAATGTATAAATATAGAATAGAAAATAATAAAATATTAAAATAAAATATAAGTAAAATGTAATATTATGGTAAAAAAAAAAAAGGTCTTCTTTGGCATCATATCAAAAGCAGAAATCATAAAAGAAAAGATAGATGCTTTTGACTGTAAAAATGTCAAACTTTGGAATATATAAAATACAATATAATAAAATAAATTAAAAGGTAAAGTCAGACAAAATTTACTTCATAGACAACAGATAAAGGATTTATAGTTTTGATATCTTATTATAAATTAATAAATTAATTATAAATAGATATTATAATTTAATAAAAAATGGAGTCTTAGAAAAATAAGCAGACATGAATAAGAAAATCACAAAAGATGAATTACAAATATCTAATAAATAGGAAAGAAAAACTTTAACCTCACCAATAATCACAAATTCCCCAATCAGAACAATTATGAGATAATTTATCAAATTGGTGATGCCTTAAAAATGTTGCTATAGGCATCATCGAGGTGGGTGGGTAAGAAAGCAAGCATTTTCCTACATTGTATGTGCAAGTGGAAAGCAATTTAGCAATATAGATCAAATTATACACTCTTGGGTCCAAATTTAGATATTTTTACATCCCCCATGTTTATTTTACATGAAAACCCACAAATTAAGGCCCCCAGATGGCCATTATTAATGTGTGTGTGTGGTGTAGTGAATTTTTATTTAATTGAATCAAATATTTCTGGATGGCCAATATTTAGTCTCTATGACAGCCATAGTCCAGGTTCCATTTCTGTGTACTTGGTGGCATTCCTTGTGGCAAAGGGGAGCCATGGGGAGGTGAGATGGTGTCCTGAGAGCTCAGGAATAATAATCACTGCTGTTACTTAGCAATTAGCTGTGTGCCAAGCACAGGACATGCAGCATCTCGTTTAATTCTCATCACAACCTGATGAGAGAGATACTATTATCCCCATTTTACAGGTACCGAAACAGCCCCAGAGGAGTTCAGTGTTATTATCATGCAGCCAGAAAACCAGGATTTATACCCAGATCTGTAACTCCAAGCTGTGCTCCTTTTGCTGGCAAGGACTCCAGAGCTTCGTGCAGCATTGAAGTCTCCTCAGAGAGAGCCTGTGGCCAGCATGACCCCACAAACAGAGAAGCTACAACCCTGGGCCCTCCTGATCAGGAGCTGGGCCCTCACCAGCAAAGACAGGCACACGATCCCCAGTACCACACATACTAAGTGACTTATCGATCTCTTAGCTACCCTCTCTGTGACCTGAAGAAAACTAGTATATATGTGAGTGGGGAGAAGCTGGGTTTTAACTCATTTGAAAAAACTAACTTGTTGAGGCTGAGATGGGGTACAGCTCGAAGAAAAGGAATCTGGGGAATTGAGTGTCCTCAGACTTTTCCATCTGCTCTTAGACATGGCCCTGCCAAGTGAAGACGGATGCTGTGTGTGTGCCCAGCCTTGTCTCGGATCATCCATCTCTGGTGTTGGGCTAGGGCCACAGGTTCTGTAGCTGGGTAGGTGGGGGTGAGCTCCTTGGGGAGGGAGGACTTGGAGGCTGCCAGCTTCCTCCTGCAGCATAGTTAAAGCATGAGATAGCTGCATGCTCAGAAGGAAATGGGGTGGGTGAGCAAAGCCAAACATCATTTGGTCTCCATCAATGCTCAGAAAGCAATTTGGGTCAACACTGTCGTCAGTGTTGGGTCTGTAGCAGGGAGATAGCAGCTGTGACATTGCTGGGGTGGCTGAATCTGCCCCAAAACAGGAGTGCAGGGGAACCTAGAGAAAGATGGTCTCCACTGGGCAGGGAGGGATAGAACTGGGTAGGGTTTGCTGAAATGAATAGAGGGGAGTATATGGATCACTATTTTAAAACTAACAGGCCTGCATCTTTCCTTAGGGAAAGGAGTGTTTCTCTTTTGTGTCTGTTTTCAAAGCAGTTAGAAAAAGTAGCTGTGTGAACTTGGACAATCACTTGCTCTGTTGAGCCTCAGCTGCAATATCTGTGGATTGAGAACTAAACCAGAGGATGTCATGTAAAGGTCCCTTTTTGAGTTAAGGTGAAGGGTACTCAAACTTTCTCCAAGATAAGATTACCTAGGACGCTTGTTAAATACATTCCCAAGTTCTGCCCCAGACCTACTGAGTCAGAGTCTCCGCGAGAAGGGCCTGGGAAACTGCACTTTATTTATGTTTTTGTAGATGAGGATCCTGAAGCACAATTTATTTACTTATTTATTTTTCTCATTTTCTTGCTATATTATTGACATGCAACACTGTATAAGTTTAAGGTGTACAGCATAATGACTTGACATGCTTATATATTGCAAAGTGATTATCACAAAAAGTTTAGTTACTATCCATCACCTTATACAGTTACAACAAATTTTTTTCCCTTGTGATGAAAACTTTCAGAATCTACTCTCCTAGCAACTTTCAAATATACAATACAGTGTTGTAAACTATAGTTACCATGCTGTACATGAAATCCCCAGGACTTATTTGTCTTAAAACTGGAGGTTTGTACCTACCTTCTGACTCAGTTCACCCATTCCCCCCACCCCACCCACCCCCACACAGACACTGCCTCTGGCAACTATCAATCTGTTCTCTGTTGCTGTGAGTTCCATTTTTTAAAAAAATTCCACATGTAAGTGAGATCACACAGTAGTTGTCTTTCTCTGTCTGTCTTATTTCACTGGAATCTGTATTTTAATCACTACCCTGGATGAGTCCTACATCAGGAAAATTCAGAAATTGCTGTAGGGAATTGGACATCTGTAAACTCCCTTCAGCCTATTTTGGAGAAAGGAATAGAGAAGGAAGAGAAGCTGGGAGCAATGGCCTTTAGGGACTCAGTTATCAGGGAGTAGAGCCTCTAGTCCCTGAGTCCTATCACCTCTGGTGTCCCTGACCTGCTGTTTAGTAGCCCTGGAGCTCTGTAGGTCTCCTTCAGTGAACTTGCTCACTGATCTAAGCACCCACAAGGGGCAGCAGGAGATCAGCACAGGGTTTGGGGGACACACTCCAGGCCAAGATTTAGGAAACAGGGGTTCTGTCTCATCTCTGCCCTGACAAAGTAGTTTGTATGGTCTTGACAGAGTAGTTTGTATGCTCTTGATCCAGGGCTTAACTTTTATGGGCCCCAATTTCTTCATCAGTAAAATAGGTACAATTAATAAACTCATTGATTGTTCGGTAGTCAATAAATATTACTGAGGTCTGTTTGGAACTATCTTTTAGGCTTGCTGGCAGCATCCAATGACATATCGATAGAAGTACTTTGAGCAGCATGAAGCTCTTTATCAGCATTTCCCAAAGTGTGCACCATAGATGTGGGCTATTAATAGTGTTCCATGAAAATAAATAGGGTCTGTATTCAGTTGAGGAAATGCTCCATTAAATCTAATTAAACAGTCTTTGATTTAGGACTTCTCTGAGTCTTTTATTGAATGTGCACTGGGATTGGCCAAGGCTGAGGCCTTGTGTGAGGGGGGTGGAGGGGATAGTATTTAGACCTCCTCAGACTGCTTTGTTTGGTGATATCACTAATCATTGGAGCATGCCGTGCGTGCATGTGCGTGTGTGTGTGAAAATATACATAATACAAAATTTACCACTTAGTGGCATTAAGTACATTCACATTGTTGTGAAAACATCCCCACCATACATCACCAGAATTTTTCCATTTTCCAAACTGAAACACTGTACCCATTAAATAATAACTCCCCATTCCCCTTTCCCACCCCCCTGTCCCTGGCAACCACTATTCTACTTTTTGTCACTATGAATTTGACTGTTCTATGTACCTCATATAAGTGAAATCATACAGTATTTTTCCTTTCGTGACTGGCTTATTTCACTTAATATAATGTCCTCAATCCTCATGCATTTGTAATGTATTAGAATTTCATTATTTTTTAAGGCTGAATAGCAAATATTCCATTGCATGTATACATCACATGTTGTTTATCCATTCATCCACCAGTGGACACTGAGATTGTTTCTACCTTTTGGGCATTGTGAATAATGCAGCTATGAACATGAGTGTACAAACATCTTTTTGAGTCCCCGCTTTCAATTATTTTGGGTATAGACCTAGAAGTGGAATTGCTAAAGCATCTCTTGGGCTAGTCTTCTGTGGAACACACTTTAGAGACATTGTCCTTTATAGCTCTGAAGGAGCACTATGAAAGAAGAAAATTCCTGAATTTTCCAGGGATATTCCTGCCTTAATCGATGCAGTAAAAAAACATCCTGGGTTAAGAGTTAGAATTCACATTTCTGTCTGGTGAGGATCTCTGTGGGCCTTAGTTTCTGCAACTGTTAATTTAGTATGATAACTAGATGACCTAATATGGTCCCCCTTCCACGTGCCATGGCATCAGGATAGAGAGTGAAGGATGAGGGTAGCGAGGGGAGCAGCCTGGGAAGGAGATATTAGCATGCAGTTAGAGAACAATTTAATGTCTTTGTCCTTCAATCTCATCATTTTAATTTTTTAAACTAGTCTCCTTTTTTGAGGGAAAACAATATTTTGTTCTTTCCTCATCTTCATGCTTCAGGATCCAAACACTGCTTGGGTAGTTCTCTCTATCTCAGGTCAGAGTTGTCCCTTAAGTCATGGTTGTGGACTTCCCCTACTCTTCCAGTCTCTCCCTCTTCAATCAGCTGAACAGCTCGTGGCGAAGAGAGGGCTGTGTTTATGTCCTCTTCTATTTTCCTACTGGAAGAGTGGCTTTCCTTTTCCACTATTAGAAACACGAAAAAAAGAGAAGTCACATAAGTTTGTCTCTAGGCCACAAAGGATGAACCTCAGGAGCTACCCTTACCCATGAAAGAAAAGTAATTTCCTACTTTCCTCTTCAAAAATGGAGGCTTTCCTCTCCCATTAGGAATCTCTCGCTGCTACTTGAATTTTAAATATAATAGCCAGGTTTATACATTAAGCAAGCTTTGCCTGGTTCCCTTAGCAACAGCTCTAATTTTTATAGCTTGCTGTAGCTTGTTCTAAAGGAACTTGCAGATTTCATGATAATAACATCTCAGTGATCCAGAAGGGAAAAATCTTAACCTTTCAGAATGATGAAAATCTAAAATTAAGCCACAAAGCAAAACAAAATCCTTGCGCCTCTGAAATAACCTTCACATAGTCCCACACTAAAGACAAGAGCATTTTTGTGAGAAAAGTCTTTAGACCCCAAAATTCTACTTACTCTTTTTAACACATTCTTCTCAACAGTGGCTAAAAAACGGGAGGGAGCTGCGACAGACAGACGTGTTAGCAGCAATGTTAAACCATCTGGTAGGACAAAGGGGACAGACAAACTTTTAAAAAGCAGACATAGTACTGTGCTGTGACATTTTTGATGGATTCCAATTGAAGTGGCTAAACTAAACACAGTGTTGGGTTTTTTAAAGATAAGCTTCAGTTATCTGGAAAACTCATTTGTTTAGGAAGAATTCACTGTCAGCAGAGCTGCATAATTGAAGCATCACTGTGTTTTGAATAAATAGCCCTAGCAAGGCATTCAAAGATTTAAAATCTATCTATAGGATGAATCACTAGTAGTGTGTACAGGGTGGAGGAGTGGGTGAGGTCTTGGCTAAGACTGAACTTCTAAATTTTATGAAAAATTTGATGTTTCTGAGTAGGAAAAACTAACATTTTAAATCCATAAGCAGTCCTCTCCATTGGGTAGAGGCTAGGATGTGAGCCTGAGGACAACTTGCTGCTTTGATGGGGAAAATGCTTTAATGGGCCTTTGACTCTGTAAAGGTAAATATGTAGCCTTGTTACACAATGGAGAGGTTCACTTCTCCGCATGATGATGTAAATGAGCGGCTTCCCCGTGGGCGGAGCTGCACCACGTTCTTGTCTAAAATTACAGTTTCTTATGGGGAGATGTGTGATGTGGTCTTATCCAAGACTGGGAACAGTTATTGGAAGGTTCCGGAAAGAGGCCTGGAACTGCATCTTCACTGCAGGCTGACAGAGCTCCCCTAAAGGCAGCCTGACTGGCATGATCTGAGGCAGTGTGCACTCTCCCACTGACATCCCTTGCCAGGTAATTATAGAACAACGTGCAACCTAGACTTTACGAAGTGTGCTGAGAATAGTTTGCTGATGAGCTCAGGGTCAAGGCGCAAAACCACATTCTTCTGGGTCTCAGTGGGGTTTCCCTGAAAGAATACATGTTCCCAAGATCATCTTGGGGCACAAAATAGGAACTTGGAAGGAGACTTAGATGCCCCGAGGGGAAAATTGTTTCTTGTTCTCTGAGTCCTGAAGATCTAAAAGCTTGGACTTGAGAAGGGAGGGATTCTCCAGGGTAGTTCCACTGTGAGAGATTAAGTGAAATTCTGCAATGGGGGACACATCAAGGGCCACAGAAAGACTCTAGAAAGAGAAGAGTTGCTGGATAAAATGCTCACATCCAGTTAAATTTGAATTGCAGATAAACAACAAATAATATTTTAGCACAGGTATATCCCAAATATTGTTTGGTTCCTAATATTGCACAGGACATACTTACACTAAAAAGTTAACTTGTTGTTTGTCTGAAATTCAAATTTAACTGGGTGTCATGTATTTTTATTTCCTCAGTCTGGCAACTCTAAGATGGGAACTTCTGAGAAGACCTTCCATACTATCCTTTCTGTTACCTCCAAGTTTTCAGTATTAAATATTAAATAAGCTTGGCTCAGCCTTGCTGGGGGTGCTTGAGGGAGGGGTCTGTGCCATGCCTGCGGTGAAGTCGTCCTGATGGGAGGGGTAGCCATTGCCAGAAGTGTCAGGATCAAGACTGAGGAGGAACCTTGGGGAGAAGAGAATGTTGGAGTGGCCCAGAATCACAGGGCTAATTGGAATGGAAGTGCAGGTCAGGGCAGATTTGTGGCTCTTGTGGGTAATTCTTCTGGAGTCCTAGAGACCTTGAAAAAGAGAGACTAGTAAAAGTGTGCGGTCAAGGAAGCTTGGGCCCTGAGCTATTATGATCTGGACATTAAATGGCAGCATAGCCCTTTAATAAGCTGATAAAGTCTGATACTTGAGTTACAAGTCCAACTTGAGGCATCAGGTTTAGGAGGTTTAGGGACTGTGATATTGAGATACAGAGTAAGAAATACATATTTGGTCTTCAACCTCATTTCTGGCACTGAGCTCCTAAAAACCCTTGAAATATCCTAGTCATCAAAGTGTCTTTTATTATGTTAATGAGACGACTAATGGAATATACCTTCAGGAGGGCTGGTTACCAGGAGAATCAATCCTGTGATTAGAGGGTTGGAACTTTCAGTCCTACCCTCTGACCTCTGGAGAAGGGAGAGGGGCTAGAGGTCAAATCTGCAGCCTGTAGCCAATGATTTAATCAGTCATGACTATGTAATGCGGGTCCATAAAAACCCAAAAAGAGGAGTTTGGAGATTGTCCAGGTTGGCGAATAGGTGGCGATTTAGGGAGAGTAGAAAGCTCAGAGAAAACGTGGAAGCTCAGTGCTCTTTCCTCATACCTTACCCTATGCATCTCTTCCATTGGGCTATTCTCGAGTTATATCCTTTTATAATAAACCAGTAATGTAGTAAGTACAATGTTTCTCTAAGTTCTATGAGCCACTGTAGCAAATTAATCAAACCCCAAAATGGCATCATTGGAACCTCCAATTTGTAATTGGTGGCTCAGGAGCACAGAGGTGATAACCTGGGCTTGCAACTGGTATCTGAAGTTGGGGGGAAGGGACTGGTCGTGTAGGACTGAGCCCTTAACCTGTGTGATCTGACATGATCTGACACTCCAGGTAGATGGTGTCAGAATTAAGTTGAATTGTAGGACACCCAGCTGGTATCAGAGAATTGCTAGGTGGTATGATAAACCTCCCTTCACACACATATGCCCATGTTGAATTTGAGCACAGAACACTTATAGAGACATTTCCGCACAAAGGCATCCTTTAACCTCCAAGTTATGATATAGGTTAATAGCGTGCCACTTTTCCTGTTGTCTTTATTTCAGCTGAGAACATAGTATGTTAGGTCCCCACATACTCAAAGAAAGGTTCCAGACCATCTATACAGGAACTCACTGAAGTGATCCAAAAACCCTATCTGGGAACTCTCATAGCACCAGCCACTGGAGGCTGTGCTGGGGAAGCTGAGGTATCCACAAGGAGATTGGAAAGGTAAGATTTCCCCAAAGTCAACAACATGGGGTGCAAAGGACAGGAGGATGTACCTTTCCCTCCCTCAGGCCAAGTGAACAAACCTTTAAGTGCTTGTGTCCCTTGGGGTATCCTCACACTGGAGCCTGCCACACCTGGAAAATGAAGGTGGAGCAGGTCCGGCAGCTGCCTGGGACCAGGCTGCACTTGCATTGTGTGACAGGACACAGATGGGTGGACTTTCCTATGGGCCCTGTGCACCCATAGAAGGTGGCCAGACTTAAATTCTCTTGAAGAGAGACTCCGTGATGAACCTAAAAAGAATTATGTTGAGTGAAAAAAGCCCCATAAGAAAGAATACTTACTGTTTGATGCCATTTACATGAAATTCCAGAGAATTTATCTGTAGTGCAAAGTTATCTATAGTGCCAGAAAGCAGATCAGTGTTGCCTAGGGGTGGGGGAGGGACAGGAGAAAGGAATCACTAAGGGCCATGAGGAAACTCTTGGGAGTGATGGAATGTTCATTATGTTGATTCTGGTTCATTGGGCCCCTTCAAAAGTCAATGTTTATCAAGTAGTACACTTTAAATGTGTATAGGTTATTGCATGCCAACTAGCTTGGTAAAGATTTTTAACCAAAAAAGAATTTCATATAAGAGGGCCTAGTACTGGAGCCAGGTTATCCCAGCAGAAAGAGGTTGGATGCAGAAGCTAGTGGGGAAAAGGGCTCTGTCCTAAGTGGTTAGCCAAGTAGTACATTAGCTGGGCCAAGAAGTCGTGCTGTGGGATGACCCATTGGGAGATTCTGGGGAAATCATAAACAAGGCCTTTGTCACAAAAAGCCTGCATTTGACCACCTGCCACACCCAGAGAACACTAAAGCCAAGTAAGACTTTTCCTTCCTCTTATCCCCTTGCCACCCTCAACCCTAATTCTGCAAGAGCCTGAGGCAGTAAGGTGAGTAGGGGAGATATGGAAGAGGCAAATCAGGAGGAAGCCACCCACGACCCCCTTCGCCATTGCAGATTTCCAAACCAGGGGCAGGAGAGAAGTTTTCAAATGGTTGAGAGTTTGAAGTTTTTGAGACAAGACTTGATTTCAGTTTTTAAACCTCAAATTATGAAATTGTTTGTTAATTCCTAAAACACTGCGGTATGGAGGGGGTGGAAATTAAGTTGTTAATTGCTTTGTATATCATTGAGGCAGGCTCACTTAACAACCAGTTCTGTTTTATTGTACAGAGTCTATGAAACTTGTCTGTTTGACCTACTGAGGACCAAATGATCTGTTGAGTATTCTTAAATACTTTCATGGGAAGTGAAGAAAAATAAAGCACATACAGGGATCTTGCCAGCTAAAGGAGCTTTGAAAGAAAACAACAAAGATATTTTTCGAGGTGATACAATGAAAAAGTTAAAAGTACAAACTCTGAAGCCAGACTGTCTGGATTTGAATTCTGGTTGTATGACCTCAGATGAGAATACCCACAATCTCTGGGTACCTTGATTCCCTCATTTGTGAAGTGGGGATGATGATAATAGCTCAGGCTAAGTTGCGCTGCAATAACAAATAGCTCCAAAAATCTCGGTGGCTTACAACAAAGGTTTATTTCTTGCTCATATCACATGTCCATTACAGGCTGGCTTTGGCTCTTCCCCCTGAGACCAGATATAAAGACCAGCCCTTGTCTGGAACATCACTGGTGTTAGGGCAGCAGGAAAAGAGTGGTTGATTGTGGATCCACGCAATGGTTCTTAAGGCTTGTTCTTAAAAACGACATGGTCATTTCTGTTTACATTCCTTGCCTAAGCTTAATGTAAACATGGTGGGGGAGATATAATTCTCCCATAAGGAGGGGCAGAGAATATCTTGGACAATAATACATTCTACTGCAGTACCTACCTATGTAAAGTACTTAAAATAATTCTTGAAAAGGCCTTGCAAGTGCTACATAAGGACTTTTTAATATTTCCTTTTCCTCTTGAATTTGTTGGTAGTTTTCTTAAGGAGGCCAGCTGCTCTCAGACCCTGATTTAGGAACAGTCCCAATATCAACTGCCCAATTCAGCAAGAACCACCAAAACACCAGAGAGGAACCCTAAGAGTTTCCTGGAACATGAACCCCAAAGCCTGATTTGTGGTCTAATTGACACATTCTCATGGAAAGGAATAAAGATAGCTGTGTTTTACTGGGCCTTTCTTTCTCTGAAAGTCTCTCCCTGAAAGATAAGCGTCAAGGTACTGGGTGATCATTTCTCAGCTATTTTGGGATGACTGGGATGCTGCAATGTTATTCTTGTCTCAAAACAGACTGCAATAGCTCCGCTTCTGTCAAGCGCTTAGACCACGGAGGGAGGGAGCCTGGGCTCCGGGCCAGCCATGCTGTTTCCTTTTAGCACTGGGATCAGCATTGTCTGGGCCCAGACACTGGTCGACAATTTTCCGTAAAGCACCATGGGGACCCAGACTGCTGCATCGGGCAGACACAGAAGGTCTTCCTGGTATGTATTTGATTTGGGGTTTTCAACTGGGCAATCACAGTCTGGAGCTGGAGGCTGTCACGGAATCATGGGTGTGGGGAGATGCAATTTTTCACTGTCCTTGAGCCTTGAGGCCAGTGCAACCACTGGACAGGGGTCATTCTTGGGCCTCTTTTTGGCCCTCAGAGCACTTCAAAGTCCTCCCATCCAGAGGATGCTAGAGATCAACACTATTACAAGTGGGGAACTGAAGGGCACAAACTGCAGAAGAAAGAAAAATTGTGATCACAGTTTGGTTTGTTTATTAGGACAGCTTTAACCTTATCTTTTTCCTTCTAATGGCTTTACGAACCATGCCAACATGAACCATATAGCTACTCTCTCTCTTACCGCTTTTTTCCTTATCAGATCAATTCAAAATAACAAATATTTATAGATTTTCTGACTAGCAAAACAGATCAGGGCTTAGACCAAGGGCTTTAGACCATACAGACAAAGTTTGAATCCTAGTCCTGTTGTTCACAAATATAAGTAAGTTCACGAGTATCTGTACTGCAGGGTCAAATGTGATTAGGCTGCAGCAAAGCTTGTGAGGTAGGCAGATGATGAGATCTTCCTGCAGGAAGTGGCATTTGAGCTGGACTTTGAAGGATGATGTTCCCCCAAAAGATTTATTTTAAGTTTTAACTCCCAGTCCCTGTGAATGTGACCTTATTTGGAAACGGGGTCTTTGCAGATGTGATCAAGTTAAGATGTGAGGTCGCACAAAATTAGGGTGGGCCCCATTCAGTGACTGGTATCCTTATAAAAGAAAAATTTGAACACAGACATAGATACAGAGAAAACACCATGTGACAACAGAGGCAGAGATGAGAGTGATGTGTCTACAAGCCAAGGAATGTCAATGATTACTGGCAGCCACCAGAAGCAAGGAAGAAGCAAGGAAGTATCCTCCTTTAGAGTCTTCAGAGGAAGCGTGGCCCTGCTGACGCCCTGATTTCAGACATATAGCCTCCAGAACCTTGAGAGAATAAATCTGTCAGTTTAAGCCACCCAGTTTGTGGCAATTTATTATGACAGCCCTAGGAAACCAGTAAAAATGGGTAAGACTTTGAGATGGAAAAAAGAACTATGTATAGACAGAGCTACTGTGAGTGAATGTAACAACTTTTGAAAGCATACAGTGTCCTTGGGGAATATAGTATTTTGATGTGGCTGGAGCAAAGGAGGTGGAGAAGAAGGAGACAAGTATAGTGGAAGATGATGGAAATATAGGCTGAGGCTAGAGTGCCAGGCTAAGGAGTTTGGCCTTTGGCTTGTATGAGATGGTAAGTCATTAGCATTTCTGATTAGAGTTCAAAATGTCTTGAGATAAATTATTTTCATTAATCAGGAATAAGAAATTGCCTTTCTAGTGTGGCTTGGGTTTCTTCTCATCCTTCTCACTGGTTTTGGCCCCCGTAATGTTAGACGGTGCTGGGCTTAGTGCCATAGGATGAGGACTCAGAGGTAGAGACAGAGTTTAATTTGTCTTTGCATCCTCAGCACATAGGACAGGTAACATGTTGTATTATTGAAGACTTTAGCTATAAGTAATATAAACAATTTTGCTTAAGCAACCAGGGAATTCATTGGCTCACAAGGGGTGGGGGGAAATGAGAGGGTGTATTAGTTTCCTAGGGCTGCTGTGATATCGTGATTTATAATAAGAAATATATATTTGGTCTTTGTCCCAGTTCCTGGCACACAGCTCCTAAAACCCTTGGAATTTCCTGAGCAATGAGAGCCATAAAAGGTGTCTTGTTACATTAATGAGGTGACTTTTGGAAAGCCCCTAGGTCGCCTAGAGAAGGGGGCTGGTTGCCAGGGAAACCGATTAGTGATTAGAGGGTTGCAATGTTCAGTCCCAACCCCCACTCCCCACTTCCAAGGAGGGAAGAGGGGCTAGAGATTGAGTTTGATCACCCATGGCTCATGATTTAATCAATTGTGGCTACTTAATGGAGGCTCCCTCAAGCCCAAAGGCCCTGGTTCTGAGAATTTCCCAGTTGGTGAACTTGTGGAGGTGCTGGGAGAGTGGCATGCCTGGAAAGAGTGTGGAAGCTGTGCCCTCTCCCTAGCTGTGCTGAGTGATGTCCTTTTACAATAAGTCAGGAATATAGTAAGTAAAATGTTTCTCTGAGTTCTACTGTAGCAAATTAACTGAATCTGAGGAGGGGGTCATTAGAACCTCCAATCTATAGCTGGTTGATCAGAAGCACAGGTGGCAACCTGGACTTGCTGTTGACATCTAAAGTAAGGTGAGGGGCAATCTTGTCAAACTGAGCCCTTAACCCATGGGGTCTGATGCTATATCCAGGTTGATAGTGTCAGAATTGAATTGAATCGTAGGACACCTTGCTGGTGTTAAAGAACCGCTTGGTGTGGGGAAAACCCCACAGATCATGGCATCAGAAGTGTTGTGAGTTTTGTTAGTGTGAGAGTAAAGGAGAAACACAGGAGTAGTGTAAGTTTCCTTCTCAGTTGCCTTAATAGATTACCACAAAGTGGGTAGCATAAAATAATAGAAACTTATTCTCTAACAGTTCTGGAGGCTAGAAGTCTAAAGTCAAGGTGTCAGCAATGTTAGTTCTTTCTGGAGGCTCTTTCTCTCTCTGGAGGCTCTAGGGGAGATTCTGTTCCATGCTTTTCTCAGCTTCTGGTGTGGCTGGCAAACCTTGGCATTCCTTGGCTTGTAGACACATCACTCCAATCCCCACCTCCATCATCACATAGCATTCTCCTTATGTGTCTGTGTCTATGTCCCTTCTCTTCCTATAAGGACTGGTATCTTTTTATAAGGACATCATCTCCACTTTACTACGTTTGCAAATACCTTGTGTCCAAATAAAGTCACATTCATAGGTACCAGGGGTTAAGACTTCAACATATCTTTTTGGAGGACACAACTCAACCCACAATAGAGAGATAGGTGGCTTCAGGTATGGCTGGCTTCAGGGTCTAAAATAATATCATCAGGGCTCTGTTTTTGTTACTATTCACACAGGCTCTCTGTCTGATGGCTGCTAGCAGCCCAAGGATGTAAGTGTATGGTGATGGTATGTAGGGGTTGGGAAGGGAAGTGGAGGTAAACACCTTTTGTGTTTCATGCTTGTGAATGCTAAGAGGAATAGTGAGCCAGAAAAGATGAGAGCAAGACGTGATTGGTGAGGAAGGGCGAATCAGAAACAAATTAAAGATAGTCTGGATGAGGAGCAGGGATGTAGCGGGGAGGGGGAGGGATGGGGTGGCAGTGCCAGTAGAGTGGAGCTCTCCCGGGCCTTGGACACCCTATTACCTGTTTGGGACAGTTCTCTTTAAAGGATCCAGTACAGAGCAGGTACCCAACACTAAGCTTGAGAAAAAGCAGTCCTTTTATGTAGAGCTTGGTATCTCCTTCCAGGACAGATAAGGTGGAATCTGTTGTTTGCCTATCCAACTTTCATTCCCCATTCTTTTGATAACAGCATCATTATTTTCTTTAGGATAATCCCCACCACCACTACCTCCAGCTCCAACTCCTGGGGACTTCTAAATACCTAGGACTGAGCTATCAGGACACTTCATCCCCTTGGTCACAGCGATCAGCTCAGGGAAAGGTCTCCTGTGTGTCTAGAGAGTCCTAATTCCTACACTTCTTCTAGAACTACTGGGAAAGAGAAGAGCTCTTTTCAGCGGGGGTTGCTAAACTGGTGGGGTATAAGTGTGAGGCTGCCAGGGACCATCTGTGCCATCGCCTGGGAGAACTGCTTCTGAAAGAAACCAAGACAGAAGAAAATGGAACTGAAAAATGGTGAGAGAGAACCTAGGCTTGGTGACATGGTTCAAGCAAATGTACCTGGCCAAATCAAATTGAGGAAAATGAACCATAGTTTATAAAAATGCATGGATACAGTATTATTGCTGTTGACCTATGATAACAAAGAAGCAAGACTGGGCCCCATTCATCCATTTATTCACCAGTTTGTCTGACCAATATTTGATAATGAGTTTAAAATAAGTAAATAAGATGTGAACATAGGCCCCAAGGACTCTCTGGTCTCTGAGGAATGTTAAAATCGTGTTTCCAAATTATGTTAGAAAGGTAGAAAGGGGTAAATTTTATGACAGGCCCAGACAGAATGCTTTGGAAATTCAGAAGAGAGATTGTTTCTAGGGAAACTGACATTCTTGGATATCTTAGGAAGGCAAGTAGGAGGCGGACATACATAGATGAGATAAAGGGCATTCCAGGAGGAAAACTGCATGATCAAAATCCTGGGGTATCAAGAGGATAGCCCGAAAGTTGAATTTGGCTGGAAAATAAGAAATATGAGGGAAAGATAGGAGAACTTGGAAAGTTAAGTTCAGAGACAGATCTTGGAAGGCCAATGGGGGTAGGCTAAACAGAGTAGGTCCTATTCTATTCACAATGACTTTTTTTAAAGCAGGAGCCCTGCACAATTTATTCATGGAACAAACTAAGCAGTGTAGAGCATGGATGGAATGGCAGGAGACTGAATGTGGTAAAAAGTAACAGGCAAGGAAACAAACCAAAGCAATAGGTGATATCAGAGAAAATGGTGAAGTAAGGAATTCCAAAAGTCTACTTCTCCATAAAAGTGTTAAAAAAAAATCTGGCAAAAACTATCAGAATCAAATTTTTAAAGCTCTGGAAACTAACAAATGAACCCCAAAACTTAATGGCTTAAAAGGACAACAATTTTATTATATCTTACAGCTGTGCAGCTCAAGAATTGGGCCTCAGTTTGAGTTGTGTAGATCATCAGCCCAGGGCTCAGCTGAATGATTCTTCTGTTCCACACAACACCCAACAGAAGTCGCTCAGCGGTATTCAGCTGGTAGGCTGAAGCGGTCAGGAGGGTCCAAGATGGCTTCACTCTTATGTCTGGCTCCTTGGCAAAAGAGTCTGGAAGGAGGGGCTCAGTTGGGCACTCTCCCTCTCCAGGCCTGTTCAGCAGCCCAGAGCCGAGAGTTCAAGAGACAGGAAGTAGAAATTGCCAGCCTCTTAAATCCTCAGCCTAGAGACTGGCATGACATCACTTCTATCATATTCTATCAGTTCAAGTAGTCACAGAGCCCACCTGGATTCCAGGTTTGGGGACATACACCCCACTTCTTGGTGGGAGCATTGTCAAAAAAATTGTGGCCATTTTTAATACACCATGGGTAATAACACTGGGAATGAGAGGGTGATAGATTGAAGAGAAAATATAAAGAGAGATGTCACAGGACTTGATAATTGCTTAGATTCATTTATTAATGAAATATTTATTGAGCATCTACTATGAGCAGGCAATGTTATAGACACTGAAGACACGGCAGTAAACAAAACAGATAAAAATCTCTGCCCCCGTGGAGCACATATGCTAGTGGATTAGAGAGTAAAAGAAGGCACCAGGGTTTCCAGTGTGTGTACCTGGCACGGCATGCTGGTGCCATTATCAGATGTAGGGAGCCCAGGAGGCCAATTTGAATTCAGGTTTGATAGCATAACCGAGAAATTAAGTGCTCAATTCTCCTAGCACTTCAGCTATAATCATAACCACAGCTAACAGCCCTCTGACTCCAAGCTGTTGAGGAAATCAAGGATTTCTCTTCCAACCACAGGCAGTGCCTGCAAGATTACAAAGAGAAAGACAGGCATTTTAACAGCCTCGTATATTTCCTGCCTTCTTTATGCAGGAAAAGCATGTGGAATCATGCAAATCCACAGTTCACTGCCAAGTATACTCTAGTAACAAGGAGGACTCTAGTCTTATATACACTCTGACACACTCAACTTACTTCCCACTTGAGTTTTTATTTGAGAACCTCTCCACTGACCCCTATTTTAAAGAACAGAATTTCTGGCTTTAAAAAACGATTTTGGAGCCTTTGGAGACTCAGATTGGTTTTATTTCAAAAGAGACTCAAATGCCCACAAAAAAAAGAAAAAGCAAATTGAAGAGTCATATATATTAACATTTGTGGGGAAAAAAATGTTTGTAGATGCACTGCAGAAGGTGTGGAAGGATATTATATCAAGCAGGATAGGTGAGGTTATATCCCAGTGATAAATGGCTGCATAAATCTCAGTGTATGCCACAATAAAGGTTTATTTGTCATACACGTTAGTATATCCTGGGCTGGTTGTGGCTTTATTGTCTTCATTCTGTGATCCAACTTTCTGGAGCATCGTGACAGCGAGAAAAGAGAGCCATGTGCTGGCTCTTAATGAGTCTCCTCAAAAATGACTCTAGCCACCTCTGCTTGTAGTTTTTTGGTCAAGCTAGTTACACGGCTAAACCTGAGAGTATATTCTGTCCTCAGAGCAGCATAGTGACAATGTGTGAGCAATAACGCATACATTACCACGGAATCTACTGAAGCATCCGTAGTGTTACATCTGAAGTCAGGGTGTGGGGCAACAGGGAGGTGGTAGGTGAAGGAGATTTTACCTCTCAACTTTCTGCACTCCTATATTATTTTAATGTTTTCCAAAAAAATATGCACTCTTTTTAAACTAAAAGTACCTTTTAAATATTAATTATTTTTAACTTTTTATTATGGAAAATTCAAATATAAGCAAAAGAGAGAATAGTTCAATGCCCCACCCCCCACAACCTATCTGTCACCCAGCTTCCAACAATTTTTAACTCCCAGACAATCCTGTTTCAACCATAACTCTACCACTCCTGCCAGATTATTTTGGATAAGTCCCCAAATCATATTATTTTGTCTTAAGTGTATCAATATGTATCTCTAGATAGGGGTTCTTTTAAAAAATAACCACAATGTCATTATCACAACCAAAAAAAAAAAACCACAAAAATTCCTTAATATTATCAACTATCCAGTGTCCTAATTTCACAATTGTTACATATGTATATATACATATCTATATCTATATTTATATGGAAATATATATTTTAACAGTTTGTTTGAATCAAGTTCCCAATAAGGTACTTACATTGTTTGCCAATAAGTGTTTTGTCTCTTGATCTTGATCTACAGGTCTCTCTTCCATCTTTCTTTCTACTTTTTTAAAATTTCCTTGCAATTTATTCTTGAGGTAATTGGCTAGTTTGTCCTATAGAATTTCCCACAGTCTGAATTTTTCAAATTGCTTTCTTGTAGTGATGTTTAACATGTTCTCTGTCCTCTGTGTTTCTGGTAAATTGATAGTAAGATCTAGAGGCTCTATCAGAGTTAGGCTTGATTCTTTTTTTTTGGACAAAGGCTGGATTATACACTTCCACCAGGAGACACATGTCAAGTTGGTTTTCTTTTTGTGATGTTAGCATCCATTGATAATTATTGTGTATTTCAGTATTTTCAGGGGTTATAAAACCATGACACCCTAATACTCTCATTCTTTTGTCATTTATTAACTGCAATACTTCTCTAAAGAGAAAATTTCTCCCTTATCAGTTACTTGGCTACTGTGAGTTACGATTCATATAAGAAGTCAAGGTAAATATTTGTTTTTATTTTTTACATCTATTTACCTGTTTTCAAAATCACGAGATTGTTCTCTCGTCCTCTGTGTAATCAATAAATTCCCTTTTTTGTTCTAATCATTATGAACTCATGTTTTTAAACATATTTAACATGTTTCAATTTATTGTCATTATTATTAATCTGATACTTACATTGTGTCTCTCATCTTAGGCCTGAGAGAGCCTCTTCAAGTTAGTTCCTGAGTCCTACTATTACAACTTAGTAGTTTTTGATATTTTGTTTCCTTGCTTTCTATCTTAACAAGATGTTCCAAGCTCATTTTGTATGTTTCCTGCCTGAGACCTAGACTTAGTTGTTTCTCCAGAGAACACTGGTTTCATTAGTGGAAAATAGTATGTGTAGATCATAAGTTTTTTATTTTTCTTTATTCCTTTTTCTTTTTCTTTTTTTGTTTTTAATCACCTTCTTTCTTTCTTTTTTTTTTTTTTTTTTTTTTTTTTTTTTTATCGCCTGGTATTCCTAGCTGGTCTCCCACCCAAGTATTAACCAGGCCAGACCCTGCTTAGCTTCCGAGATCAGGTGAGATCGGGTGTGCTCAGGGTGACATGCCTGTAGACACAATTTTTTTCTTTCTTCTTTTTTTTTTTGTACAGTCTTTTGGTTAGTGTGTGTGTGTGTGTGTGTGTGTGTGATCCTTAGGGTATATCCCACTAGGAATGTACACTCAAGTTTCAATGTTTCAAAGTTGCTTAGAATAGATTTTCCCCTGTGTGGTTATACCTCAAATTGGATAAAGTGTTAGGTTTATTATTTTTTTTTCATTTAATTCAGATTTTTAATGATGATCTTTCTTTGAAAACTTTAATTTTGTATATAGTTTATAAAATATTTACATGGTTCCAAATTTATATCTGCAAAACAAAGTATATTCTGAGAAGTTCAACTTCTATCCTTGCCTCTCTACCCTATTCCTTCTCTTTCCCTATAGATACTTTAAAAATATACATATATGGCTTACCTTTGTGAAAAAAAAATACATCTTTTCTTACATTCTATACATACATTTCTTCACCTCGCTCTTTTCATTGGAGATGACTCCAAAGCAGAACTTCCCTTAGAACTTGGCAAAAGGGCTTCTTACCCTGGGTCCCTGCTCTGGATCCCATGCTTTAGAGGACTTCACATATCACAAGCACAACAATACACTTATTAAAGAATGCATGAGTGCCTTGAGCACTAGGTCGCCAGCACAAAACACTATCGCAGTGGGATGTGGGGCCTTGAACACTGTTTCTCATAATTAACACCATTTGGGCCCCAGGGAAATAGTTCTCCTTGTCTCTTGCCCTATGGCCTTGAAATAAGGGTGACTGTGTCTAATGCCATGAATGTGTGTGGGCTGTGCTGCTGCCGGCATTGGAGATGGACACAGCTTTGAGGTATGGAGAGAGTTTGAGCAAGGAAAACGCTCATGTTAGAGCAAAGACCAATAAACTACCATGTCAAATCCTTCCTCCCAGCATAAATGCAATAGATTCCTGCATAATGAGATATAGTTCCCCAGTAATACAGACAGTGCCTGTTTCTCTACTACTCTGCCAAGAGTGTGTTGTAAAACTTTTGGGTTTAGGCCGATCTGATAGGTTAGAAATAGTATCTGTGTAGTTTTAATTTTTATTGTTCTTATTACAAGTGCATTTGAGCATTTTTCCATATGATTAAGGACCATTTTCATTTCTTTTTCTGTGAATTATCTATTTATATCTCTAGCTTATTTTTCTATGGTGTTACTAGTTATTTTCTTCTCTATTTTTAGAAGCTCCTCTCATAATGGGGATGTGACCCTTTTGTCTGTGAACATCTGCAATTCTTCTCTGTACTAGACTCTGGATTAGATTTGGGGGAGTTCAACAAAATGCAAGGCATCCTCTATGTTACAAAGGAGTTTTAAAAATTAAATAACAAGATATATAAGTAATTTTATGAAAAAATAAGAAAATATGTCAAAGGAGTACAGAATTACCAAATATTATGACCCCAGAAGTTCAGAGAAATAGAGTGATCAGGCTCTGTTTCCCAAAGGGCCTTGTCTAAAGTGTAGTTAGATCTAAATTGGGTCTTCAGGAACAAATTGGAAGCATATGAGAGAAAGTTGGAAGGTGGTAATCCAACTTCTAGTGGGAAGAGTCTTGAAAGCCAGATCAGGGTGTGGTCTTCTTGGGTAGGCTTTAAGAGAAGGAGAATGATATGTGCTATGATATCAAATGAGAGAACATGTGACATTGCCCCAGAGGCCAGAGAACATTACACCAGCAACTCCAAAACTTCCCCTCAACCACAAGATGGAGTGAGCCACACACCCTCCTCCACATACCCAACACCGAAGGAGGGAGGGAGGGAAGGATGGAGAAGGGGTGGGGGGGAGAGAGAGAGAGAGAGAGAGAGAAGCAGCAGGACCTGGGGGGAGGGGCAAGTTCTCTGAGAAACAGCACTGTCTAGAAGGTGAATTTAAATAATCAGTTGAGACAAAGGTTTCAATTGGATTAGCCACTTAGTTCATCCCACCCCCATCACATTTGAGCAAGAGTGGGCAGGGGACTGAGGAAGAAGGCCTGATCAGTTATAGACAAGATAAAACATTTACATTTTCTCCACACAACTCAGTTGTAGTTGAGCTAAAATTTCCAACCCAGCTATATAATAATACCCATCTCATAGGGCTGTTGGAAGGATGACATGAGAAAATGCATATAAGGTGTTTAGCACATAAGTACTAAACCACTATTAGCTATCATTACTAGGGGATCATAAAATAGTTGCTGAGGGAGTGAATGAATAACTGAATCAAAGGATGAATGACTGACTAATTGGCAACTGTCCTTGGCAGTAACAATAAATGCTATGAGGGTCAGACAAGCCAGTGCCCTATGCTCTCCTGCTGAAAACCATGAGCATCTCCTGCCTGAACCCACACTCGCCCCAGCAAAATCCAGTGCTGGTCTGGCACACAGATCCCTTGGCTGTGTTTCTTCGACAATTATAGCTGAGGAATTCAGCTTATTTTGGGCGAAATCCCTGGAAGTCCAAGTTCAGATCTCAGTCTGGGCAATGCAGCCACATTTTCCAATGAGTAACTCCCTCCAATATAGCTCCTGGCAAACAATCCTATCAGTTGCTGAGAGAATGTGCCGTCATGCTAGGTAAATAGTAAGTAAGCCCACTGTATGGGACTTGACTCATCTGTCAGAGAAGGAATATTTTGAAACCTTGATCTCATTTGCAAATATGTGTTTTCACATACCTCTTGTCAGATGCAAATTTTCCGTTCCCAATATAGCTCTTCCAAATTTTCCCCCAAATGAAAGACATGGCTGTGAGGAAAGACAGAGAAACTTTTAATAGGTCTTGACTCCAGGTATGTTCCAGGGAAGCTCATCTGTCTCTAGGCCAACTTCCTGTTGACTCAGGAGCCAGGGCTATGGAGACAGAGGAGCCAAGTACCAGAATGATCACAGCCGTCATTTACTGAGGAGTTACTTGTGTGCCAGGCACTTTATGTACAGTGGCTCCTAAACCCACATGTGACCCTGACACATAGGAAGGAAATGGAGACCCAGATAGGTTAAGGTCCTAGGTCAAGTCACTACCTAGCTGGGATTTGAACTCAGGCTGCCCATCTCCAAAACATCTCTTTATCCATTGCACTAGCCATTATCTGGATATTACCTGCTTATAACATGAGCCGATAGACTCTGACCATCCAGTTGGGGATCTGGAAAATGTTTTAGGTATTTCACAGGCTATCAGGCATTGTGGGGAAGAGAAGGTAACTAGAGGTTTCTGTGATTTGTGAATAGACACTTTGGGGAAGAATGGGCATCCTTCTATTTAAATCTCCCTCCAGCTTCTAGATCTGGTTCCCCATCATCTTGACATCCTTTGCTTTCCTCTCTGCACTTCTGTCCGAGCTGAGCACAAGCCCCATTTCCATGAGTTTTTCCCCATCCCCTCCCCAACTCCTCACCTAAACACAAGAGCATTTTCTGAATTCTAACAACTCTTCCTGAGATGCTCCATCTTATTTTTCTCCACAAAGAGTAGGAGCTCTGCATGAAGTAGGCGCACCACAAAATTGCTGTGGCTGAAATGATGACACACAGAGAACCCTGGATGGAGAGTGGACAGGTGACTTAGGTCTGAGTCCAAGCTCTACACTGATTTGCCATGTGCTCCTGGGCAAGTCTCTGATTCAGAACCTCATCTGCGAATTGATGACTAGGTGGCTTCTACAGTCTCTTCTATCTGTAGGGGTCCATAAGGCAGATACAGAGTTTAGACTCCTTTGAGAAAGCTGGGTTCCTAGACAGGGCCTCTCCCTCTTGCCAGTCAACTTTCACATACCTGGTATAAAAAGTAGTGTTATCAGTGGGCTCATGACCGTAATGTTTTCAATAAAAGGAAATGGGGAAATCTCCTTTTATGAGCACATCTAAGAGCAGAGCAAGAATCACCATTTCCTTATGTGCCCAAAGCACAGCACAACTAACTAGTAAACTTGAGGTTAAAATTTGGGGAACGAGAGACCTTACTTGAGCTTCCCAATGGTATTTCTCACACTGGAGAGCTTTAGTGAGGCTCCCTGACACAATGCAGCCAGCTGTCCCTTCAGTGGCCCTCCAGCTACCTTCGGCCAGACTCCTTTCAAGAAAAAAATGTTAGCTATTTTGACTGGAATGTTCATGCTCACATACAAATGGAATCTCAGAGAGAATAGCCCTCTTTTTCTCAGGTGACATCTTATGATGCATCTTATGGTGACACTCTATTGCTATGGTCCAAGCCGGAAGAGTCATTCGGTGGTGGGAAGTTTGGGGCAGGTAGGTGGGCAGCACCGTGGCAATCCCATGGGGAAGGGTTTCTAGGCAAATAGGGCCTTGCAATGACCCTGGAGGCCAATGACAAAGAGGCCACATGCTCTGCCAAGACAACAGGTCTATCCTCATGTAAAGTACTGTTGAGAATGCCCAGCTGGCATCCCAGAGTGTCTATAGGATGTTATTTATCCTGGCAGGTCTAATGTTTGCTGTATTATTGGGTCAAGAAGAGTGAAGGCTATAGGATATCAAGGACTTAGCTCAGTCTAATAAAAAAAAAATCCAATTGTTGTTCCAGTCTCTGCCACAGATACCTCACAAGTACCCTAAGTTTCAGCAGCCTCATAAACCTGAAAAACACCTCTTGGTTCTATTCCTTGGCCAGGCCGCAGTTTAGGTGCCCAGTAGAAAAGAAGTAAAGAAACAAATTGGAAAAGCTGACATGAGCCAGAAAAGCTTTTAGAAAGCATGTGGTTGATTAATTACATGATTATTAAACAGGGATCTATAGCCATCATCCAATCAGTCGAACTTGACTCTGTGCAACAAATGTTTTTCAAGAAACTACAAAGCATGCAACATCAAGCTATAATTGCCATGGGGGTTACAAACTTAAGCAAGGAGTGGTTTTCTCTTTAAGATCTTCCTAAGTCTAGAAGGAAACATGTCTCATTTATAAATCACCTGAGCACCAGAAAGATTATGATCAGCATTATAAGGAAGGGATCCGGGCAGGAAAGTAACCTGAGTCAATGCACTACGCCCACATAATCAACTATGACATGTGTGTACACACACGTGCCTGTAGGGAGGGGAGAGAACATCCATAGCTTCCATGAGACTTTCAAAGTGATCACTGATTTTTCTTGCCCTAACTGTGTTCGAATTTAAATCCACTGTTTTTGAAATCAAGAGAAGAAAATCACATTTAGTTGGGCTGGAGGGGAGATGGGGTGTAAAATGTGAGGCCTTTTGGAGAAAGAGGTACATGAGACAAGTCTCCAGGAGTGGGTAGGATTTCAATAGGTGGAGACCTGGGGAAGGCCCTGGCAGAGAAAGCACTGTGACCCAACATGAGTGATGGGAGAGCTGGAATTCATCCAGTCTGCTGGGTCATCAGGACAAGGATGAGATGAGACTGCAAAGCCAATAGTGGTAGATTAGGGATCATAAGCTGAGCCAATATTTGCTATTGATTAAATATTTGTTAGAGGTCTGCTCTGTGCTCTGCCTCGGAGAATGATGATCTTTTATACTTTAATTTAGAGGGGAAAATATGCACAGGCAGGAAACAAAGTGATTTTAAAAACAGCAAGAATTTGCAGAAATTTTAAGTAGAATGTGCGGAGAAGCTTCAGAGACCAAGTGAACTTGGAGCTCAGCTTGCTTTGATGGGTGGGAAGTACTTGGCCAGGTAAATTTGTGGAGAAATGGCCTTCCAACAGGAAACAGCACAAACTAAAGGGAGAAGATGGCCAGAAAGAAACAAAGCAGATGGGGAAGACTGAGGAGGGATGATTGCTGGGATAAACAACTGTGTCGAGGCATCAGGAAACATGAATTTGAGGATGTAGATTGAGACCAGGTCATACAGGTTTGTGAAAATCGGGCTGAGGAATTTCTTATTTTCACTTGGATCTCATTTTCTTTTTTCTAGGATCCAGCCCTTCCAATAGAGATCATACCAACAAAAATAACTTTTAAATTTTCTGTTATGGAGAATTTGCGAAATTTCTGTTGTGGAAATATATGCAAATGTAGAGAGATTAGTAATGCAATGGAATGAATGTTTCTGTCCCCCTAAATTTGTGTTGACACCTAACCTCCACTGTGACAGTATTATGAGCCAAGCCTCTGGGAGGTGATCAGGTCAGGAGGGAGGAGCCCTCATGAATGGGATTAGTGCTCCTATAAAAGAGACTGCACAGAGCTCCTGTCCCTCTCCCTCCACCTGAGGACAGTTTGCCTTTGCAAACACTGTCTTATTCAGTCCTTATAATCCTATTTAGTCAGTGCTATCATCATTACTCTTTTACAGATGAAAAAACTGAAGCCTTGAGAGGTTGTATCTCTTGACCGAGGTCACATAGCTGTAAGTGATAGAGCCAATTTAGTTGATTGCCAAGTCCAGGTGTTTATCCACTGTGCCATACTACCTACTGTGGAGGGCGCTGGGCGTAGCCAAGGTGCATTGTGAATAATGAAATTCTCCCTCAGTCCTTCACATTTCTCTTGCTTTGATATACAAAACAAATGTTCCCAGTTGCGTAGAGGCATCTGATTGTCTACCAGAGTGGACCTTTCTATAAAGGGCTATTTGTGTAGTCTATGTGTGTATATAACTTCCAGTTAGCACTGTTTTTCTATCTTATATTTTTCTTTACTTTTATGAGAACTTTGATAGCCTTAGATGACTTCTTCTGCAGTTTATGTATTTTTCATTTATCATTTAAAACTCTAAGCCAGTAACAACACTCTTATTAATATCCATCTATAGAAAATAATGGAAGAGCACTATACTTCTCCTGTGAAAGACCATGTATAAGTGTAATGATACTAATGATGAATATAACAGTAGTAATAAAGAGTAATATATACTGACTGCTAATTTGTGCTATTGTTATCCCTGTTTTACACACAATTAAATTAAGGCTCAGAGAGGTTAAGGACTTGCCCAATATCATGCAGGATGTTTAAATACAAGAAAAGACTTTGATAAAAAAAAATATCTTTCTAGAATACTGATTTGGATTTTCAAAGCGATGAGATGCCCACACACTTTTTTGCCTGAAGAATAGTATGTCTTCAGCAAATCCAGAGAATTTTTTTATTTTCTCTCTACCTGGTAAGACTGACACAAAGAAATGCAAATCAGCCCCAGCTCCTTAAAGACCAGATGGCAACGGTGCTGCATCATATGACAACAGGCAGGCTTGACTGAAATCTCAAGCCCTTTGCTCCAACACATGGCTCTCTACATCCCCACCAGGCTTGGTCCACCAGGGACCAGCAGACACTTTGAGACCAACAACCCTGTTTTCATTTCCAACCATTGACCAGACTTCATACTTCTCCAACTGTTTGCCTCCAGTGACCCGTTCCTCTTTCCATCAACCACCAGGGTGATGACAATCTAAATTCTCTAATAAACTCTCCTATTTTGTATTATTTACCAACATTAACACCAGTAATCATTACCCCTTTAATAACATTTTTCTTTCTTTTTGTTATCCTTTTCTCTCTTCTGTTACCTTTCCCTTCACTTCTCTTTTTATTTGTTCCTTAAATATTTACTGATGGAAATTACACTGGAAGCTTGAGAATCCCCAGATGTATATAGTTTGGTGTCGGCTTTCAAGAACCTGGGGGGTTACATTCCACCTTTTCTGCAGCATGTGTTTAGCCAAACACTATTACTCTCCGCTATTTCCTGGAATCACTTTTCCTTGTCTGTGCCCAAGCTTTGGTTCCTCTATCATTACCTATGTTGTGATTCTGGTCACTTTTCAGTCTTAGTTAAACTGATAACTGGAAATCTGGAAGGGATATCATCATCCACCTATCTACCTGTCTACCCATTCAATCCATCAATCCATTCAATTCATCCATCTTTCTATCAGACAAACTAATGGGTAGCCACTGTGTATAAGCACTGAGTTAGTTCCTGGTGATACAAGCTGAACACACCAGCTTTGCCTACAAGGACTTTACAGTCTAGTACTATGCTGTCCTATATGGTAGCCACCAGCTACATGTAGCTGCTGTACACTTAAAATGTGGCTAGTCTGAAATGAGATGTGTTGTAGGTCTAAAACACACATTGGATTTTGAACAGTTAAAAAAAAAAAGAATGTGAAACATCTTATTAATGATTTAAAATTAATTATTCTTTGAAATATAATATTCTTTATTGGGTTAATGTTATTAAAATTAATTTCAATTATTTCTCTTTACTTTTAAATATAGCTCCTAGAAAGTTTAAACCTACATATGTGGCTTACATTGGTGGCTTATATTCTACTTCTGTTGGACAGTATTGGTCTTGAGGAGGTAAAGAGAGTGAAAATATAAAATGAAGTCACTAAGCCAAGCTGCAAAATTACTAAAATCAAGTAGGCTGAGACATGAGGGAAATGATTCTACTCTTGTTTTAACTAGCCTGGGAACTTGAGCTTTTGAACTTTCCAGTTATGCCTGGATAATATATATGTGTGTGTATATATATATTATGCCTGGATAATATATGTGTGTGTGTGTGTGTGTGTGTGTGTGTGTATACATACACACACACACACATACACACACATATGATAAATAAGATTATATATATATATATATATATATATATATATATATATGTATATATATATATCCTACAGATAACTCTCTGATTACCCCCAAAGGACTGAGGAAAGAATGTTCGAATGTTGACATATCCAGACTGTCTGACCTCCATTATCCAGAAAACCGAACATCTGGAAGATTATCATCTCAGACCAACCCAGCAGCTAAGAATGCAGAACTGATTCTTCTCAAGAATGAACTTTTTCCTATAAGAACCCTCAGCTTTTCTTTCTTCTTCAGAACTCTATGGCTATTGCCCGTTTACGTTTCTGGTTTGCAAGCCCTAAGACCTTTGAATAAATCTTTCTAATTCATTTCTAGCCAAAACCTCCTGATTTATTTATGTTCAGTTGACATAGGGTACAGGGATGAGATGAAAATATGTAAGGAATTTTCATAGGTGCTTTTAATAAAAGTATGTACAGGATACAGTGATAAATTATTTTTAATTCATGAGAAGAAGGAGGAAGAGAATCAATTTATAACATGTCAAGCATTGTGCTGGGCATTATAGATATCCTTATGCCTTATGCTAGGCACTTTATTATCTTCACACATTGTCTTGGTACCTTAAATACTCGCTTAACCCTTGCAACTGCAATCACCACAATCTGACCATGTCTTTCCAGCCTTCAATCCCCTTCTTAGATCAAGTTTCCATCATCTCTCAGGTGGACTATTTGCTAAAGCAGCCTCTTAACTGGTCTCTCTCTACCCCATTTCAATCAATCCTCTGTGTTACAACCAAAGTGATTCTTCTGAAACACAACTTGGTCATGTTACTCTTTGAATTAAAACTCTTCCATAGTTCTCTGTTGTCCTCTGGATAAAATCTAAATTCTGCCTTATGGTTTACATATACGATCTAACCTGCCTACTTTTTCACTCTCAGATTTCACCACTCCTCCAGGCTTGTTCTCTTTTCTCTAGCTACTCTGAACTTTCTGAGCTTGGAAAGCCTTACATTCTCCCTTCTACGTACTGCTTTTTCTGAAAGATTTTTCCTCCTAGTCAATGTCTGATTAATGTCTTATTCTTCAGATTACATTTTCAAAATAACTTTCTCTAAAAAGGTTTTCTGGGACTTCCTCTATCCGCACCCCTGCCACCATTCTGGGTTAAGCGTCCCTCTTATGTGTCCCTGGATCTTCCTGTACTTCCCATAATGTGGTACTTATCATACAATACTGCATTCTCTCAACCTTTTGAATCAGAGGTCTCTGAAAATCTGCTAAAAGCTATAGATCTCCCCAGAAAAAAAGTGCACATGATAAATTTTGCATACAATTTCAGGGGTTTTATAAAACCCTTCAAGTTTCCATGGATTCCAGATGAAAAACTCCTGCTCTATTATAATTACCTGCCTATTTGCTTATATTTCCTGCTAGCCTGTATGCTCTTTGAGGGTAGAGACTACGCCTGTGCTGATACAGGCATTTCCTCAGCACCTGGCACAAGCCCCAGACACAAAAGATGCTCAATAAGCATTTGCCACAGGTATGACTTACTCTAAGACATTAGGATTAAAGGACTATCACACCTTCATTTCCTAAATCAAATTAAATCTGACTTAGCTTCGTCCTACGTGGTTGGCAAGAAGTCTTAAATTAGTAATTTTCAGGAACCTCTTCTCGTGTGTTTTTTTTTTTTTTTTTTTTTTTTTTTTCCCAGAATGTCAGAGCTTAAGGGGCCCAAGAAAACGCTGGAAGGTTTCTTCCTCACCTCATTGGAGTCTCTGTTTTCACCATTACTCTTTCTATTTGCCACAATTGAGCACTGATTCATCATCACATAGGTCAGCTGCCCCAGGTGGGCTGTGAGATGGTTATCATGGTCTCTGTACCCAAATCCTACCACTTCCAGGAATTCTGTTGAAAGAAGGGGCCGCCTTATCTATACTTCTTATGGACACCCTGAACCTCCTACTCCTTCACCAGTGTCAAGAAAACAATACTTCAACTCAAAAATACCACCTTTATTTTTATATCTCTGAAATGATTTGAAATTAAATCCCTCAACAGGCATGACAGAAACTGAAAAGTAAAATAATAGATGCCTAAAAAGACCAGGCGAAAAACATCAAAGAAATAAAGCAGCTTGGCTTTAAAAGACAACAGGGAGTAGTGGAGAACGCACGCTTTGTTTAAAAATAAGCAGCAGGTAAGGTATCAACAAATTGTTTCTGAAGTTCTGGATCTTCTGATTTTTTATGGGAAGCCAGAAATCTGTATTTATATGTGATAGCTCTTTTCTCTTTATTAAAAATTATTAAGGTCTATTTTGCAAATCATGTAATTCACAGTTTAAAATTCAATTATTTTTTTAGTAAGTTTTCCAACTTAGTCAACCATCACCATAAAATTTTAGAATATTTTCCCCATTCCAATAAGACCTCTCATGTTATATTTACTGTTAATCCCTTTGCTGTCCCTCTTTTCTCCACCCCAGCCCTCACTCCAGGCAACTACTATTCTTTCTGTTTCTTTAGCTTTGCCTTTTATGGATATTTCATATAAATGAGATCATATAATATGTGGTCTCTGTGTATGATTTATTTCACTGATTAAAAACATCACGTTATGATGTTTTTAAGGTTCATCAATATTGTTGCATATATCTGTAGTCTGTTCCTTTTTACTGCTGAATAGTATTCCATTGTATGGATGTAGCACTTTTAAATTCTCCATTCACCAGTTGGCCATTCTATTTTTTTTTTTTTTCTTTTTGCTATTATGAATAATGCTGCTAGGAACATTTGTGTACAAGTCTTTGTGTCTACATAAGTTTTACTTCTTGTTTTTTAGTAAATACTTAAGGGTAGAACTGTGACTCACATGGTAAATTTATGTTTAATTTTCAAAGAAACTAGCAAAGTAGTTTCCAGAGTGGCTGCAAAATTTAACACTCCTATAAGAAATGTCTGCGAGTTCCTGTTTCTCTGCATTCTTGCCGACATTTGTTATTGTCTATTTTTTCGATTATAGTCATTCTAGTGGGTGCGAAGTAGTATTTCACTGTTTTTTTTTTTTTAATTATTATTATGGTGACATTGATTAACAAAATCCAATAAGTCATGGTTTTGATTTGCATTTCCCTAATGGCTAATGATTTTGAATAGCTCTGGATTTTTAAATGTTGGAATTCATTCAAATAAATAAAAGGGCTTCATATCTGCCCTGTACAAATGGAACAAAATAGCTTAGAATAAAACAGGTTCATGGGCCGGAACTACTCTGAGGTAACTAGTTTGGACTTCTGACCTAGACCCTGAAAAACAATGCCCTGTGAACCTTCTCTTTTGGGGGTAAAAGCCGCCTAGACTGCCAACAAAAATTACTGTGGAGAGAGAAGAAAAAATTTTCTCTCTTTTTGTAATGAATTTGTAGACTAGAAAAAAAGACAATTTTCAATCTGTATATTCATAATGCCACTTTTTTCCCCAGTAAATCATCATGTTACATGTTTGTTGAATGAGTCCTTCACGTACATATTTGTATCCCCCTTTTTAGAGATTAGGTCAAGATATTTGACAAAGGTTAAAGCCTCGGTAAGTGGCAGAGATAGATTCAAAGCCAGGACTATCTGTTTTTAAATCCCATGTTTTCCTCATTAAAATGGCAACAGATTCTGGGATGGAGTTGTACAGGGTGAGACTGGAATCAGAAGAGCCTGACTGGCTGGATGATAGAGGTGGAGGGGGACACCATGTGGGACCAAGGGAGATGAAGGAATCAAAGAGGTTTCAAGACAGGTTTCATTAACAGACAAAGGAAGTTGGGAAGAGAGAGAGTTTAGGTGGTGGGATGAAGTAAAAGTGGAAAGAAATTAAGTTTGGGACTTATTGCTTTTGCAATTTCCCTTCCATCTAGGTAGAGACATCTAGCAAGCAATTGAAAATGCAGGGCCTAAGTACTAAAGAGATGTCGGGGCTGGTGATAAATTTGGGGACATTCCCTGTATTGTTGATTTCTCAACATCTTTGTGATGTTTAATTGCGGGCTTCCAGCCCTCCTCTTCTGATGGTCCACTGAGTTTGTTTTAAAATTATGAGAAACCACAGGCTTGGTGGCTAATAGAGCTGTATGTGGATGCTCTAAACATGGAATACTCCATTCAGAAATGACTTCAGTGGCTGGCAAAGCTCAGACTCAGGCCTTAGAGACAGTCTTTGGCCTTCTCTAAGAAATGTTTTAAAATTCAGAAGAGGAATACCATTCACATATTTTATACAGTTCACTTGTACTCCATGTGCAGACTGCATTAAGGACAGATCTCTTTACGGAGCCAAGTCACAAGACACCTGGACAAGGGGCAGCTTACCCAGCAGGCAGGTGGGGGTGGGGAACCAGATGCACTGGGACAAAGGACAATACTGGACCTGATTTGGACTTCCTCAGGAAGGACTCTGCACTCCGCTGCTTTGGAACCTTCTTTGAATTCCACCAACCCTTCCTTATCATTTCCTGCCTTGTTTTGTTTTTTGCTTTACTTTTTACCAGACTGGAATTTTCCTAGGCTTAGCCACTTACATCATATGTATTAAAATGCATCCACTTCCAATGTGAAATAACTACATTTTGAAGGGAATTTTTTTGAATTTTGATAATTTTTAGTTTTTGTAAGGATAAGTCATTTTATTCTTGATTTAAGCGTTATTTATATATGCTTACCTGAATCATGTTGCAGTTGACTAGATTCTGCAGATATTTTGTTAAATATTTATTAACCTTGATTTTTCCAGTTTCCTTATTTTGGAGCAATGTTTTTTCGGCCCTAAGGGGATATGACAGCCCAGCAGAACCTCCTCTTAGCCCCTCCTCACGTAGGGAGAGCCATCTGATGAACGAATGAACGAATGAATGAATGAGGGGAATTAAGTCCTTTTCCCACGTCTTCTCTCCAAGGCGGGTCCTTTTTTCATTCTCCTGGGATCTCAGCTCTGCCAGGAGGCTGGGTAGAGAGGCCTTTCGCAAACGCTAAAACTGCGGAGGCGGAGGAAGCTATCTAGTGCTCTCGGCTCAACCGCCCTGGGCAGGGTGAACCCGGGATCCCGCGGCGTTTACAGTGGCCCGAGAGCTAACTGCAGTCCGGGCCCCCCCGCCAAGCCCGAGCGCATGGGCAGAGCTGCACCCCAGCCCTGCCTCCCCTCCCCCACTGCAGGTGAGCCGCACAGCCGCGGTCCCCACCCCCAGCAGCCCCGGGGGTGACGTAAGGCCTCTGGATCGCGCTCCCGCCCCGCCCCTGCCAGCAGCGCCGCGGGCCAGCGGCTTCGCGGCAGCAGCCGGTCCCGCTGCGGGACATGCCGGCTGTAGCAAGCAGAGCGAGCAACAAGGCGCTCCAGTGGGCTCCTGCAGCGGCCTGACGTCAGGGAGAAGAGCGTTCAGGCGGAACTCCGGGCTCCCGCCGCGGCACACCTGCCCCACTGTCCGCACGCACGCAGCCTCAGCAGGCTCTGCACCCGCTGCCCCGCGGGATCGCGGGACGCCCAGCCAGCCTCAGCTGTCCATCTCCGCCCTAGCCAGCCAATTGCCCGTGACTGTCCCGGCCGCACCTCCTGGAATCTATGACGGGCGTGAGTAGCAGCCTATGAGATTGGGGTCCCGGCGTCTAGGCCTGGGAGCGGGAGCCAATGAGCATCATTTCAGGTGGGTGGAGGGAGCGGACCTCGGGAAGGTAGCTTCGTTCGGGTTGCTAACGTCTTCCCTTGGAGATGGGCGCGCAAACGGACCAGTGGGTCTGGGGGCGGCGGTGACGGGCGTCGAGCTGGCCCAATGAGGGTGGGGGTGGGTGGAGCAGCGCCGAGCAGCAGTGCTAAAGGAGCCCGGCGGAGGCAGCGGTGGGTTTAGGACTGAGGCACAGGATCTGTGGTCGCGGCTGGGGACTTGCGCCGGCGCCACCATCTTCGACTGAAGGTGAGAGGTGCGTCTGTGCGGGTCCGAGTGCGGCGGCCCGGAGCGGACTGACGGTTTTGGGGTGGGGGTGGGGGAAGGATCCTGGGGTGGGGGTGGGGGGGCGGACCCGGCGGCTCCGGAGGGCAGGAACGGAGCCGAAGCAGGAGCGGGAGGAAGTCAGAGGGGGCTCTGGGTCGAAGGTTTGTGCTGCAGCGGTCGTAGATTCGTGCGGGGAAGGATCTGGGAATTGAGATAATAGGACCCCAAGAGGTGAAAAAACCCCTGGAGGGGCGGGAGATGAGGTCTTTGAGAGTGAGACCTCTGCAGGGATCAGGGCCTGGGTATACGGAGGACGACCCCCGGGGGGCCGGGGATGGAGATCTTGGGGTTGGGATATGGGAAGCTTGTACTCGGTGTGTGGGATCCGTGGGGCGCGGAGTGGGGGGCCTGGGGCTCTGCTTGGGGTCCCGGGGTGTCCCGCGAGTCTGTGTCTGTCCCCCAGGAGGGGAGGGAGTCCTGGGCGAGCTGGAAAGCGCCATCCCGGTTGGGGGTGGGCGCTGGACAGGAAGGGCCCCTGGTGGGTTCCTGGGTAAGTTAGGCCGGGTCTGGCACCCTGGGTGCCGTAAAGGGTTCGCCGAGGGCTAGGAAGACGGGCGGCGCGCCCGGACCTGTGGGCTGGAGGGATCGGGGGACATGGGCTCAGCACCGCCGGGAAAGCGCGCGGCGAGTGAGGGTCTGAGGAGCCGGCGGCCAGCGTGGGTCAGGTCGGGCTCCGCTGGTGTCGGGAGAAGAGAGCGAGAGGGTGCGTCTTTTAACGCGCTCTGTGGACCGCGGGGGCCGGAGATGAACACCCGGCGAGGTCCGGAGATGAACACCCGGCGAGGCCCGGGCGGTGTAGACGGGCGAGGCGGGAAATGTGGCGGGGGCGCGCTGCAGCAGGGCGGCCGGGGGGAGGGTCAGTCCTCGCCTCGGGATCCCTTTATTGTGTAAGTGATCTGGGAATGCCTCGCCGCAGTCTTCCTGGCCTTCTGAATCCAGGGTCACACCCGATGCCATAAAACTGGACTGGAATGGGGTCGGAGGAAAGTTGCAGCCGCGGAGTCCTGGCGCGTGCGGGGGCTTTGTGGGCCTTCAGTGGGCGGATGCGGCCCAGGAACCGCGGAGGCCCCCAGCTTGTCCTGCCTGGGAACTAGGGCCTTAGGAAAGAGGTTGGCAACTCGGTGGGTCTGAGCTCAGCTGGTGAGGTTTGGATAACGTGGCCTCTGCCCATGACCGTTATCTCTGTTTCTTAGGGCCTCTGCAGCTCCCTTCAAGATCACTGCGGTTGATGGAAGGGGGTGGGGTGGGGTGGGGTAGGGGAAAGCAGGCGGGGTAGATCCAGACTGCAAATGAAACAAAGACTGCTGTTTTCGCTGAATAATATAATACTAAATATAATACTTTGGCTTTGCTGAGATTTTGTTTTTTAGCATCGAAACTGAGGATTCTTTGAGTCTGACTTAATTATCCTTGATAGTATCTCACTCTGGAAAACTTTAATCTATTTATTGTTTTATTTCTTTCATCAGTCTGCCTTTTAGTCCCATGCTTTTGATGTTTAAGTATGCCCTGTCTGTCTCGGATTCTGGAAAAGTGGCCATTTTATGCATCTCCTTACTTCTGCATCTTAAATTCAGTTCTTCCCTATCCTTATCTAGAGAAAGCATATGGTGTAATGGTGCGGTATAGCATAAGCTTTTGCAGCAAAGGGATGTGACCCGAGAGCCTGGCTTTTTATTTGAGCTCCTTAGGGAAATCATTACAATGAAGACAGACTGAATGGAAGGTGAGATGGAGGAAATTTTGAAGGGCATGTTGTGTGATGAAAGCCTATGTGCGACTGCGGTTTATGTACTTTCTCATCATATAGGAAGAATTAAAATTCCTGATGTTGGATCTACTTTTCAGAAATATGTAACAGTGTTTTGATAAATTAACAGACTTGCACATCTCTGATGTTAAGTGACCTCAATGGTAGCATTACACAAAATTAGGACAATTCTGTTTTAGTTTATCTGTCTTAGGTGGATGCTCTATCATGGACAATTTATGCATCATTTTTGTTTGGCTTTTTATATGTAAAATATTCATAAAATTGAAACGTTTTCCTGTGTCCCTACCCTATAGTAGGTGCTGGGAGGCAGCTGAGAAATTTGCTGGGTGACATTTCATTGGAAGTCAAAAATGGCCTGGTGGGAGGGAGCCCAGAGGTGTGGGTATACAAAGCCAGTGAAGGGGATGGAGCTTTTGACTGTAGGAAGCCAATTTATACACAGATAAATGATTTAACTATAATTATGCAGTTATTTCAAGTGATACTAAGAATCTTTGGGTTATCTTTATGTCTCCTGCAACCCATTTATTCCTTTTTTTCTTAAGTGTAGGTATTTTTTTCTGTAAAATATTAAGCATTTCCCAGATTGTGCAAGTGTATTCATTTGCTGAGTATACTCTTGAAGACATAATCGGTAGGGTTTTTTATTTAGTAGAGAGAGGCAGTATATAGTGTACAACATACCCTTCAAAATTTCCTCCCTCTTACCTTCCATTGTTGTAAAAGGTTCGAACTCATGAGCTGAACTCTGAGTTTAATCCCAGCTCTCCTGTTTGTTAGCTTTGTTACCTTGGGCTGCTTGTTGGCTTTCTGTGTACCTTAGGTTTCTCATCTGTAATATGAAGATATTACTAGTATCCATTTCATGGGGCTATTGTGAGGATTAAGAGTTGATAGATGTAAACTGCTTAGAGCAGTGTCTAGCCATAATGAGTTATATATAACAACAGTATCTGCTATTTTAAAAATTGTGGTATTTTCCTTTCTGCAAGGCAAAGCATTTGGGAGTGGTTCACTGTTAAATACCAGTATTATCAAGATTGGGTCCCAAATATACAATGGAATGAAAAAAATAGAACATATTTGGTAATCACAAGTGAAGAGTTAAAATGGACAAAAAAAAAAATCTTCATTGGCCTCATGAACACTATCAATTAAACAACAATTTGAGTACTTACTACCTGCTAAGCCCTCTGGGACAATGCAAGGGAGGGCAAGAAGAATGCCAGAAGAGCAGCACAAAATGTTAGAAGACTGAGGATTAAATTTGCCAGATTGACCTGAAAAGAACTTCTGAAAGGGTCGCATTTGGGTCAGTATTTGAAGGAATGGTAGGTTTTTGGTTGTAGAGAAGTTGAAACTCACTATGAGTGTAGGGACCACTCATGTAATATTTAATCAGAAGGTATAGATCTCCTTAGACCAGGGACTAGGCTAAGTGCTTACCATACAGCAAGGAACAGGAAACTGCCCTCATAGTGTTCAGTTAGTTGTAGAAAACTCTGGAAAAGTAATTTGTAATCCCACTACCCAGTGAAGACCCAATGAATACTTGAATATCTGTTCCCTTTTTTTTAAAAGTGTATATGTTATTTCCCCACAAAATCAGGAGCATTTTATAATTATACTTTGAGATCAATTGTTTTTTTTTCTTAAATTATAAGCATTTCCCCACTTAGAAAAAGTACTGATAAATTTACCAATGTACTTACTGACTTGATAAAATAATTTTCAAATACTTAATTTACTTAATAAAAAGACCTGCTCTAGAAATGACCTAAGATATTTTAATTTATAGTCACCTGCTAAACTTAAGCGTGCCCAGTGTAAAATTAAAGAAATCAATATGTGCCTCCTGGCAGCAAGACAGTTTCCTAAGTGTTGTATGGGATATATAGTTTATACCCAACAGAAATAATAAGAGTAACCTGTTATAATAATTTGTTGTAGTTGGACATTTTCTCTTTTAATAGACTATGTCTTTCCTAAAAGCAGAGTATCTGATTGTCTCCAAATTCATCTAGGATAAGTCCCACTTCAAAGTCATGCCTTCTTAGCAGTGTATAGTGTATAAATTGGAACACAAAACTTGTTAAAAATCTTATTAGAGCAGTCTCTAGAGGTAATGGGTTTTTGAAACCATTAAGAATGTACATGTGTCCACGAATATTTTCTGTAAGAAGGCAAATGCAAAGTTATTTATAAAACATATTAGCAGTTTTATTTGTAGAAGTCTTAATGTTATATGTTCTGTTTTTTTCTCTATTTTGTTTTGTGATTTTTTTTTTTGTTTTACCCAAGACCACAGTCTTTAAACTATTAACATATTCTTTAAATCAGGTTATGAAATAGTCTAGAACATTAGTTATCAACTTTTTTCCTACATCAAATACCTGTTAGTAACAGTGGCAGCCAGAGACTTATGGAGTGATGACTCTCAAAGCATGGTTCCAGGACCAGCAGCATTAGCATCATCTGGGAACTTGTTAGAAATGCAGATTTTCAGGCTCCACCCCAGATTTAACTAAATCAGAAACTCCAGGGATGGGGCCAGGCAATCTGTATATTAATAAGTCCTCTAGGTGCCGCTGATGCACATGCCAAAGTTTGAGAACCGGGCTCTAGAGCATGGATGTTTGTAATATGTTACATTGTAACAAATAATTTCTGAAGAATCTTAGCTGATTCTAGTAAATTTCTAGTGGGGGTGGAAGGGCTAGTATCTGCACCTACTATAAGTGATTAATCTTTTAGAACACAGATTGATCCCTTTAAGAATCTGAAGAAAGTTGTGAGTGTTCTTAGAGGAGCACACACATGCACACACACACACATACATGTACAGTAAGTGTACAATATTTTTGTACCACTTCAGTGATTTCATGGAGCTTGAATTTATGAACTCAAGGTTAAGAACCTTTTAACAACTTTGTATTAATTTATAGTTAACTTTGCAGCCTTCTCTCTTGGCTACAAAGAATTCTCATCAGTTTGTGGAGAGGGAGAATTTGGGAGGATTTGATAGAGCAAGGGTAAGTATTCAGTTGGCTTCTTGCATTGGTTTGGATGAAGTCTTGGAAACCAGGCTTTGGAAATTTATGATAACTGGGAGTTTGAAGTATTAACAAGTGTTTAATGATGGTTTTGGATCCCAGAAAGTTATTGTCAGTCACATCAGAAAGGTGAGTAAAGAATGTAAAATCTTGTCATTCGATCCAAAGAGCCAATTGCATAAGTGTAGGAGGAGAGGTAGCTTAGAACAGCTTGTATGGAGCCTTGGCTGACAGAACAGTTAATGATGCTAATGAGATACAAGACCTAATGGGTTTATTAGGTAAAAGTCACAGAAACAGAGCTTTCCCCAGGTTGTTGACAGTTCCTTTTTCTTCTGCACTGGTCAGACCCTATGGAATATTATGTTTGCTTCTGGGCCCCACACTCTAAAGGGGCATAAGCACATGGAGTCTGTTTAGAAGCAAGAGCTCAGGGTAGTGGAATGAGTCTTGATGAATGATGGAATGCTGAAGAGGAGACAGAGGGAGTAGGAGCAGCTGCAGGAGTGGGGTGGAGACCTGAATAGTTACCGTCACATACTTGAAAGGCTGTTGTGTGAAGCCAAGTTACTCTTGTCCTCTGTGGCCTCATTTGATCACACTAAGGCCACACGGGCCATAGAGAAGCTGTTGGACTGACTTGGCATATTTGTAAGGAAGAACTTTGAGTCTATTGTCTGAGGGTAGAATGGGAGGTCGTTTTAGACCTGAAGCTTTACTCTCTGGCAGTCATGTGTTTTGTATCTATATCCTGGTGGTCACTCTAATTCTGGTACCACTGCATAGGCCTTTTATTATGAATCTTTGTTCTCTTTTTCTTCATTCTCTTTTCCCTTCTTAATTCTCTGTTTAATTTGTGGTAAGGATGAAAGAGGAGATGAAGAGGAAAAAAGTCAGACTGGAACTTTGCTTTTTCCTTCTGTTTGTTTTTTAGCCCTCAGTAACTGAGGGCATGCCTTGAATGGTCCTCAGACAACCAGAGTCATAATTTGTGGCCACCCCTGAAGTTTACCTTGGACACTCGGTTAATATGCCCGTGAAGAGGAATATCCTAGCTCCTTAATTCAAAGTTTATGCTTTCTGTTTACCAAAGGTTTTGTTTTAAATTTCTTAGAAGAGCAAAATTTGTGAATCATTGTATATTTTTAAATATCTAACTTTGTCCTCCTTCTTTTATAGAGGCAATTGCTCTTGGATCCTTCTGTCTAAAATGGCACAGAGAAGTGGACTTGAAGATCCAGAGAGGTATCTCTTTGTGGACAGGGCTGTCATCTACAACCCTGCCACTCAGGCTGATTGGACGGCTAAAAAGCTAGTGTGGATTCCATCAGAACGCCATGGTTTTGAGGCAGCTAGTATCAAAGAAGAACGGGGAGATGAAGTTATGGTGGAGTTGGCAGAGAATGGAAAGAAAGCAATGGTCAACAAAGATGATATTCAGAAGATGAACCCACCTAAGTTTTCTAAGGTGGAGGATATGGCAGAATTGACATGTTTAAATGAAGCTTCTGTTTTACATAATCTGAAGGATCGTTACTATTCAGGACTTATCTATGTAAGTATTCCCTCTAAATAGTCATGTGAAGTGGTGACTGGGAATTAATGTAAATTATACATACAAATTAGTCATAATCAAGTGAGACTGTGGAATTACCCATACTCTGTTTACCATTACTATTTCTATTAAAGATAGTCTCTTATGTAACCCCAAGTCTTGCTTTGCTTTAAGTATTAACATATAATTTTAAGTAATCCAGCCTGAAATTAAACATGCTAAAATAGTATTTGAAGATTTGTAGTGGTGCTTTGGAACATAAGACGGGACAGCTTGTGGCAGAAAGTTCAGAGAGTTTAATATAGTACCGAGAGTTGCATTAATAGTGGAAAAACAGACAGCAAATTGTAGGAAATCCAGTGTATATCCAGGAGTGTAAAGTGGGGGAGCTGCAGCCTTAGAAGTTTCAGCGAAGAGCAAGAATAAGGTCATTGGGTGCAGAGAAGTGGGAAATATGAGAACTGAGGTTTTTAAGAGGAAGCACTTCAAGGTAAGATTGAGGCTGGGGTTGTGTTGTGGTTAGCAGTTGACACACATGTATGTTGCAGTAACTTGACAATGTCGCTGACCATATAGAAGTTCTTGAAAACCATAAAGGATAAGGTAGAAAAAATGCAAGCCAGATAGTGAAAAAAATCTAGAATAACAAAACAGGTTTGAACGGATGGTAGATGCAGGTGGCAATGATTTAAAGAAAGCAGTCTAAATAAAATTCAGATTTAGAATGAAGAGAAGTAGAGAGAAAAGTTGACATTGTAATGGTCTGAATTTGGAAAAATTTTAGCTAGGAGTGTGATACTGAAGCTCATGCGTAATTCAAAACTTCAGCAAATCAGAACTAGTTTTCCCATAGGAATTAGTTTATTTAGTGAATATTTACTGAACACCTACCTGCTGGGGAGAGTATGGTAGACAGGACAGGTCCCTGCCATTGTGATACATCCTATAAGGAAATGAAACAGAACTAGGGGATAGAGTAGATAGGAGTACGACTTTCTACAGTGGGTCAGTGAAGGGCTCTTTGAGAAGACAGCATTTGAGCTGGAATCTGACTGATAGAAGGGAGCGAGCCATGGGAAAATCTGAACAATGAATAGTTCACTTACAGACTTTTACCAGAGTAGTTTTAATTAAGCCTGATCATCTCTCATTTTTTTCTCTACGAGGTAGAATGTAAATTAAGAGAGTAAGAGGCACCAAGGTTGGGAAGGTAGCTTGAGAAGAATGGAAAATGGCTGGAAAAGAGGAGACACCAAAGATAAGAAAATGATTGGAGTGTAGCATTGAGACTCCAACTGAGCCTGAATAACAATGCATACAGTGCCCACATGTTTGGCTGTGTGGTTTTGCCAGATTTGCATCCTTGCCCCAGGTGTGTGAAGGCAGGAGAACCTGTTCACTGTTGTGTCTCCACTGCTAGTGCAGTTCCTTTCTCTTCTCTCCCTTGTCAAACAAGTTGAAGAAGTCTGGAGCAAAGGTAATGGGAGTGAAGGAGTGAAAAAAATGGAAAAATGAGAAATTGTGGGCAGATCAATTTTGGATGTTGCCTGGTGCAATGACTTGTGAAAGGCAGGAAATGTGCTGACAGCCAAAAAGTTGTGGAGAACTGGAATGTGGAAAGGATCTAGGCTCTTTTTCTGCCAGTTGTCACCTTGATTCCCCACACTGATCCCTGTAGGTTTCTGTAACCAGGAGAGAGAAGGGAATAGAAAGGAAAAGGAGATTGTGGGTAAAATAGAAGAGGTAGAAGAAAAGAGTTTGTAGCTATTCTTCATGATACTTCTACAAGTTTACAAGTATCTTATATTGAGTTTATTTGAGTTTTTCCAACTTAATTCAGGTACAACCTGAGTGAATTTCTGAATTTTAAAGCATGCTCCCATTGGTCTTTACAGAAGGAGAAACTGAGTTTTTATCAAAGTATTCAGGTCACAGCAGAGGTGAGGATTTGGGAGGATCATGTCTGCAATTAGTGGGGTGGAGAAAGTGTATCTACCTAAGATTCAAGATGGATGGAGCACTTGAGTATCAAGAAATCCTATTAAGAGAATGGATCTGTGGATAGCTACGATTGGTTAGCATTGTGATAAATGTGTATTGGGCTTTGGAATTAACCAGTCAGTTGAAATCGATCAATTGAGGTGCCATGAGATCCACACTCTAACAACTTGGGTAAGACATTTTTGGACACATTTCTATAGATAAGATACAACGTATGTTCATTTAAATAAATTGGGTTATTCACAAGTTTAGTTATTCCCTTATATTTTATTTAATCTCTCCGACATCTAACTTCTAATCATCTCATCCAGTATTCACTTTTTTCATAATAAAACCATTTAAAAGCTGTGAATGTCTACTCTAGTACTCTTCTAGCTCACCTCACACATTTCAATGTATTTGTTTTCAGCTCCAAATATTTTCTAATTTCTATTATGATTTCTTCTTTAACCAATGAACCATTTAAAAGTATACTTTTAAAACTTCTAAATGTTGATTTTTAAATTATTTTTTTGTTATTTGAAAAAAAAAATTTTTTTACTCAGCATTTTTTTTTTGTTCAGTATCACATTTTTAAGATTCATCCATATTGCTTTGTGTTGGTACAATTCAGTAATTCTCAGAGTGTGGTCTGTGGATCCCTAGGATTTTTCTCAAGACCGTTCAGGGGATTCACAAGGTCAGAACTATTTTTATGATTAGGCTAAGATAATTGCTTCTTTCACTGTTGACACTGGTACAGATGTCAACAGTGAAAAGGCAGTGGTAGGAAGAACTGCTGACAGGTTGTCATGAATAAAGGCAGTGACCCTATACTGCACTAGTGGTCATTTTAATCCAGTTTCACTCAAGATTGTCTTTGATACAGCAGGAGAAATTATTGATTTTATTAACTCCCAATTCTTGAGTACATGTCTTTTTAATATTCCACGAATGAAATGGTAAGTATGTATTAAGCACTTCTGCTGCCTTTTGAACTATGGTGATTCGCTGAGGAAAAGCAAGTAGTTAATTTGAGTTGCAAACTAAATTTGCTACTTTTTAAATAGAATACAATTTTTATTTTATAGAATGACTGATAAACTGTGATTATTCCCACTGCAGTATTTGGCAGACATTTTCTTGAAAATAAAGTGAACCTGTCACTTCAGAGAAGACAACCAATTGTATTTGTTGCCAATGATAAAATTTTAGTTTTGACACAAAAATTAGAATTTGGAGAAACTTGTATCAACCACTGTGAACTTGATGGCTTGTTAATACTTAAAAACCTTTCTGATAAGATAGATGTATGTGATTTTGTTATGTCATATAGTGAAATGTCATCCTTTAGAAGACTTACATAATTTAGTGAACCAGTGTTTTTCAAATGTGTGTAGATGTTAACAAAATCATGCACAGATAAAAGATTTTATTCAACATGCAATATATGATAATGCATTTTGGTGAACAGAGTATGGAAAGTTCTTTGATAGGGTTTCAGAGGCAACATTGCATCTGATCTTTAAGAAATTATCACCTGTTGAGTTTTGATGTAGTATAAAAGAAAAATAGCCACAATTACTTGAAAAGACTGTTAAACTACTTTTCCCTTTCCGATAACTGTATATCTGTGCAAAGCTTACTTTCTTCATGTGCTTCAAGTAAAACAAAATATTACAACAGATTGAATGTAGAAACAGATATGAAAAATGTGCTGTTTTCTATTAAGCCATATAATAAAAGATTTGCAATAATAAAAAACAGTGCCCCTCTTCTCACTTTTTTTTAGAAAACAGTTATTTTTATAAGAAATGTTACTTATATTAATATGTATTCATTGTTATTTAAAATGAATAAATATACATTTTAAAAACTCAGTTTTTATATCTGTATATTTTATATATAAATATATAAAACAAAAAGGTCTTTGGAATCTTTTTCTAAGCGTGTAAAAGGGCTCTGAAATGAAAAAGTTCGAATATTTTGTTCATTTTTGTTTGAATGTAATATTCCATTATAAGATTTTTGACCCAGTTTTTTTATCCAAATATTTTTGGACATTTGTTTTTTTTCCAGTTTGGAAATTGGAACATTACGAACATGGCTTCAGTGAACAGCACTGGACATGTACCTAGTACACATAATCATGCCTTTCTGTAAGGTATATAACTAGGAGTGGAATTCCTGGGTGAGAGAATATGGATATCTTTAGTTCATATCTTCGACGTTTTTAGATAATGCCTGATTTAGTCAGAGTCCAGCAGGAAACAGAAGGCCCTCATACTAGGTATTTTGAGAGTTTAATAAGGGGACGATTTATGAACATGTAGGTAGAGTTTAGAAAACAAATGGAAGTCCAGTATCTAGCACTAGTGATAGCTGAGAGACCTTGATACAACTTGATCTTTAAAGGAACAATAGGAGAAAACTGTTACCTCAACTGGGAGAGGGTAGCTGTGTAGAAAGGGCTTCCTGATAGGAATTGAAGCCTCTAAAGAGGGCTGTCCACAACTCATGACAACTGGCAGGAAGGATACCAGGAAATGACTATCTTGACTTTATTTTTCCACCCTTAATCTCCTGCTAATGTCTCCCATTGGCCAAACTCAGTTGGAAGCCAGAGAAGGGAATCTGATGATATATTTCTAAGAATCAGCCTCCAGTTCTATTTGGAACTGAATTTTGTCTACAATGTAAGGTAGGAACAAGATTGATTTTTTTTCCAAATGGTGCTGCAACTGACCTAGTACTATTTACTGAAACAGCCGTATATCTACACTGTTCTGAAGTGCCTGCCACCTTTGTTATACACCAGGTGTTCATAAATACGTTGACTCCCTAGTCTTTTTCATGGGTCTATATGCCTGCCTTTGGACTAGTAGACATTGTCTTAATTATGACAGCTTTACACACACACACACACCCCAAAAACCTATTGGAAATTTGGGATTTTGTTGATTCTGTGGATCGATTTGGAAGAGAAATGAGACCTTTATAATATTTGATCTTGTAGTTCATGGGTATACTCACTTATTTAGTTCTTAATATTTCTCAGTGTTTTATGGTTTCCTTTGTAGAGGTCATGTACTTCTTTTTTGTTGAATTTATTTTTGGGTATTTGATTTTTGGATGCTATATAAATGGTGTTCTAAATACTGCTTTCTAATTTTTTACCATTATGTACAAATACAGTTGCTGTGTTTTATACAGTTAATTTTTGTGTTGACTTTATATTCACTAACCTTACTAAGTTTATTTATTGATTGTAATAGTATTCTTTAGGATTTTCTATGAACATACTCAGTATCTACAAATAATGACAGTTTCCTTTCCAATTCTTATATATTTCTTTTGTCACTGAAAGAAAGTCCACACCTATAAAAAATTTTTATGAGTTTGAGCAAAAAAAAAAAAAAAAGAAAAAGAAAGAAAGAAAAAAAAGAAAAAAAAAACCAGGACTGGCCCAGAAGTAAAATCTCAAAGATTTGAGAAAATGCTCTGGAGAATGGCAATTTTGCAGTTCTTTTTATACATTTAGGATCAAAGAAGGTGGTTACATTAAATCCATTGCAGGTAGATTAAGGGGACAGGAGGAAGCAAAATGGTGGGGTGTCGAGGGGAGCGTCTCAAGAACTGGATAAAAAGCAAAATGGAAAGAAACATACCTGTTTTACATTGGTGGGTACAGCATAGTTAACATTTAACATTTACAGTAAATAGGGATGGTATTAGTAACAAGAAAATGAGAAGTTTGGGGATTGTCCTGTGAAGGTAGTTATGCCTCTGAGAGACCTAGAAAAGATAAGTTACTGACATTCCAAAGATATGTTATCTCAAATGCACAAAAACAATGGACAGGTCTCACTTAAGACAGATTTACCTTTTATTAAGGAATCTATAGGCCTAGAACAGTGAGTACCCACCATGACCTGCCCAGTTAGAATTTTTAATTAGACTGTCATGTGTGGTTACTTGGACACTGTGTTTGTCAGCCCTGCCAAGTAGCCCTCTGAGCTTGTCAGGTTTGCTACATAGCCTCTCTTTTCCATTCACACTTTGACTTGCTTATTGCACTGTCCAGGACCTTCAGTAAATGTTTGTTGAATAGAAGTAGTGATCAGAGGCATCTTTTTGTACCATTCCTGATCTCAGAGAGAAAGCCGTCAACATTTCACCATATACTAGATTCCTGGATTCTGTTTACCAATGTTTTGTTTAGGATTTTTACATCTATATTCATGAGTGAGACTGAAAAATGTCTTTGCAATGTCCTTGTCATATTTTGCTATCCAGATTATACTGATTTTATAAAATAAATTGGGGAATATTTTCATCTTTGTGTGTTCTCAGGAAGATTCTGGACAGGATTGGTTTTTTTTTTTTTTAAATAACAATATAATTTTATTTGGGGGGAAGTTTTACCTTAATAGATAGAAAACTCAGATTTTAAACTTGTATCAGTTGTGATAACTTCTAGGAATTTGTCTATTTAGTCTAGATTTTCAAATTTATTGGCATAAAGTTGTTCATAATACCCTCTTATTTTCTGTAGGATTTGTAGTGATGTTCTCTTTCATTTATTATAGTGAGAATTTGTTCTATCCTTTTTTTAAAATGAGTCTCATCAGAAGTTTTATCAATATTATTCTTTTCAAAGAATAAACTTTTGACTTTGTTGGTCTTCTCTTCCCTCCTTCCCTTCTTCCCTTCTTTCATTCCTTCCTATCTAATGACCTAATTCCTTATCTCTCTACCTTTCACACATTTGATTTATTTCTTTCCACAGTAATCTGCTGCATAATGATGTTTTGGTCAGTGATAGACTGTATATAGGACAGTCATCTCATAAGATTATAATGGAGCTGAAAAATTCACATAGTGAGGTAATGTCATAGCACAACACATCACACAAATACCGTTGTGTTGATTGCTTACAGTATTCAGTACAGTAACATGCTGTACAAGCTTGCAGCTGAAGAGCTATTGGGGAACAGAATTTGTCACCCTAAAATATGTCTCTTTGGCATAAGGATTATTTTAGGCTGGTTAATTTTGAGAAACAGCAGACATGGGAGTAGCTCTGAAAACCAAGCAGAAGTTACCCTTTGTAAAATATACTTAACATTTTTAAGGGAACTCTCCATTTGTAAGGGGACTTCCTTCCTGTACCTGGAAGGGGGGAGGGGGGATGACCTTATCTCAAGAAATGCTTATGAATTCAGAAGACTTATATTTGCATAACAACCTTACCTGTGTTTATTGTGCTTTTTCCTGGTAACCTATAACTCGCTTTCCCTACCTCCAACATCTTTTGTTTTCAGCTGAAAATGGTATTTAAGGTGGTAGCTTAAGGCATTTTTGTGAGTTACTCAGTTATCCTGGGTCTCTCTCATGTATGCAGAAGGTATACATGTTATTAAACTTTTATTTGTTTTTCTCCGTTTAATCTTTTATCACAGGATGTCTCAGTCAGGAACCCAGTAGGAGGGAACATTAGTTTTCCTTCCCTACAGAGCAGTAGGCTATATCATCTAGGTTTATGTAAGTTCACTCACTCTATGATATTTGCACAAGGGCACATCGCCTAACAACACATTTCTGTGGGTTTTATTTGTTCATTCTCTAATTTTTTAACGCCGACAGCGCCTGGTCTTCCTAGGTAGTCTCCTATCCAAGTGCTGACCAGGCCCGACCCTGCTTAGCTTCCGAGATCAGACGGGATCGGGTGCGTGCAGGGTAGCATGGCTGTAGACTCATTCTCTAATTTTTGAGATGCATACATCATTGGTTTTTTTTTCAGGTAGTCATTTTCTAATATATATTTAAAGGTTATAAATTTCATTGTCAGTAATAAGCTTTAATTAGCAGTAATTATATGTTTTAATATGTAGTATTTTCATTATCATTCAATTCAAAATAATGAGATGTCTTTGTTGACTCCATGGGTTATTTAGAAGTAAATTGCTTAATTTCCAAAAATAAGAGGATTTTCAGATTTATTTTGTTATTTCTAACATAATCCCCCATGAGTCAGAGAACACACCCCGAATGATTTCAATCCTTTGAAGTTTGTCACACTTACTGTATGGTCCATCGTATGATCAGTTTGGATGAGCAGTCACTGTGCACTTGAAAAACATGTATCCTGCAGTTATGGGATGCAGTGTTTCATGTGTGCAGTGTCATTCACTCTTATATCCTCTTAACAGATTTTATCTGCTCATTCTATCAGTTACTGTTAAATTCCTTATTTCTCTTTTTAGTTGTTATTTTGTTCTATATACATATTGAAGTTATTTTGTTATATATGTACAAATGTAGAATTTTATATCTTTCTGGTGAATCACCATGACATGATCTTCATTTTTAGTAATGCTTCTTGCAAAGTTTATTTTGTCTGACGTTAGTATTGGTTTGGACCTCAGAGCATTTGAACTCCATTTACTCCTCCTCCCCAAACTTATGTGCCACTGTTGTTTAATTCTCTATATTTTGAAACTCACAAGATATTTATTTATTCTTAATCATTCAGTTTAGTTTTATCCATTTAGTTTTATCTATTTACTTTCTATTGCTTTTTTTTTCTACATTTCATAGCTTCCATCTTTCTTTTTCGAAAGACTCTTATTTGTCTGACAGTGTCTGTATTTAATCTTCATTTTTGAAGCATTTTTTCCCCTAGATTTAGAATTCAAAGCTAGCAGTTACTTTATATCAGCCTTATAAAGATACCATTGCATTGTGTTCTGCCTTCCATCTTTTTTTTCTGTTAAGAAGAATTCAGCTCGTGTTGTTTCTTTAAAGGTAATCTTCCCTCTCCCCCCATTGGCTGTTTATAAAGTTATTTCTTTGCCGTTGGCTTTCAGCAGTTTTACTCTTTACTCAAATGTGTTTAGTAAGGTAAGCTTTTCTTTTATATTTTATACATTCTGCTTGGAACTTGGAGTGCTTTTGAATCTGTGGTTTGATGCCTTTTGTCAGTTCTGGAAAATTAGTAGCCATTCTCTCTTCAGATTCTGCTTCTGCCCTATTCTCTCTTGGACTCACATACCTTCTTTGGCAGACCTTTTGATCATGTCCCATATATTTCTCACATTCTTCTATATTTTCATCCTGTTTTCTCCCATGCTTCAGTCTAGATATTTGATTCTTATTAAAGTGTCAAATAACTAATTCTTTCTTCGTCTGTGTCTAATTCACTGTTAAACACATCCATTGAATTCTTGATTTTAGTTATTCTGTTTTTCAGTTTTAGAATTTTCATTTGAGTTTTCTTATAATAGTTTCCATTTCTCTGCCAGAATTCTTAATCGTCTTTTAATTACTTGAACCCATTATTATCCAAGATAATCCTAGGCAATAAAAATAGACTTACAGGGGATCTAGATATATAATCTTATATTTTAGTCATAATTGTTGCCTTACATGCCAGTTATTATTATATATAAGAAATCGTGAATGTAATTTGATGTTCTGGATGACATTAGGCTCAGTCTAGAATTCTGCTCTGGGCAGGTAGTTAGAGGGCTAGCACGTGTTGATCAGTCAGGAATTGACATCCTTCTCAGTGAGGCTGCAGCCTAGTCTATTTCCGGTATACTTTTGACTCTTAGAGTATAGCCATCAGGGTCCCAACTGAAAGCGCAGCGTATTTACCCTCATCCTGCGTTGCCAGAACTCTTTAATTTTGTTCTCCTAGCTTTGCATGCTGCTGAAAGCTCTGCTCAGCTTTTTACTTCTCAGCAAACTTTGAGGATTTGTGACTATTATCTGCCTAAAAAAGAATAATAATTCTGTATCATCAAATATTCACTCACTTTTCAGATTTTCCTTATGTCTCGTAAATGTTTATAGTTGGTCTGTTTAATTGAAGATCCAAACAAGATCAATGTATTGTAATTTGTGGTTATGTCTCTTTTAATCTATATGTTTCCCCTCTTAATTTAAAGAAATAAGGTCAGTGGTGGTATAGAGTTTCCCATATTTTGAATTTTGTTGATTGCATTCCTATGGTGCTTCCTATAGAGTGGTAATTAGTTTCAGAGGCACATAATGCCAAGTTGTCTTTCACTTTATGATATTGAGATTGATCAGTGAATTATATAGTAGTGAATCAGTTTGGGTTTTGGCAGCCCTATTGGTACATTGAGAATGTTGCCATATGCCATTCACCTCAGGGCTTGAGCAGCCCTTGGTGAGCACTGTCCAGATCCTTTATTTAATTAGGGGTTGTAAAACCCTAATGCCATCACTCCTCTGTGTTTATTTGCTTGATGAATTATTTTTAATTCAATATATATTACCCTTTCCCCCATATGTACACAAATTTTCCTTCGAATGTATTTTGATTATAGTTCTTTTTATAGAGTTTTAGCCTTTCTCCCACAAAAGAGCAATAATGATTAATATTTTGGTTATCTTTTCTCTGTTCTCCATTCATCTGTCCTCTTAAGTGTTTTTTTTTTTTATTGGTTTTACCTATGTGCCTGCTTTTATTATTTTACATTTGTTCTGTTTTTCTTTAAGAAGGAAGCTCTCTCAGAATGTGTCCATTCTGTCATTTGATTTCCTGATATCCATTCAGCTCTTTTTTTCTCTGCTGTGGGTTTTAATTTTTTATTGTTTCAGGTGATTCCTCACAGTTTTTCCTTGCCTTGCCTCACTTCTTTTTTCTGCATGTATTTCTGTTTTTATATGTAGAATCCATATTACATTACATTCTGTTGCAGCTATAAATTTATGTACTGAAGTTTTCTTTTAGCTTATTTTGTAGATAATTTCCATGTGTAACTTCTTTCTCTGAATCCTGGATAATGATTGTCTCATTACATAGGTTTTTTTGTTTTGTTTTGTTTTGTTTTTTAATGCACATGTGAATTTTATCTAGGTGCAGTGTTTGCAAATGTGAGTGAATTATTCTTTCTTCCTTTCTTTTGGGCGATTTCTTCTGAGAGCTACAGTTGGGGTGTAGATTTATGTGATTATCCCAGTTCAATCTCCTGTTCCTTATATCTGTTCCATTACATTGATAGCTATACCTGCCTCCATTTCCTGGTTCTCTAATCCTTTGAACTATGAAATAATGTATACACATATTGCTGCTTATTCTTGCTTTCTTAAATGGAGGCCTGACACTTAAAGGATGAGTTAAATTTCCCAACACTAGACAGGAGATGGGCATTCCAGGAGGAGTGATCAGCATATATAGAAGTCCGGAGGCATAAAGCAGCACAGTCTGTTTGAAAAATTGCTAAGTTTTTTGTACAAATGTTTTTGTATATTTTTCTAAAGTACGTAATAAGGTTAGTTGGTGTCTTAAAGGCTATGCAAATTAATCCCACAAACCTTTGCGGTTCTTCGGAATTTTCTCATGACTTTAGCAATTCGATATTTCCAACTCCTCACTCGGTATTCTACTGGGCTCACCCATTATAATAAACCCCTTTTAACATATTACAATCTCAATATGTTGAAAGAGGATTCATTATTTTTTTCCCCACAAATCAAATTATTTTTCCTAACAATAACTTTCAGTCTCTAAAACTTGAAAACCTTGTAGTCATCTTTAACTTGTGTCTTACTTGGTTTTTCTCTATTCACAGTGACTGACTACTGTTGAGTCTCCATCCAGCTTTCTCCATGACTTGTCCCTTCTCCGTTTTTATATAGTCTTTTCTCTCATCTATGCTATTATTCTGCCAGGACTGTTTCAGCAGTCTCTACTTCCTGCTTCTCACCTCTTGCCTCTTCACTCTGTTTTCCATATGGCTGCCAGATTTATGCTTTTTCACAAATGCTTATTTCTTTCCATGGCTCGTCTCTCCTGAACCTCTAGTGCCTAATCACCTGTAGAGGACAACATCTGAATTGTTCAGTTTGACCATCTAGGCTCTTGTCACTCACTTTCCACAGTACAATTTTGGCTAGACTGGTCTTCTCACTCTGCCTTGGATATATTCTGTCACCAAATTTTATGCTTTTGCTATTTCAGTAGGGATTCCTTTTCCCTTCTTTTGATCTAATAGTCTTTAAGAAGAATATCAAAGACCACATAAGTCTGAATTTTGAACCTAGTCTTATAGTTTCTGACAAGGTGGCCTTGACTTTCAGAGCCTGGGGCTTGTGTGCTCTGTTCCGGTAGAGCTTCTCTACTATTTATAATTCTTGTTCATCTTTCTCTTTTAGTACCACTCTCTTTTTAGTGCCATATATTGTATCTTGTTTGTTTACTGTATATTGTCTTCATACCTGGAGTGTATGTTTCTTGAAGGTGCTTAAATATCTTGTGTGTTTAAATACTTCAGTGGAGTTTAATTTGAACTTTAAGGTCTCAAAGAAATTATTTTAAAATATTGCCCTCTTACCATGTGCCTTGGGGAAGACAAAGTGATATAGTATCAGTTCAGTTATCAGTTATGCAGGAGCCAACCAACTTTTAAGTTAATTTTCCAGGTAGTTAGAAGTTAGCTCTTTAAGGACTTAAATTTAGTAACATTTCCACTTAACCATTTATTACTGCCTCTCTTTGGCAAGCACAAGATACCAATGATTATTTAACCTTGTTTTTTGATAATTTACTCATATTGGTGAGACTTACTTATTTTTGTCATCCTAGTCCTCAAAAGTACCAAATACATGGTATACCTACATGTTGGAATTATTTCTGATTAAAATGTCATTGTCATGATTTGTTACCATGCCATACATTCTATGGGAGTTAAATGGAATTTGCATATTTTAACTTTATTGAAGCTTTTTTTGCCAGTCTATTTTCTTCTTATAAAAGTAAAGTACAGAATCTGTAGTTTGATGATGAACTATGATCTAATTTTTTAATTAAAAAGTGAGTTTATATATATACATTCATTGAAATATACAGTTATGATTTGTTTATTGTATATAAATAAAATGCGATAAAAAATTAAAGTATTCTAATTGCCTCTCAGCTTTCTCATCTTTGTTTTTATTGTGTCATTGCCTTTTTGTCATATGGGTGGCAGAGAGAGGCTAGACAATTTTGAGAGACTTGATGAGGAGAAGGAGGCAAGTCGATGGTGTGAGAAATCAGAGTTAGCCAGGGTTCTCTAGAGCTGTACTGAGAGAAAGCCAGCACTATGAAGACCTAAGTGGTCAGCAAGGGAGGGACAAGTAATTACTCTGGCCTCAGGCAAACAGGGACAGATGTCCATCTGGTTGGTTCAGATGTAAGGCTGCCCAAAGGGCTCTTTGCCTTTTGTCCCCTACTATAATCTATGTAAGAAGGGCACTCCACGTTAGAGCCTTCAGTTGTGAGTTAAGGAAAGATAGAGAACAGCTACAGAGATAGTTCTGATCACTTAATAATCTTTTTTGCCAGACTTTCATTCTCTTTTTATCATTTGTAACTGTAGTATTTAAAATAGAGCAGTCTCTAGAGTGCCTTCTGGTGGCAACTGCCAAGGGTTTCAGCCCTTATGAACACAGCTGTTGGTTAGAATCCTGCTTAGTGATCCTTGGGGAAGCACACCAGTTCTCAGCCTGTGTTAGTGTCCTCTTGACATTAGATGAGGTCTACCCAAATCACCTTAAATAAAAGGTCTGCTTCATAATAGGACTAGGCGTCCTTTCTAAATACTTTCAGTCCCTCAGAGAACTGGAGCATCTGTTCTTGTTTTTCCATAATTCCCAGGGTCAATTTTGTAGATTATTCTCAGAAATCATTCCATGTGAATTAAACAAACCTAAAAGTCGAAAATGTTTATAGTATCACTTCTGAGTACTGATTACCTTACTGATCAGCAAAGATTTGTATCTTCTAGACAAGAGACTCTTAAAAATCATTGAGGATCTCCAAAAAATTTTTGTTTATGTGGGTTATGTTTATTGACATTTACTGTCTTAGAAATTAAAATTTTTTTAAATATCAACTATTTCAAGTATAAAAATCATTTAAATATAAAAATAACGAATTATTATTTAGTTAAATAAATTCACTTAAAAATAAATGTATAACAAGTTAACATAAGTTATTTTTTATGAAGAAAACTATATTTCCAAAACAGAAAAATTAGAAAGGTGAAAAGTTTTACATTTTTGTAATCTCTTTAATAATCTCCTTTTCAGATAATTGTGGCTATTCTTCTTTGATACTATACCCAAACTTAACAAATAGTATTTTCTTGAAGATTAGTTGCAATGTGGAATCTTCAACTATATTAATGAACTTTTCATACCTTGTACCCTTGGGAAGGAATGAGTATGAAAAGACAAATAACATATTGTTTGAACCTTGTAAGAGCTCTTTGAAGTCACAAAACACATATTATTATTTCCATTTTACAGATGAAGGGATTGGATCCAGGAGAGTACCACTTAATAAACTCTCTGTGAGAGAACTACTTGTGGTTTGGAATTGCCTATCATGAGCTATAGTTAATGTGCGGAATAGATTAATTATCTAAAGGATAAAGGCCCCCTGTTCAAATTACTGTGTGGTTTCTGTCTGTGTAATATATGCATTCTTTAAACACTGTATTTTATTTTTATTCTAGACTTATTCAGGACTCTTCTGTGTAGTCATAAATCCTTACAAGAATCTTCCAATTTACTCGGAGAATATTATTGAAATGTACAGAGGGAAGAAACGTCATGAGATGCCTCCACACATCTATGCTATATCTGAATCTGCTTACAGATGCATGCTTCAAGGTAACTGGAAATGTCAGAATACTAAATACTCAATTTCTTAAATGTAATTAGGTGTTTTAAAAGATTAAACTTTTAAAACTTTTTAAAAAGATTAAAAAGCAATAAATATTATAGGGAAATTATGAATTCTTAAGATTAGAATGGGCAAAGTGGCCATTTTTTATAGGAAACGGGTGTTTGTTGCTTCATCAATATTTCATGTTCATTTTTATGTTAAAAAGCATCTAGTTTTTATATACATTTGATCTCCACCACAAGTCAATATAACCAAAGCTCTCTTGCATTAGGTTTTAAAACCAACAGGAATAGCCAACAGGAATAGTAATAGAAAAGGTGGACGCTTTATTAGGGAAAGAAAGATTATAAAATATTTCTGCTTTAAATGCATGTAAAGGAGACAATAAAAGTTAAAAGGCTGGTGTCAAGTTGGTTGAATTTTGATTGTTTTCTTTTAGATTTAGAATGAATAATAAATTTGAAGTCATTCATTTCAACCATGACTTTAGACACAGTGGTTTATGGAGGGACATTGTTTTTGAAAACCAGAATGTTGCAGTTTTGAATGCATTTAACATTATCCAAAAAGACTACTTTACATTTAGGCCTTCCTACTGCTATGTGAAGTCTTCTGTAATAATTCAACTTCTGTGTCCTTTCATTTTTTTTAAAATAAGTTCTACAAGGTATCATAAAATCCATGCGGCTCTTATAAAATAGTCTCATGATCATCAGGAAAACAGGATATACTGCATCCACCTATCATCAAATTGCATGTTATGAAAAGACTGTCTTGGTGACTGGGTATGAAGTAGTGTGAAGGAATTAAAATACAATACCCATTTCCTACTTCAAGTTTTATTTGGATACTTTTATATACCGGGTCCTCTGAGGCAAGTAGAAAGTACGTTAAGACTAGAATAGTGTCATAGATTGGTAAAGACAGGTTCAATACCCAAAATCAGCTTAGGTTTTAAAAAAGATTAATAACCATTTTAGGTTCGAAGCCAAAGAATATTAAGAAATGGCCATGACTGTGACAAATTGCTACTAGATAATGGAGAAAAAAGAATTATCAGACTCATTTTTGGTCCAGTGTCTCTGTTAAGAATAATCTTTATTTTCAGAAAAGCATTTGTATGAATGAACAAACTTTGCCTTATATGGGAGACGAAATTAGGGAATGTACACTCCTTCTGTAACTGAATCCATATTTCCTCCTCTAAACAAATACATGCTATAATTGAGATTGCTGACCCTCTGGTCTTTGAAGTATTATATGGAAGGGGAGTTTTCCAGAAGGCTGGAACAGGCTCACATATATAATTCTAATTTTTAAAAGAGAAGAAACTCCAAACTGCTAAGGTTAATTCACCTTCAAGGAAAGGTTCTAGAATCTACTAACAGTCTAAAAACAACATGAAAACACTGACCACATTACTGTAGCTTAGGAAGAACGGAAATACAGTAAACAGAGAATTAGGACTTCTACATGGCCTTCCGTAGTTTGCCATGATAGCCTCATGGCTATACACTGAAAAGTTGTGCTTCAGGTGCTGATTAATGATTGGCCAGGCTTTACAGGGTGTGCACCGATGGGCTTGTGTCTTTTCCAATTTCTTTATCAGTATACTGAAAACTGTAGGATGCATGCCAATAAAATTTGTAGATCACATGAAACTGGGAGGGAAAATAAATCATTTAATGAAAAGAAACAGAATTTAAAACAACAGCTTGACAGGTTGAGTGGGGAATTAGATCTAACAAAATCGTTAGCAGGGATAAATGTTAATATCTCATTAGTAGGTTTGCAAACCAACTATATGGATACAGAATGAGGAAGATGTGGCTTATCAGCATATCATACCATCATTAATGCTAGAATGAACATTTATTGAATATTACTATGTGCCAGGCACTGAGCTAATTGTGTTATGTACATTATTTAATTTACAACAACATTCCTATAACGAAAATAGGATTGCTATTCCTGTTTTACAGAGGCACAAGAAGTTAAAGATTTGACCAAGAAAATGTAGATAGTAAGAGGTATGAGCTAGGATTCAAAACCAAGGCAATGTGACACATTCTTATCCACAGAATTTCCATGTGAAAGTTAAAAAGAATTACAGTAGTTGATAATTTTGATTACATAATAATTAAAAAGTTTGATACAGAAAATAGAATTTAAAAACCCACTCTAAACACTTGTGTCATATTCCATTCTGTAAGTAGGAGGCTACCTGCCAATGTACTACGTATGCAACACGTTTGGGTTCGGACATCTGCTAGGGTAGTCAACAGCACATGCAGTTACTGATGAAGCTCATACTACCTTCCAATGGTGGTCAACCTAGGTTTTCAATTACAAATGTGAGCAAATAGCCTAATGTAACTGGGCCTGTGAAGAGCATCTGTAGCTTGAGAGAGGACCATGCACAGGATTCAGAGCATATGGCCCACTGAACAGTGTTTGTTTGTTTGTTTAATGTAAAAACAGAAGAGACTTAAGTTTTTTCTTAAGTTTGGTTTCTATGGGATAGTGTATCTAGAAAATGCAGCGCACCTGGCACAGTAGTTGATCAAGAACTATTCTTTGAATGAATGAGTGAATGTAAAGTTCTTAGACATAAACTTGATTATAGAAATTACAAACTCAGTTTTTCTTAGATTTATACCTAAATATAATACATACTTTAATGTAACTAAGTGTTACATGTTTTCAGTGTTAAGTGGAATGTAAAATTTTTAAATTTCCAATTGTCTACTGTTAACATGTAGAAATGTTCTTTTTTAAATATACTGTATGTTGACATTGTATTTTGTGACCTTGCAAAACTCACTTATTCTGGAAAGTTTTTTTGTAAATTGAGATTTTCTGTATAGACAATCATGTCCTCTGTAAAGAGAGACAATGTTATTTCCTTCTTTCCGATACTATGCTTTTAATTTTTTCTCTTGCCTTCTGATGTTGAATAGGTGTAGTTAACAACAGACATCCTTGCTTTGTTCCTGATCTTAAGGGGATGGCATGCAGTTTTTCCCCATTAAGGATGATGTCAAGGAAAGGTTTTTTTGTAGATGTCCTTTATCAGGTTCCCTGTATTTCTAGTTTGCTGAGGTTTTGTTTATTTGTTTAATCATGAGTGGATGCTGAGTTTTATCAAATACTTTTTCTGTTTTTATTCAGTTGATTATATGGTTTGCCTTTTTAGTCTGTTGAAATGGTGAATTAGATTGTTTGCCTTTTGGATGGTGAGCTGACCTTGTGTTCTCAGGGTAAACCACTTGCTCATCATGTGCAGTGTCCCTTTTATATATCGTTGGATTTGATTTGTCAACATTTTAAGAATTTTTATGCCCTTGTTTGTGAGATATTTGCATGTTATTTTCTTTTATTTTAATGTCTTTTTCTGATTTTAGTATCAGGGTAAGGCTTGTCTCAGAATGAGTTGGGAAATGTTTCTTCTTCAGTTTTCTGAAGAGTTTATGCAGAATTTGTATCATTTTTTTCCTTAAATGTTTTGGTGGAGTTCACCAGTGATGCTATATTTTCTTTGTGGGAATGTTTTTAATTAAATTTTTTCTTTTTAATTGAGGTATAATTGACATGTAATATCACAATAGTTTCACAAATTCAATAGAAAAAAAGGGTGTTCAAGTTATTATTTCTTCTTGAGTAAGCTTTAACAGTTTGTCTTTCAAGAAATTGTCCCTTTCATCTTAGTTATCAAGTTTTTTGATATTATGTGGTTCCTAAAATTTCTTTGTTATCCTTTTAGTATCTATGGGATCTGTAGTGGTGTTTCCTTTCATATTCCAGATATTGGTAGTTTGTGTCTTTTTCCTGATTGTTCTGGCTGGTTTATCAATTTCATCGATTTTTTTTTTTTTTTTCAAAGAATCAGCATTTCGTTTCGTTTCATTTTTTTCCTTCTTTCTGTTTCCTAGCTCATTGATTTCTGTTCTTTTCATTTCTTCCTTGTACTTACGTTGGGTTTGATTTGCTCTTTTTTAGTTTTTTAAAGTAGGAGCTGAGGTCATTGATTTAAAATTGTTTTCACTATTGGAAAATACAATTTAAATTGACGTGGATTTATTGAGTACCTTCAGAAATGGTATGTTGTTTCGGGGGCAGTGCTTTGGAAACCAAGAACTATCAAATGCGTCTCTAGTCTTTAGAAGACTAGTTGCATTTTGAAAGTAAAATTGTTTCCCTTAAATTTCAATATAAGGCTGTGTCTGGTTACATTAGTAGGTTTTTAGAGATGAAGATCATTGCAAACTGTTGTAGTGCTGAAGTTGGTCCTTGCAGCGTATAGAGGATTCAGTGAAGCAGGAAGCAGGAGAGAGGAGTATAACAGTCATAGTTGGAGAGAATCTTGGTGGTTATAAAGCCCTTCCCCTTATCGTACTGATAGTGAAACTGAGGCCCAAAGTTAGTACAAGACCAGACAGACCAATAACGAGAATAGATAAGTCTCACTGTAAGAGAGTTTTGTTTTCATTGGATGCAAGAGTGAGAAGCATGGGGGAATGAAGTATGGAGCAGATTTGAAGGGTAGATTGTGGTTGTATAGGTCTCAAATTTCAGACAATGATAATAGCATGTACAGAAGCAGGAAGAAAGACATTTTGAATTAATTAGGAGGCAATTTAATTTTGGTTAATTTGTTTGTGTTTGGGATTTTTAAAAATATATAAACCAGTTCAGAAACGTCATAAAAAAAAACTTGGCATAGTGGAATTCTATAGAAATTGCTCAGACCAGAAGAATTTAGGGGTCTGAGGTTTTATATTTAGAGTAAATAAGCAGACTTGTTAAAACCTAGTTTTATAGGTAAAGAACTTGAAACCAGCAAGGGATCATGCCTGATTTATAGATACATAGTCAGTGTGCAGCAGAGCTGAAACTAGAACAAAAGATTTCATTTCCCACTCTCTTGCCAGTGCCCAGTGTGATACCTAGCACTGAATTTCCCTCAGCAGACCTTAGGCCAACCGTTAATTCTGAGAGTAAAGAAATAAGACAATCTCTGATCTCAGACAGCATATTCTACTGGGCAGGCAATTTATAGTATTGTTTGTCTAACTTCAAAATATGGTTAAAAGAAGGCAACAGTGAGGAGCCTGAGAGTGAGTGCGAAGATTCCCAAGAAGAGATATAGCTGAGCTGAGCAGGAAAGGATGCAGAAATATCCAAGTAGATGTGGATTTGGGAGGAGCATGTCAAAGAAAGGACATGGCATGACCTCCGGGAAAATTAACAAAGGAGGCAGACATCAATTATGTAGTCCGAACACTGCCTGCAGCAGCCAGAAGGAAGACCTAAAGCAGAGGTTAGGAGCTACAGGCATATCTCCATTTCATTGCCCCTTGCTTTGTTGTGCTTCACAGATGTTGAGGTTGTTTACAAATTGAAGGCAAGACCCTCCACCAGCAAAAAGATTACCACTTGCTTAGTTGGGATACTCACTTTATTGCGGTTATCTGGAACCCAACCTGCAATAGCTCTGATGTATGCCTATATTAGGAAGTAAATTAGGCTTGAAGTTGCAGGCAGTAAATGTGCTCTTTGTAGAACTTGTTTATACACAGAATAGGATGTGTATTTTACTAATATTATATGAAAAGACTGTGACATAGTGAATAAGCTGTTTCTCTTTCACGAATGTGAAAATGCCTGAACTACTGAGATCCTCATCGGGCACCTGATGGCATCCACCAGAGGGAAAACAAGCACAATGTAGGGAGTGACAAAAAAGCTACCTGGGCCAGGCCCCATGACCACAGTCTCTTTCAAAGCAATGGCAAACTTGATTAGTAGTACTGAGAACACAGGCACTAGAGGCAAACCTAGCTGGGTCTCATCCCAGCATCCTTGCCCTCAGTAGCCATGTGACTTGGGAGGATCACCTAACCTTGGGAAACAGTTCTCATCTGTAAAGTAGAGATGATGATGCTCATTGAGTGATTGGAAATCATACATTCTATGCTGGTAGTTTTGTCCATGGGCTAGATGTAGGTTTGAATTTCATCTTTTCATTTGAAAAATTCAGTTGAATAAATTATTAATCACTTTAAAATCATGTTAGATTTTTTTCATTGTGCATTCTTTCCTTATGTTTTAGTATGTATAACATTTTGACTTGAGATACTGACTAAGCTTTATATTGGTGTTTATCCTTCAACCTTTTCTACTCAGTGTTTGATACTAGTTTTTTTTTTTTTTTTTCCTCCTTTAAGATCAAATTAATAATGATTCCTCTCTGGTTGTGAATAGTCTTGGAGCCATTGAAAGGCATTGATTTTCCGAACCTGACCTTGCATCAGTGTCACCTAGGGCAGAAGTCCCCAACCGTTTTGGCACCAGGGACCGGTGCTTCTGTGAGAGTCTAATGCCTGATAAATATGAGGTGGAGCTGAGGCGGTGATGCTAGTGCTGAGGAGCAGCTGCAAATACTGATGAAGCTTCGCTCCCTCTCCCACTGCTTACCTCCTGCTCTGGGGCCTTGTTCCTAACAGGCCATGGATTAGTACCTGTCCTCTGCCTGGGGGTTGGGGACCCCTGACCTAAGGAACTTTAAAATGGGATTTTTAAATCCCTACCCAATGGTTTAGCAAAGGTGGAGTTCCAGGAAGTACCTTGTTATAAAATTTCCCAGCTGAATTTGATAAGCAGCTGGGCTTGAGGATCAAGGCTGATTAGGCATGTAAGGTCTTAAAAGCCTGGGTTGTTATTTACCCCCAGAGAATCTGGCAGAAGAATAAGTGAACTTGACTGGATTTAGGACTGTAATAGGGTTGGGGAAGAGTTAACTTGGCCTGAGAGGAGTAGAGTTATTAATATTTTATAGGCTATTACTGCAACTTTATTATGTCAGATATTTTTAAAACCAGGCAAATGGTCACTTTCTTTTTTTTTTGTTTGTTTTGTTTTGTTTTATAGATCGTGAGGACCAGTCAATACTTTGCACGTAAGTAAATGTTGAACATTCAGACTTGTTTTTGATTCTATTGGGAAGTAAAGCAATTAATTTTTTACATGGAGGGAGGGGATAAAGTAGAGCAGTAATTTTTAAGAGTTTGACGTAAGCCTAGTAGTTATCATTTTAAGACTAAGATTATATAAGTTGCTTAAATTTGGTATTACTGTTCGGTTGTCATACTGGGCTTTTCACACATTTCATGATGCTAATCTGTGAAACTTACATGTTTAGTTTGTATGTCCAACTGTTGACCTGCTGAACGTTCCAGTAATTTATCCATGTTAGCTACATTATTGATTATGTGCCTTGTGAACTGTGTGCTAAGTGCTAGAGAGTCAAAGTTGAATAAAATAATATCTATGGAAGGAAATGATTAGATTTGCATTTTAGAAAAACCACTTTGGCAATAGTGTAAAAATGGATTGGTGGAAGAGTTCAAACAGGAAGACCAGTAAGGAGGCAGTTCAGTTATACAGGCAGGAGTTGGAAGTGATTTCAAGTAGAAAACTAACTGGCCATGAACCTAGAGAGTAGATGAATTTAACAGACAGACTCACCAGGACTTGGTGATTTATATGCGTTCTTTGTCCCACCTGCCCATGTCTGGAGACATTCTGAAATCCTTCTCTCTTAGCTCTTCCTTCTTAGGCATATACCAAGAATGTCTTTCAGAATGTCTCCAGACATGGGCAGGTGGGACAAAGAACAGATTTAGAGTGGAAGATTATGAGTTTGGTTGAGGACACATTGACTTTGAAGTGCCTATGGCTCTTCACCGTGGAGCTGTCCTGTCCACTAGGCTACTGGGTATGTGGATATGGAACTCAGGAGAGAGACCCCTGCCAGAAATGCAGATCTGATGAGTCATTAGTCCAGATGCTAATGGAAGCCATGCCGGTGAGTGAGATTATTTTAGAAGAATGTGTTGAGAGAGAAGGCAGACTATGCGATCCTGATGAAAAGCGACATTTAAGAGTCAGGCAGAGGATGAGATGCAAAGACCACAAAGACGGCTAAAATGATCTACCTTAGAGGAATAAGGGTGTGATGACACAGCAGCCAAGAGAAGAAAGACAGTTCAAGAACAAGGGAGTGGTCAGCAATATGAGATGCTGTTGTGATTGAGTGAGATATACAGAAACTTGTGCATAGGATTTGGCAGTAGAGCATGACAGGTGGTGGCAGTGGACTGAGTGGACTGGGAAGGGAGGTAGAAGTTAGACTGCAGTTGAACATGAAGGGGAAGTGAAAAAGGTTTTTAAAAACACCAAAAAACCACTTTCAAATAGTTGAGAAAGTGAAAACAGTAGTACAGGCATACCTCAAAGATCTTTAGGTTCTGTTCCAGACCACTGCATTAAAGTGAGTATCGCAATAAACTAAGTCGTCATATTTTTCCTGGTGGAGGGTCTTGCCTTCAGTTTGTAAAAAACTTGACACCTGTGAAACACAGAAAGTGAACTACAATAGAACAAGGTATGCCTGTAGTTGAATAGAAGAGATGGAGAGAGAATTTTTGTTGTTGTTACTGGTGGTGTCTTAAATGTGGGAGAGATTAAAGATTAAAGAGAGGGAGATGGGGGCAGGAAGAGAGAACTGAGGGAGCAAACAGGGAGATGAGATCCAGAGTACAGGGGTGGATGCCTGGGCAGGGCGGGGTCGTGGGAGATGCGACTCCTCTCCAGGTCAGGGAGACAAATAGGTCCTGATGTAGGTAAGTAGGAATGGGAAGGCTGGGGATTGAGAAACTTCTTATCTAATGGTTTCCCTCATCTATAAAGTAGAACATTTGGTATCTAATAAGCAGGGAGAGGAGCAGCAGGATGGGTCTGAGGGGGAAGAGAGGTAGAAATAGCTGACACTAGTCTGCTTTGTTGTATAAAATTTCTTTTAGAGTTTTTTAGCCTCTGGATTATAACATATTAGTTTTTCCTAAATAACAAACCACCCTGAAATGAAATGGCTTAAAACGGTTTTCCCAGTAGTCTGGGGCAGACTAAGCTGTCTCACCTAGGGCTCACTTAGTGCGTTTGCGGTCACCTACTAGGGCAACTAGGGGCTGGCTGACTGTTGGCTGAGGTGCCTTCGCTTCTTCTCCGCATGTACCCTCATTCTCCGGCTGGTCAGCCCTAGTTTTAACATGGTGGCAGAGTTTGAAGAGCAGCAAGAGCGCAAACTCCAATGTGTAACTGTTGTTCAAACAAGTTTCTTATTATGTCCCATGGCACTTCCATTCCCAAGCAAGACACATAGCCAGGGTGTGGGAAGTACTGCCAAAGGGGGTAGCTACAGTAAGGTGTGAAACAACTGGGGCCATTGCTTAAACAGTCCACCATGATGGTATGGAATGGAACCAGATTCAATCTACCAAAGGTGGAACAATTGCAGTTTTTGCAAGTGGGTGAAAATGGGGGCCAGTGGAGCACGAGAATTGGGGAAATTCACAAGAGCAACTATCACGATGAATCATGGGATATGGGTGAAGAGGAGGGAATTGATAGGGAGAAAGTAGACAGGTCAAAAACTAGAGGTCTTGTTGAAAGAGAACAGATAATTTTGGGGTTACTGGAGAGTCGGAGCAGAAAGAGTAGGCAGTGTGGCCACAGAAGATGAGATGCTAACACCTAAGGTGCAGCCACAGAAAGAGGTAGCTGAAGAAGAGTAGTAGGAGGAGGTCATCAGAGTTGAAGTTGTCTCAAAGCCAAGGGACCTGGAGTTCGGGATATGTCATTCGCATGAGGAGTGGTGGGGCTTGACCACATGAACAGGAGTGAATGAGAACAATGGCCAGGGTGAGCTTTTTATAATGCTAAATTATTTCACTTAGATGTCTTTATTCTGAGATAATATTCTTCCCACTTTTTTATAATAAAAAGCGCTATTTTTTGAAACAGTGGAGGGTTTTTTTTTGTTTGTTTTCAATGATCATGCTAGTCAAAATTAATCCGAATGTGAGAACCACTGCTACTGCTGTATGTAACATCAGAGAGAAGGGGGTGAGGGACTGAGGGTTAGGGGCTTTTATAATAATAAGAAGGTCTGGAAGCAGCATTATGGAGAGTGAGAAGTATGTCCCTGACTTCTTTCTTTCTGACTTATGGCTGAGTGTGTGTGTGTGTTTTGGAGAAAGGATGGTGTTCACCTGAGAAAGCTGCCTGGGGAAGACCCAGGTTCCAGTAAGGCTAGCACGAAGAGGTAGCGTTCAGTGAAAAGGCTCAAAGTGTAGGTGACTTTGCCCCCCATGGAATAGGAGTCCCAGAGTGTGGAGAGAAAAACAGTGGGGGCAGGGGTAGAAAATAACAGCTTTGTTATCTGGAGAAAGAAAACACAGTATCAGAGCAGAGTGTAAGAATGAAAAGTGACCAGAGGAACTGACATTTGAGTCAGTGGACAAGGATGGCAGGGGTGTAAATCTGAAGGATTCCCCAAAGAGTTCAATTCTCTGAGCCCCTAGTGGTTAGAAGAGTGGACTTGGGTCTTAGGGGAGCAATAGCTGTGGCTGGTACTTACTGCTTCTAGTGGATTCTTAGCTCAGGTGGGCAGGCATGCAAACAGATTAGCTTCTAGACCCTCATCCTTGTCACAATCCCTGGGGGCTTCTTAAAGAATCAGTGTCTGATGAACCTTCCAGGCATGGAGGACAGCAGATGAGAAATAGTATCAGATAGTTTATAAGTAATTCAATATTACTAGAGCATAAGGTGTGAAATAGAGAATAAATGCCAGTTTAAACTCAACACGCCTAAAAATTAACCTTTACTCCTGTATAAACAAGACGCATCTCCCAATTTCCTGATTTCTGTCATTACCACTGTGTTTCAGGACTAAGGTTTAAAATCTTGCAGTCTGCTTTGACTTCTTTCTCTTTTTCACACCACTGTTTCTAGTTAGTCACCTCATTCGACATTTCTTCTTTCTAGCCTGGCCCATCACCTAACGTCTGGCCTATTTCAGTGGATCCTGACTGACTTCCTTGCCTTTAGCCTCTTCCTCCAGGAAGGAAGTATGCCCACCTATTCAACAAGTTCTAACCCACACTGATTTTTTTCTCATCAGGTCCTTTTTCATATTTACTGCAATTCATTCCTTATTTGGGTCATGTGTATCTGTGTTATGACTAGACAGTAAGGTAGGAACTGTGACTTATCTTGATTGCTTTTTTTAAATTATCCCCTTTTTTCCCCGAACCTGGCACCCTGAACACAGTATGTACTTAGGAAATGGATAACATTAAAAAAAGAAAAAGAAAAAGAAAAAGAATGACTCTCCTAAGTAGAAACCAAGAAAACAGGTTTAAGTATTGATTAGATAGGAAGTTTTAGAAACGAATGATACTGTATGTATTTTCAAAGGGCAGACCTTTCTGATACCATTTTTAAAAGGCATTTTATTTTGAAACTTCAAACCTACACAAAAATAGAATAATATGTGATCCTCCCCCCATATGCCTATCTCCCAGCTTAAATGACTTAAAAATTTTTACCCCATGTTCTTTATTCTTTCCTTTTTAAACTTTTGCTAATGTAATTCCTCAAGTTTTTATTTTTAAGATAATTCAAAACTAAATTTTACTGAAAAATCGAAAGAATGATACTTTAAATGCTCATATACCCTTCATTTAAATTCATCAGTTCTCTCTCTCTATACACAAGCACTTTTTTTTTTTAACAATTTGCAAGTCAGTTGTAAACATCCTACTTTACCCCAAATACTTCAGCAGGTGTCTCTCTTAAGGACAAGGATGGTCCCCACATTACCACAGAACATTATCACACTTAAAATTAATATCGATTCAATAATATCATTAACATTGATTCAGTAAAATCACTGTTACAGAAATTTGAATATAGAATCCATATTCAATTTTCTATAATAGTCCTCAGCATGTTTTTATAACTCTTAAAAATCCATGATCCTATGAAGGATCATTCCTTGCAATTCATTATATCTGTTAATTTTGATTCTGTATTCTAGAATAGTCTCACTGTTTTTTTTTTGTTTGTTTGTTTGTTTGTTTGTTTAATATGTTGGCTTGGATTCTTCAAAAAAAATCACTTATTTAGAACCTAATCTGTAAATGTCTTCTAAAAATTATCTGTTGCAATGCAGTTCTGATGCTGACTTCCCAGGGCAAAAGTCTTCCACATGCTGCCCACACTACAGACACCAGCCACAAACTCGGGTTCACAGGCCACGAGCATTTCTGACAAAATAACACAAATTTTGGGGTTGCCATTACTCCCTCAGATTCAGTAGTTCTCTAGAATGACAAATCAGAGCCAGCCAAAAAAAGACACATAGGGTGAGGACCGGGAGGATCCCAAAGATACACTTCCATGCCTTCTGCACGCTTTCCCTCCTAGCACATAGTTGTATATATCACCAACCAGGAAGCTCACCTGAATTTCAAAATGCAGAGTTTTTACTGGGTTTCATTATGTAGGCATGATTGATTGAATCACTGGCCATATGGTTGAATTCAGTCTCTAGCCCTCCTCCCTTTCCAGGAGGTTAGGCCGATAGCACTTGGATCAACAGCTCAAACCTCTAATCACGCTTTTGGTCTTTCAGCATGGCCCTTTCCAGTCCTGGGACTATCTGGGTGCCCACTATGAGTCACCTCGTTAGCATAAACTGTCAAGGCTTGCGTGAATAACAAAGATGGTTTAAGGACTTAGAAACACCCTCCCATGAACCAGGGACAAAGACCAGCCAAATTTTTTATTATACAGCATGAGCTAATAAAGTCACAACTAGAATCTAGTAACTAAAACTCTCCAGGAAATGAGCATATGTGAGCTACATGTGTTTTGCTCGTGAGCTAGGGAGGAATAGAACTTGTGTGTCGCTCTTCTGCAGTGTCATAATCAGGGTAACCCTGCATGCAGTAAGTAGGGAACCAGGTGCAGGACACTTACTCTCTTCACTTGGTTTGAGAGATTGGATGACCATTTTCATGATTTTTTGGAATGTTTGGAAGCAGAAAACACTTGGGGAAGGAATTTGACAGAACGAAAGGTTAATGAGTTCTAATTTACTTTTGTCACCAAAAAATGACCATTACCGACACTAGTATGTATAATTTGATGGTTATTGTGATTTCAGACTGATGTTTGTCATCAGTTAATAGGCTAGTATTTATTAGGTAATAATAGGCTAGGTAATTCTTATAGAGATCGGTTATATCTTGGACACAGAGCAGCAGTCATCAAGTGCCATGTTTGTTTTGTTTTGTTTTGTTTTCCTTTCTCTCCCTCTTTTCATTCCTTTTTCTTTCTTTCAACTTTTCCGAACATCTTATTATGAATATTTTCACATAAAGCAAAACTGAAAGAACTTTGCAGTCAAGACCCATATAGCCACTACCTAGATTCTGCCATTAATATCTTACTGTACTTGCTTTATTATATATTGATCTGTTCATCCCTCTGTCCATCCATCAATCCATTTTATTGTTTATTGTTTGTGTTGAGAGGTAAACTTTTTCTTTTCCAACTTGGGCCCAGTGGTTGGGAGTCTGCAAATTAACTGAGAGTAGACAGATTAGCAGAAGAAAAGACAAGGTTTATTTAGTGTTTGGTAAGAGTAACTTGCTGAATAACCGGAAATAAAAGGCTTATGCTATATACTATACTTGACAAAAAGAGAGGAGTTGGGAGGATTAGAGCTTCTAGGGGAAAATATGGAGGATTCTGTTGGACTTCCTGATGCTAAGGGTTAGTCTTTTGCCATTAGGAAACTCCCTGTAATGGGGGTCACTGGCAGCTCCATTTTCTGGAGGCTCTGTTTAAGGTTAGATAACGTTTCTTTCTGTGGCTACTGATTGTTCAGATGTTTTCAGTCACAGTTTTCATTCTACTTTAATAGGCTATTAATCCCTTAATTTGATGCATTTCAAGTTGAATTGTAGACATCAGTATACTTCCTCTTAAATAACTTAAGCATACATAAAGCATATATTAACTAAAGTTCAGAATTTGCATCTTTGTCTTTTGAGACAAAATTTACATATAATGATATGCTCAGATCTTAAGTGTACATGTGTTATTCATGTAACCTAAACCTCTGTCAAGATAGAGAACATTACTCTTACCATCACCCCAGAAAGTTCCCTCTCATATCCTTCCAGCAAATCCCTACCCCTCACTTCTTTTAGCATCATCATATTTTAATTTCTAGATACCACTGGTTATGATATTTAATAACAGTTTTTGGGTCATATAAGCTACATTGCGACTTGAGAAATATGAAAATGAAACGATGTATCCTAAGTTTAAGAAAATATGATACGTCCTGTGGTGCCTTTGGAGACCCACCAAATAAACTCCAAGAGTGTATAACTAGGGTCTTCTTAAATTTAATACAGAGCTGACCTAATTAAGTTTTTTGTATGAGAATAACTGTTTAGTCAATTTCATCTAGTAGTTATTTTATACTACTATACTACTAATTACATAGTATCATAAAGAGGAAATACAATTGGAAACAACATTTTAAAAATGAACACATAATTTACCCTCTGGTCTCATCTGCCTAAAACTCTCCAACTAGTCTTCATTTCTGCAGACCCGGACCAGGCAGTGTGAGCTCCTGCTTAAGGATCCAAGCCCCCTGCTTCATCATTATTCTAGTATCCTGCCAAGTTCTTTGATGAAGACACTCAGGATTTCCTTTATCATCACAGAACAAAGTCTTTCATACTTGCACTCCATCTGATTGGTCTGAAATCCTGTTAAGAGTGTAATCCTCATGTTAACTTTCCTTCTCATTAGAATTAAATTCACAAAACAGTCACCCTTGGTGAGGAATTTACTCTGTTCTCTAAGCCTCTCTTTTAAAGAATACTGTTTACATTTTATGACTAACTTCTGGTTAACTCAAGTGTTTCTCCTTTTAAGTATATTTGAATATAATGTAACAATTGTAAAACAATATTTCACATAAGCCTTCTATCAGGCAGCGACAATAGGTTTTTTTTTTTCGTTAAGGAATTTTATGTCATGTACAAATATTACATTAAGTGGTGATGACCAAGTCAACTTGGATTCAGAACAGTTGATTCTTGCTATGAGTAACATACCTTAAAAGTTTTAAGATAATCAAATCAATAGGATTGATTAAATAGTAAAGCAACCCAGAAATAGATCCCATAAATGTAGTCAACTGATCTTGGACAAAGGATTAAAGGCAATACAATGGAGCAAAGTTAGTCTCTCTAACAAATGGTGTTAGGACAACTGGACATCCACATGCCAAAAACGTTAATCTAGACCCAGGCCATATGCTATCTTCACAAAAATGAATTCAAAATGGATCATAGACCTAAATGTAAAATACAAAACTGTGAAACTCCTAGAAGATAACATAGGAGAAACCCTAGATGACCTTGGATATGGTGTGCCTTTTTTGATATAATACTAAAGACACGATCCATGAAAGAAATAATGGAAAAGCTGGACTTAATTAAAATTAAAAACTTCTGCTCTGCAAAAGAGAATGTCAAGAGAATGAGAAGATAAGCCACAGGCTCAGAGAAAATATTTGCTAGAGATAACATCTATCTGATAAAGGAATGTTATCCAAAATATACAGAGAACTCTTAAAACTCAACAATAAGAAAACAACCCAATTGAAAAATGGCCAAAGATCTTTACAGACACCTCACCAAAAAAGGTATATAGATGGCAAAATAACCTATGAAAAGATGTTCTACATCATATATCATTGCCACTATATACCTAGTGAAGTCACCAAACTCTAGAACATTGATAACTCCAAATGCTGATGAAGGTGTAGAGCAAAAAGAGCTCCCATTTATTGTGGGTGGGAATGCAAAATTGTACAGCCACTTTGGAAGACAGTTTGGTGGTTTCTTATAAAACTAAATATACTCTTGTGATATAATCCAGCAATCGAACTCCTTGGTATTTACCCAGAGGAGTTGAAAACTTAAGTCCGAACAAAAACCTGCACACAAAAGTTTATAGCGGTTTTGTTCATGGTTGCCAAAACTTGGAAGCAACCAAGATATCCTTCAGTAGGATAAACTGTGGTACATCCAGACGATGGATTGTTACTCAACACTTAAAAAAAAAAAAATGAGCTGTCAAGTCATAAAAAGGCAGAGAAAACTTAATGTATATTCCTAGGTGAAAGAAGCCAATCAAAAGGCTACATACCGTATGATTCCAACTATATTACATTCTAGAAACGGCAAAACTATGGAGACAGTAAGTTGATCATTGGTTGCCAGGGGGTAGCAAGGAGGGGGGAAATGAATAGGCAGAGCACAGAGTATTTTTAGGGAAGTGAAAACACTCTTATACTAGAATAGTAGATACCAGTCATTATACATTTGTCTAAACCCATAGAATGTACAACACCCAGAGTGAATTCTAATATAAACTATGAACTTTGGATTCCTCCTGGGTGTAAAAAAATAAATAAATAAATAAAGCACCATTCTGGTGAGTGATGTTCGTAGTGGAGGAAGCTATGCAGGGGCTATATGGGAAATCTCTGCATCTTCCAGTTGTGTTGTAAACCTAAGACAGCTATAAAAAAAAAAAGTTAAGTCTTAAAAAATAGCTAAGGCAGTGTGGTGTAGTTGAAATATCATTGTGCTGTCAGGTAGAAATCTGCTATTTCATGTCCCAGCTCTATCATGAACTAGCTCTGTGACCCTAGGTCAGTCAGTCAGCGTTTTTTAGACCTCAGATTACTTTTCTAATGACTCTTTGTTTTAGATATCCTCAAGTCTTAAAACTGGGAATTTTTAGATTGTCATAGCTGTGTCTCAATGATAGCTATATCATGGGGAAAAAGAAGTATGCAAATTGACTTGTAATTAGAAGCTTAAAATGTTCTAGGCAAAGGTGATAGGAAAAGGAACTAACATCTTTGCAAATGTCATCTCCATTAATCTTTGCAATACCTTTGTTATCCACATGTCACATTAGACAGGTCTTAGCTAGTGTGATGCAAGACTTGAATTCAAGCCTAACTTAATTATAAATCCTCTGTTTTTCCTAGTAAGCTGCTAACAGAACAGAGTTTTGAAACTGTAGGATATCAACTAATGCTATATATATAATACATAAGTGTTGTTTTTCAAATTGAGGTTATCTAAAGGAAGAACTTCAGGCAAAAGGTATTTTTGAAGCTAGACTGAATTTGTTGTTACAAATTGTCAAAGAAAATAAAAACAAAACTAATTAAGGTCTGAGAAAAAGAATTTCCCATGGTCCAGAAGAGATTCAGAGAAAGATCCCAGAACTGATTACATATTAATGTTCGGCTTCACTGCTTCTTACTATTCTTGTTTTTTATGTTTTTGTTTTGGATTGCACACCTCTTTGAGAAGCCAATGAAAGCCCTAGACCTCTGTAGAAAATGCAAATACTTTCAGGTTAGAAACTCCTGATCCTTTGTGTCCAAATGTGCTACAGCAGACACAGGGCAACCCACTCATCAGACATCTTGTTTTGTTCTCCTGTTGACCTTGCACTTGTACCATGGAGACCAGCAATGAAACAAGCAGCCACTTAAACAGTATAGAGCTACTCTATCAGTAAATCTTGTGGTGTTGGTGGAAATGAGGTCAGATTTCCATCGTCCTCCTCACTCTTTGAGGTCTTGTCCTATTGTTCTCTTCTCAGGATTCCCCTAATTTTCTTCAAGAGAGGTCTGCTGAGCTTTCTGGGTTCCCTTTCCCTATTTTGTTCAAGCTGTTTTATTTTCTCTACTTCCATCTGAGACAGATGTGCCATAGCCCTTTTTAAAAAACCGTTTTCCAAGAATTTTATTCCTTTGATCCTTCCATCCTTTTCATATTTAAATCCAAGGTTTTTTAGACTTCTGTTAATATCTTTATCATCATCATCATTAATCATTGTCATAACTGTTACTACTACTATTGCTGCCATTTATAGAGAGCCTTTTAGCCAGGTGCAGTGCTAAAGATAATGCTCTTTACATGCATTATCTCAGTCCTATGAAGTAACTTTATCTCATTTTAAAGGAGTATAAAACTGAGGCTCAGAGACCTAAGTAACTTGTCCAAAGCCCCACAGCCACGAAATGGTAGAGATGATTTGAATCTAGGTAGGTTATTTTGGCACTGTAGCCCATACTCTTATCCACTATACTCACACTATTGATTCATAAAGTAATTTAGAGTTTAGTAATTCAAATGACCTCATGTATGGTGGTGAACAGTTGAGTCACCAATAATGGTAATATTTACTGAATACTGATCATGTGCTGTAGATGACTATTTTTTCTTTACAACAAACTTATGCATTAGAGGCTATTATATCTTCATTTTTAGATGGAGAATATAAGGCTCATCATCTCCCCTTACTGTTGGGGAACTCAACAGTAAGGAATTGGAATACATCTAACTTTGAAACAATATTTTCCATGGCAAAGTTACCTTAGACTTGAAACATGTAAAATGTAGCAGAGTTCATAACCAGTTGTTGAAGTACAGCCCAGTAAGTGTGATGGGCATGTCCAATTGAGAGATGTTAGCTGAGAAACCACAGAGGCAAACTAAGCTGAAAAGTAGCAATCATAACTATTTTCAGAATAAGTCACCATCAGTCTAAATGAGAGGTTCATTTCTTAGCATAATTAAAATGATCTGTTTGAAACTAGCAGTCAGCATCGCGATTAACACTAAGTATTTTGAATAAACTTAAGAACAAAACAGAGAAAACCACTATCATAGCTATTAAGAAATTATACTTGGGTAAAATCCAAATTCTCTCCCATAACTCCTAGGTACATCACATCCACCCTGCTCCTACACCAGTGTCTACTTTTGCTCTCTGTCTTACTGGTTACTTATATCAAATCCTACACACTGGCCACTGGTTTCTGGAATATACCAAGCTTTTTCCTGCGTTAGAGCTTTTATGTTTGTCTTTCCATTGGCCTGAATACTCCGCCTCCAACTCTTCACTTTCTAGTTTCTGCTTATCTTTCAGGAGGCTCTTCCCTGACGGTTACACCCAAAGGGAATGGTTCTCTGTCCTCCTCTGCCTCTTCCCTCTCAGCCTCCTCCTTGTTTCCTTTGTAACATTTCTCATATCCTGTAATCATTTTATTTTTTTGGTTTATTTTCTGTCTCTTCTAAACTTGAGCTCCATAAAGACATGGATTTTGTTCATAGCTATATCTCTAGCACTTAGAAGAATGCCCAGTACATAGAAATTGATTTTTAAAATATTTGTTGCATAAATGAAAATCATTTCCTTATCTATGTACCAGTGGTAGCCAGATAGAAAATAGAATGATAATGAACGGACATTAATGACAGGAACAAAAAAATATTAAAAAGAGCCTACGAATAAATTTAATAAAACATCTGCAGAACCTATACTCATGTATTCACTATTTATTGAGCATTTACTATGCTAGACACTGGTTTCAAAGATGAATAGGACAGATGGCCCTTGCTTGTTCTGAACTTAGAAAAATGCAAAGTTATATAAGAGATGAAGATGAAGACATCATTTCTCCTAAAAAATAGCAGATATATTAATATTAACTCAAAGTTCCACCTTTTGTTTAGGAGATAGGGGAGGCATAGCAGAACAAAATTATTTGAAGTTTATTTGAAAAAATAAACCTCAGAGACTACTTGATTTTTTTTTTTTAAAGAAGAAAAAATAATGGGTATTCTGATCAGTCATATTTCAAAACTATTTCCCTATGGCACTGGCTTTTGAAATAAGCCATGTGTGTAAGAAGTGAGTATAAGATAAATTAACATTTCATATCACTGGAGAATGAATGTCTTTTTGAACCACTGATACTGGGATGTAGACTGTATCATTTAGGGAGAAATTAGATTAAAAATCTTTACTTCCAATCATTAATTGTTTTTTTTGTTATTGTTCAGATTGGTCAAAGATTTAATTATAGAGAATCCATCAGAGTTTTGGAAGAAAATACAGATAGATTTAATATTATAGATGATATAAAAGTGAGAATATGGGTGGACATAATCTTGGTGCAGAAAAAAGGTCTTCTAATTTAAAACGTGAATAACAGGCAGAAACTATTAAACAAAGTTTGGTAGATCTGAGTACCTAAGATTTAAAACTTCTACATGGCAAAACAAAGAAGGAGATGATTTTTAATTTAACAATAGATCGTGGTTAATAAGCTTAACATATAAAGTATTCTCATAAAATAATAGGTGGGTCATATCTAGAATTATCAAATCTTGGAGAATCCAATCCAGTTCCTATGCTTTTACAGATGGCAATGCCAAGGCCCAGAGAAGATAATTGGCTTATTTAAAGCCATACACTAGTTGGTCGAAGACTATACTTTTAGGGATCATTTCTATAGTTTGTTACAACTAGTTGGTCAGTAAGATCCATTTGCCAACCCCTCTGCAGCTGAGATTGTGCATATCTGGGTACAGAGAGTTAGGAATATAATGCAACCAGTAAACCTACTAAAAAACTTAAGTTGTGAACAGTTCAAATAGTATAATTCTAAGTGCAAGTCCAAGAAAGGGTCAGAGTTTGTTAGAAAATTTAGATTTTTTTTCATGCCTTTCATAAAACTGGCCTAGAGGATTATTATTAGTTGGCAATGCGTATAACAACATTTTTGAGTTTCTAGGTTTTTTAAAATAAAAATCTAATTATACATTAAAATTTTAATTTCAATCCAAATCGAGATGTTGATTGTCAAGATACATTTGCTTTGATCATGTCTTAGGGAACCATAAATATTTGAGCAGAGAGACCATAATTCAGGTATCACTGCATGCCAGCAGCTTACGTGAATTTCAAGCCTAGTACTAAGTAGAAATCAGCAAAATGTGCTAGGCTCATTTGAAAATATAAATCATATAAAGTGATGGCATTTGTCCCACCCAGTTCATAACAAAATTCATAGTACTCATTCATTTTCTCTATAAATGGCGTTCTGGCTCTGTCAACACTGCACAAGGTTATGTGGATTACAAAGAAACCAACACAAGTAAACACATGCACATAAGTAAAAAAATGCACAGAGCCATGGTTGTCCTTGCATGAGGGAGCCCAGTGTGTGAGGCCAGCAATCACTGTGGAGATATTTAACAAGATGTATACAAGGTACTGTGTCCGGGCACAGCGAAGAGAACCATTGTTAGCCTGGTTTAAGGGATGAACTAAAAAAGCTCTAACTGGCTTAAAAGAGGAATATCAGTTACCCAGAGTTCACTCAGTTTCTTCAGATTAAATCTTACTCATTAATTGTTTAAGGAAATCCGTTTTCAGGGCTAGATATGTTTCTGGTGCCGAAGAATTTCTTTACTAATGTTCTAATAAATTTCAATTCCCTGGCAGAACCCCAAACTCCAAGAAGAGAAAAATGTTGTGAACATTTTTCTGTGTCTTCTTTCTGGCATCTATCAAGAAATTTTTGGGTTAATTTTATGCCATTTAAAGAAGAATAATCCTCTTTTTTATTTTATACTAATTCTCATTCAGACTCAGTTTAATTTTACCAATTATAATTTTAGAATGTGTGTGCTATGCTTTCTTTAAGGCAGCCTATGTTAATATTTCTTCCAGGGGTGAATCAGGTGCTGGGAAGACAGAAAATACTAAGAAAGTCATTCAGTACCTTGCTCATGTTGCTTCTTCACATAAAGGACGAAAGGACCATAATATTCCTGTAAGTTTTTGTTCTGTTGTTGTTTTAAATCTAGATTTATTTATTTATTTTTTATAATTTCAGAAACAATAAGAAAGCAAATCTACTCAGTGTGCTGCTATAATTGACAGCTCCCTGGTCTCCAACCACTCCCCACCCAGCAAGTCTTTTTCTGCTTAAAAGGGAGCAAGTTGATCAGGAAATTGGTATCTGCTGCTTATTCCAACAGGGCAAACTGGAATTATGGTTGTGGCTTGAAGTCTAATTTTTTGCAAAGATTTCGTGAGAGTTGTTAAAAATTGATGAGCAGTGCCTATGGAGACTTTTTATTTTCCACGGAAAGAAGATCCTCAAATATTTTTAGCAGTTCTTTCTGAACTTTGCAAAGCAACCTGTTGCTACTACCCACAGCAGCTTGAGGGGAGGGTAGAAATTTGGGAAGAATTGGTGATAGAAAAGGGGTAAGAATATAAATTTCAGTTCTCCTTGATTTGTAAATATGCGGAAGTGGTAGTTAACGTGGCCTAAGAGAATGCTAACCAAACTGGCTTTCACAGTTCTAAACTGCGCATTGACTGAGTGCTTTGGATGTGGCTTACTGCTAGAAAAAGACCCAAACTTGCTAACATTTGCATTTATCTGTTTGTAACAAACAGCAGGAATCACCTAAACCAGTGAAACACCAGGCAAGTGCTCTTCTTTATGCTTCTTAGTTTTGAGTGTTTGCACTAATTTCTGTCTTTAGATTGAGTCTCTATTAGAAACAAATACCATTAGTTCTGAGTGAAATCTATTATGAAAAATTTTTAATTTTGAAAATTTGTTGCTTAGAGGCTTATTCTTTTCATGAGAAGCAGCATGCCGTTTTTGCTTTAAATTTGTTTTCTAGATGAACTTTAATAGTTATTTACCCTTTTATCGTGACATTGAATCACATGTTTATGAAGCCTATAAACTCAAGGGTTCATATGTCAGATGCTAGGTGGAATTTTTTTTAATCCTTCCTAAACACATGGAAGCTTAGCTTTGTGCCATACATTAAATTTTGAATTTGGGCCTACAACTTTAAAGGTGCTACCTTTTGAGTTAACAAATGTCTAATCTATTAAAATTGTGTGGCCTATATGTATTTTAACCTAAAGGCCTTATTGTATTTAATATATAAAATTAGAATATTTTTTGGCCACGGCAAGTAGCGGAAGACTGTTGTTCTTTCTGATTATCAGATGCCCACCTTTTAGCTCCACAGAAAATAGCAGTGAGCATTTGCTTCTACCTGGGAAGAGAGGGAGGACAGAGCTGAGCCAGATACCTCAGATAAAATGGGACATCTGTACTTGGACTTAATCCTTTCCCTAGCGTTGGAACTGTTTTGGTTTTTCTTTCTTCCACAAACACAATAATACAAAGCTAATAAAAATCAAGAAAAGGATGTTGAGTTATGGAATTGATCTATTAATATAAAGAACTATCTTAAGTGTCTATTCTAGAAAAGAATAGAAATAAATAGTCCAGATACTAAGATTTTCAGATACCTTTCTTAATATTCTAAGAAATTCTCAGACCCCAAAGCTGTACTATACCTATGAAGGCCTATGGTGTTCTCTTGTTCCGTTAGCTGCAGACCAGACCATTCATACGAATTGGGAGGGTTAATGAAATAGTCATTATCCTATAGGTTATTTAAAAGGCTTTGCTGCCAGTTAGAAAAGGAGTCTCTAGACTGGAAACTAGCTTTTCTTTGTGCTTTGCTAATACATGTTAAATGACCTTTAAATATGTCCTTAGATCACTAGTTAAATAAATGAAATACAAATTTAGGTTTCCCTGTTCTCTGTGAAATACCTAAATCATTATCATTAACATTTTGTTTCGATGTCATTTTAAACTACCAAGTGGATCTCTGTTGTATGTGAGTAGCATGTTTACCCATTGATTTTATTTTGGATCAAGTCAATTCCTGGGTAGCAAGTTCTCTCAAAGAAGGCAACAGCTTCTCTGGGCCGTGCTTCACTGTCATCGTTGATCTGCATGTCTTACTGCATGTATCTCCTATGCACAGAATTGTCAGTGCTGCTTTTCTCAAGTTTATTTTAATCTAGATAAAGAGTAGCTATGCTTATGTTTTTAGAAACATGAAAAGAGTACTGGCTCTTAATTAATTTTCCTTCTCTAGCACACTTAAGGAATACAAGATGCTCATAAGTGATGGGGAATGATTACACCCTGAAGAGGGTCTTATCAGGAAATTACTTCTCTGTCCACAGTCCCTTCTCCCTCCTGGGGTTCCCCTATTCGTGACTTCCTTACTTAATTTTGAGGATGACTGCTTAAAGTAATAATTATAATGTTGTAAGTCTATACTTTGCAAGGTCACTATTTCTTTTGGCTTGATAGCACTGGTTTGTAAATTTTTAGCATTTTATCACTAGACATTAGTATGAATTGTAAAAACAAAAAGGAAGGCATTTCTAGGCTCCTGATTTTGAGTCTTTTAATTATTTGTCTATTTGCTTATTCTTGTAAAAATCGGCTTTATTGAGGCTTAATTCATGTACCATAAAATTTACTCATTTAAAGTATACGGTTCAGTTTTTTTTAAATATATGTAATTATCACTACAGTTAATTTTAGAACATTTTCATCACTCCAAAAAGAAACCCTGTACCTCATTAGGAGTTACCTTCCATTTTCTCTCAGCCTCTGAAAATCACTAATTTACTTTCTGTCTCAATGAAATTGCCTATTCTGGATATTTTGCATGAATAGAATACTCATAGAATATGTGGTTCTCTGCGACTGTTCTTTCTCTTAGCATAATGTTTTCAAAGTTCATCCATGTTGTAGCATGTGTAAATATTCTGTCCTTTTTTGTGGCTGAATAATATTCCATTAAATATATCATGTTTTGTTTATCTGTTCATCAGTTGATGAACATTTTGATTGTTTCCACTTTGGCCATTATGAATAATGCTGTAATGAACATTTGCACACAAGTTTTTGTGCAAATATACATTTTCATTTCTCCCAGGTATACTCCTAGGAGTGGAATTGTTGGGTCTTGGTAACTTTCTGTTTAACCTTTTGAGGAACTGCCAAACAGTTTTTCAAAGCCATTTTACATTCCCACCAGCAATTCATGAGGGTGCCAGTGTCTCTATATTCTCTCCAATATTTGTCACTGTCTTTTTATTATAGCCATCCTAGCAGTGTGAAGTAACCACTCTTTTTTATATTTGCCTTTGAAACTTAATCATTATGGAAATATGAACAAATAGAGAAATAAATTTTCAAAATTAAGGTCACAATATTTAAATAAATGTTTGCCTATAAACTTTTGATGTACTTTTTGGAATAAAATTAAGTCTTATTTGACTTTATTCCCCAGCCAACTGAAAGTATGGTTTCCATGCCCTCTTCCCTCATCACAGGTTGCTGTTACAGACCCTCAAAGTCAGTACTGTGTTCAGGCTTTGGTGTGGCAATTTCAGAGAATATTTGAAAAAAAAAACTAATTTCTAAAACTTGGATCATCCCCTAAGAATGATTCCTTCAAGCCAGCCCACCTGCCCCAATGACTGTTGAGTCATCCAAATCTAGATAACAGCTTCAGAATGATTTAGTATCTACTGGTCTAAACTGCCTTGAACTAAGATGAAAAGGTGAAACATAGCAAGTAACAAGTATAGAAATTAGAGCCTGCCAGTTGATATTAGAGTCTGTTTCTCAACACCTCGACTGGTTGCTGCTACCAACTTTCCTCCCTCCTCTTGTGGTCAGTGGGACACCTGCAGCTTTGCCCTGTCAGGCCTGTAAGATGCAGAATGATATCAGCCTGAGTCCCCTTGCTGGCCGAACTGGAGTTTTGAAAGAGATATATATTTTTTTTACCAATTTCAAACTCATCCTATATCTATCATGTAGCAAATATATATCATACACTATATAATAAACAGTTTTCATTATGATTGGTAAGCCTTTAAAGCATCATATAAGTATAAATGCTTAGAACTTTAAAAATAATTTCAATAGCTGATACTGATTTTTTCCTACATTCCCAAATGACATTTCTCATTATCATATAGAATAGAAATAAGGAACATTGCCCGTCCAATTCTAGCAGAAAGATTAACACCTAGTCACTGCCCCCTGATGGTTTATAAATGGCTTCATAATTTGGTTGAGAGATCTTAGCACTGTTTATCTAAACATGAAATTGCTTAACAAAGAAATGATCAAATTTAGTGATGATTTCTTAATTTAAGACCATTCTTGTATGTTTTATGATATTAGCTTTGTATCAAGCTTTTTGTGATTCACATGTGAGTTTTTGAGAACTTTGCTTAGTATTGTCGATGCCACAAATCCATTAGACAGTAGTAATCTCACACACTGTTAATGTAGTAGCCCCAACAGCAGAGACATGGAAGTGCCCAAGTCTCCAATAAATGGTCATTATGAAGACCCTTAACCCAAATCTTATTGTCACCTCTTAGCTCATCACCATCCCTTCCCCAAATACTAATAGAATATTTTAAGACCTCTGATTATACATTCATTCAATAATGTTAATGGTATATCATTTTGAACCGTTACTTACTGACTGAGCTAGGTGCAAGGGATATAGCTAGTTACTATAAGCCAAAAGAAGAAAGAATAAACTCAGTAGATTCTCTCTCTGTCTCTCTCTGTCTCTCTCTCTGTCTCTCTCTCTCTCTCAGACACACACACACTCACTCACAATAAAGGAAAAGAATAGACTTGACCCAGAGAGAATCCTCGTAGCCATGTCTAGGGAATATTAAAATAGGATATCGGTACCTGTTTTACTTCCGAGTTAGAAAAACATTTTAATGGTGGGTTATTATTTAAAGTATTTTCATTATGGTTTGGCAGGATAGTATATGTAATTTTAAGGAATCTGTATTCTAATTCATTGACTTAACAAATGTTTAATGTTGTAAAGATGATGGTCCACTAATCAAAAGTCATTGTTTCTGACGCTTTCTACATTCTGGTTATACATTCTGAGTGATGTAGAAAGAATTCTAGAGCCCAGATAATTGTTGCAGAGCCCGTATACCAAGGGCTTTGCAAGATGTTAGCCATAGGCATACTGATGAAGTGACCCCTGACCTCAAGGGGAAAGGCACTCTGTTATATAACAGAATAACTAACATTCTTCATTATGACTCTCGGTCATTAAAATTGGTTCAGAAAACCATGTTTAAGAAATTTTGGTAGCATATAATATTTAGAAAGATTTATATCAAAAATAATCTGGTGTTTTGAAGTCAGTAATCTAGGAAGTTTCACAGTACAGGGAGCATATTATCTAATGCCAAGAAAGTGAATCATTACTTTGTAATGTGAAATTCCCATAGCTTGGGGTTCTCAGAAGGACATGTTCCTGACTGGTCTCAGTGGAACATAATCGTAGACTGTAATTAAGACCTGTGAAAGTCTGGACAACCTAGATATAAATTCTACAGAGCAGACATATAAGGGGCATGTCTCCTCACTATGTCATATGCCTCAGGAACACTTCCTCACCCTTCCAGCTGAGTAAAGGAGTCCAAACTAGGGTTGGATGCCAAGATTATATATGTAGCATATATTTGTTCCTGTTTTAGATTTGTTTATAGTATAATGAATCACATAGCAATTGACCATTAATTAACAAATCTTATGTGTGGCTCCTTATATTCCTTTTTTGCTTAGAGAATCACATTTGCTAGTGGTTTCTATTCCTTTCTTTAGGTCTAAAATATTGTGGGTGTTTTAAAATATAGGGGTAAGATTTATGTTTGGAAAAAGCAGATTTGTTTACATCGTGCAGTATAATTCTGAAATTACAGTCCAGGAATACAGCAATTATTTTCTAGTGCTTTTCATGGCCAGAAATGACATCATGCTTTCCCATGTAGCTTTCTATTGTGTTTCCTGATTAAAGCACATATTAATATACTTAGAACTTTTTGTAATATCTGTTTTATAGCCTAATTTGCATATATAAGACACTGGGGAAAGCATACCTTATATCAAATACTCTATACTTAGCCTTTTAAATTAGAGCAAGAAGTCAGTAGCATCTCCATCTTTGTCATGAAGATGAGGACATTGCTTTATCTACATCATTAAGATAGTATGTGAAACCTCTGGGAAAATGACAATCTTTATACCACTAATTATAACATATAAGTATTAATATGTTCTTAAATTGTCATGCTAAATTTCATTTTACGAAAACCAGTTTTTTGTTTTATTTTCAGAATTCTCTGTCTAATTTATGTGCCTTGTCCTTAAATTTATCTTCTCTGATCAATGTGACATTTTCTTCTTGCAATCACTTTATGGATGCTAATTTTTTTCCTTCAGCAGAGCCTCATAGGACCAAGAATAAGAAGCCAACAAAGGTTGCTGGATGGCATACTAAATGAAAGAACTGAGGAAAAGAGGCAGTTTTTTTTGTATTTTGTTTTGTTTTTTTCCCTGAGAAGTGAAGTGAAGACATTGGATTAATATATATCTGCTTTTATTTGTGTGTGTGTGCGTGTGTGTGTGTGTAATGTTTTTTAGGGGGAACTTGAACGGCAGCTTTTGCAAGCAAATCCAATTCTGGAATCATTTGGAAATGCGAAGACTGTGAAAAATGATAACTCATCTCGTTTTGTAAGTTGAAAAGTATCAGAAACTTAATTCCTCAGATTTTTAGTTAAATGTCTACTATGATTAATTAAATACAGTACTTTCTGGATTTTCAGAAGAGGCTAATCGATGTAGTATAGAACAGTACTGTTCAATAGAAATATAACAAGCCATCTGTAACCTAAAATTTCCTAGTAGCCACATTTTAAAAAGCAATAAAATGGAAAATGTGAAAATAATTATAATCATCTACTTACTCTACATAAACACATAATTATATTATTGTATGGATAGATAATTATACAACCTCTCTGAACTTGTTTTTTCATCTTTGGTGGGGGATGATATCTAAAATTAGATGCATGTTTAGTACTTAACACAGCACTGGGTATAATAAATTCTCAACAAATAAAGTTGGTATTTAATGTAGTACATTGTCCTTTTCATACCTTGCTGTTTTTATGGGATATGAACCTCAGAATAATTTGTCACTACTTTTTTGTTTAAAAATTCTTCAGTTGCTCAGCTATCTTAATTCATTTCTCCCTCAGTTTGACCAACTTTAACAGTTTGCCTGAGGTTATCCTAAGTGATGGCCAAATCGGTATTAGTATGAGGACACCACCCTCCCCATTCAAACCTGCTCAGAATCTACTGCTCAGCTTAAATGGCAAATCATCTCTGAGCCCATATTTAATACAATGGTCATTCTTTCAGTAAGTCTTTTGCCCTGGATTATAGTCATCAAGAGTCAATAACCCTTTCCATGATCAGTTTGGAGAGGGTCTTCCATCTGAGTTTTTTCTACTTAAATTGTTCAAGTGAATTTTGTTTTTTGGTTTTTTTTCTCCATCTTCTGACATTAGAAATATTGGTAAAAGTCAAGAAGGCCAGAATAAGAGAGGCTTCAATTCAATGGATAATTTGGGGGAATCTAGTATCATTGTGACATACTTTTTTATTCAGGGAATGTAAAATCATGGTCTGCGTGCTAATTTTCTGATGACATGGTTTCTGTGATCAGTGAAAGTGACTAGATTCAGAATCACATGGTAAACACAAAGATAGCCAGGTAACCAACCCTCTTATGAGTTTGCTAGGGCTGCTACAGACTGGGGGGCACTTAAACCACAGAAATTAATTTTCACACCATTGGAGGCTAGACGTCTGAGATTAAGGTATTGACAGGGCTGGTTTCTCCTGAGATCTCTTTCCTTGGCTTGTAGTAGGTGACCATCTTTTCTCCCTGTCTCTTCACATGATCATCTTTCTGTGTATGTCTGTGGCTTCTTCTTCTCTTATAAAGACAGCAGTCATTTTGCATTAGGACCCTCTCTGGTGACTTCTTTTTTTTTTTAACTTAATAACCTCTGTAAAGACTTGATCTCCAAATATAGTCATGTTCTGAGAGACTAGGGTTTAGGATTTTAACACATGAATTTTGGGGGCAGGACTCAATTCAGAACATGGCATCGTAGGGGGTAGTTTAAGTACAAGAAGCCTTCCAAGTTATATAAGAGATTTATGTGGTTGGAATATTGTTTATTCTTAATAAGTAAAATTTGAAGAATCACTTAATCCACATTTATTTAGTAATTAATTTAGCATTTTATGTACAAAGTAGGATAACAAATATGCCTATGACAGTAGGAAGTATGGCTGTGACTTTTGGATTTACAAAAGATCTGGGGAAGCTGAGCTTCTTTTATAGAGTTTCTGTCATTCCATGGATCATCAGTATTGAGCCTGAGCCGCAATTGAATCTTAACTTCTTCCTACTGAAAGCCCTATGTTTAGTGGCTGTGTCATGGGATAGAAGACATACTGAGCTACCAGCTTAGGTATGTAAATCTCTGAAGATTTTCAACAACTTCTTAGTGGAAAATGTTTCATTTTACCACATAAATCAAGTTACCAGTCTGTTCTGATTTTCTCCCCCTAAACCATACTTTAAATTCAAGAGAAACAGTTTGGGGCCCATTTTTCTCATTTTTACTTAGAAAAGATAAATTGCTACTAACCAGTCATTTGTGTCCTTCGATAAAGAATGTAACGATTCTATTACTAAGTGGTAAAGGTTCATATACTTGCCAGGATTTTTGTGTTTGAGTCAGACAGAATTACAATTCTGAATTAGCGATCTATTGCTATCTAACAAATTACCCTAAAACCTAGTGACTAAAACATTTATTATTTCAGAGTTTCTGTGTGGTGGGTAGTTTTGGCTCAGGCTCTCTCCTAAGGTTGTCATGAGATGTTGTTGGCTAGAGCTAGTCATCTGAAGGCTTAATGAAGCTCACTCAGGTAGCTTTTGGCAAGAGGCCTCAGTTCCTCACGTTGAAGGCATCTTCATAGAGGTGCTTGCTCCTGATATGGTACCTGGCATCCCACAGAGCAGATAATCCCAGAAAGAGCAAGACAGAAGCCACACAGTATTTTTTATGACCCCACCTTGGAATATACCATCCCTTTAATATATTCTGCTGGTCAAACATATCAACCCTGATACAGCATAAGAGGTGACTCCATAATGACTTGAAGAACAGAAGGTGGGGATTACTGAATTCATCTTGGAAATTGGCTACCACAAATCATTAGACAGATTTCCATATTGACATATATAAGTTATCAGCTGTAATTGCATTGTTCTAGATCAGTGGTTCTCAATAGGGGGCCCCGTGGGGAATATTAGGTAGTGTCTGGAGACGTTTTGTTTGTTCAGCTAGGGCAGTCACGTAGTGGTGTGCGTCTGACATTTGGTGGGTAGAGGCCAGGGATGCTGCTAAACATCCTACAGGACAGGCCCACAGCAACGAATTATCCAGCCCAAAATGTCAGTTACATTGAGGTTGAGAAACCCTGCTCTAGCTTGTTCCTTTAAATTGTGGTCTAAATTAATTACTTTTTGAAATTTACTTGCAAAGTACTTACTATACATGAGTCTCCTAATGCTTATTATTTACACATGCTATTCCAAAGATTGATATAAATAATTCTGGTAGGAATTTGTACATTCTACAGGTAGGAAGAATGTCTTAGATTGTTTTCTAGTAAGATTGATTCTAGCAAGAATCACCTATCTGATCTAAATTCTGAACAAACCGTGTTTCAGCTGATGTTCCACCTTCCACAGTTCTTGTATTGTATAATCTTTAAGTATGCTCAGTCTAATATGTTAAAAGCTCATCATTTTAGAAAAAATATTTTTGATTAAGGCAGTGTTCTTAGACATAGCTATGCATTCAACCAAGAAACAAATGTATGTTTAAATTGTTGACTTTGGGCTTTGATTTTTAGAAAGTCAACTTTATAGCGATATGTATAATCTTTTTTTAAAGAAATAGTTTAGTAGCTAGCTGTTATCATAAGGCACTGACGACACAATACTACAAAAAGTGGTTGATTTTAGTTGTTACATAAAAAATAGTTAAGTAATTTGTTTCATTGACTAATGTTCATTTAAAACATCCCTTAGCAGTTGTCTGTGGGTGTTACCAATACTTTGATCTCGGGGTTTAGCCAGTAATCAGTGTAAACTCATTTTTAAATTAAATTTTATATAATTTAGATTTTTTGTTATGCAATTCATTTGTTAAGCACATATTCTTTGCCAGGCACTGTGCGGCTTAGTTGTTCTATTTGGATGTCTAATAGATTTCTTAAATTTAACATATTCCAGATAGAACTTTGTCTTTTCTGTCCAAAATTTGTTCTTAAGTCTTATGTCAACATACGGTGCTATCAGAATCATCCAGTTACTTAAGCATAAAATAAAATAAAAACAAAAACCTAGATAAACAAAATATTTAGGAATCACCCTTAATTCAGCCTTTTTCTCATGGAATAAATCCTATTGGTTACATTTCCAGAATATATTTCTAATCTGTCCACATTTCTCCTTTTCACCCACTTAGTCAAAAACTCTATCTGATGAATTTCCTCTGTTACTATCACAGTGTCCTATCGATTTCCCTTATAGCACTTGTCACAATCTATAGTTAATTTCTCTGCTTGTTCATGGTCTCTTCTGCCAGAATGTAAGATCTCCGACAGTAGGGACCTTGTCTGAGTTGTTCTCTGGATCCTTAGTTCCTGGCACTGTGCCTCTTACATGTAGTAACATAAGTGTATATATGGGATGTATTTAGTTAAAAGATGGTTGCCTGCTAAATGCTAGACCTCTTCTAAACTCTAGGAATATATCAGTGGACAAAACCAAATTTCCTAGCCTCATAGAGCTCACCTTCATTTAGGTTTTTACTTTAATATATTTTCAACAACATGACCTAATTTACAGTTGAGCTCAGGGAATGTATTGTATGTACTAGACCCTGTGCAAATATGTGTGACCCATGCATGGGCAGAAGATATGTGGGAGGCAGTGGCTTCATGGACAGGCCAGGCCTTGGCTTGGGATTGGTGTTGTACCCCATACTGGGAGAGTAATGTGATATTAAAAAACGAGTTGGGTGTACAGTGGAATTTCATGTAGTCAATATTTACAGGCCACGTGCTTGCAATGAAAATATTTGAAACTGTAAACTCCACGAGCTTTAGAATCCATTTGTTTCCATTTCTTTGATCTGATATAGACAAGTAATTTCCTGAAGAATATCTTTTCTTTCAAAGATGCTAACATATGGTTTGTATTAAAGGGGATTCTTTAGGAGAGCATTACCCTTATGAAAATAATCGTTCACAGTTACTCCAGTTCTGTTTATAGAGAAGTAAAATGCATTCCAGATGGAGGAGATTTAATGTAAAATGAATCTCTTGTAATGAAACTTTAAAAACAGGGACTTCAATTTCAAAACGATTGTATCAGCAGATACATCTTCCCGCAGAAAGTTTTAGTAGGACTCATTTTCTGTATTTGCACAAATCTTTTTTTTTTTTGCAACCTTATTTAAGCAAAAAGTTTGACAATTCCCAAGTTTATGTGCTTCTTGCTAGATAATTAGCCTCCAGTTGTTACAACTAGATAAAGGCTCTAGGTATCCTCACTATTGCTTAGCTACCAGATTACAATGAAAGCAAGCCAGAATTCTATACTCTCACATATATTTATTAGCAAGCAGACTCTAACAACAGTTTTGTAAGTAAATTGAATGCAGTTCCTGCTCTGTCAGTCTTTAGTATTCTCACCTAACCTTTCCCTAAAGATTTACTGAGACAAATGTGACACTGTCAGAGATAGTCTATACCAGGCAACCAGCATCTTCTGAATCAGTGGCTGTACACAGTCATTTTAGAATCAAGCCCTAGGCAGCCTTCCCAACACTATAGCCACCTTATTCACACCAGAGTCAGGGGATGTCTGTCTATTTCCAATCAGTCTATGTCTTTTAGTGCCACTCACTTTACTCCAGGAATTTCTAATATTCATTATACTAAGTAACAAGGCTACCTAGTTAACAAGAAAGCTCATTTTACTAATTAACAGAGCTTCTGGTGCAGTTTGGAGATTAAGATAGCTGAAGCATTTAAAATAGCCATCTGGCCTTTGGATTAATCTTAGCTAATTACTCCTAGAGTGGGTTTTCCCATTTAGGGTAAATAGTAGCCTCTAGAGTAGAGATTTTTACTGGAGTAAACACACGTACATAGCACACTATGTTGACGTGTTTTAAAGTAAATTACAGATTTTGTAAACATTTTAAATACCGAATGAGGAAGGGGAAAAGTATGTTCAGAGCATGAAACAAACCTGCGTTGCCCCTGTAGTAAGTTGCTAACGATCTAGGTTTAATTATTACAGATACTCTATAAGCACCAAGAAAAAGTTCAAAAAAATCGGTGCCGATTAAGAAGAAATAAAATTGTTTAAATAAGCTAATTTTCTTACTATTTTTGTGACAGTATTAAAATATCCACATTGTGCTATTGCACCTTCTAAGTGAAATTCTTAATTTCTATTTTACTTAAGAGAGAGGATTCAAATTGTCTTTGCTGTCCAGAGCGCTTGCAGGAAGTATATAGTCTCAGTTGTTCTTGGATTGGTACTTAACATACGTATGACGTCAAAATACATACTCTATAATTCATTCGTAATGTACTTGTCATATTTTTGTCTTTTTCTTTGTTTTTATTGGTGAAATTCTGGTTGAATGTTCTGAGTATTGTAATCTGACCTGTGTGGAAATCAAATTTGGAGTTGGCATTTTCACTACAAGTTTCTTTGTGTAATGTTTATAAGATTAGAGGACCTACTTGAAAGTAAAACTCTTTACTTGTTTTATTTTAATAAAAATCTTAATTCTCAAAGAGTATTTATTATATATGTGAGGAAAAGTCTTTTGAACATATAGATTTTATTCCCTCCCCTTCTGTCCCCCCAAGACTGAAGTAATTTCATATCCCATGGCCTGCTTCTTACCTAATTTGTCAGGATATCCAACATTAAGGGGAAATATATAAATCCTAGACTGTTTGGGGATATTCAGCAAAGTATTTCTTTTTGGTTCTGAAATTTTACTTTGTCATGTTGTTGTCAAAATGCTCTCTTAATATAGCTAAATGTAAATGTTGCTTAGCATAGAGTTGATAATTTTCAACTTTGTTTTTGTTTTGTTAAAGTGTTTTCAAAATAGAATCAAATCAATTCTTGAACTCTGGCTTATAATTATAACCAAGATTTATTAGTGACTGTTGTTTTCAGAGATACTAGTTTCTTTTGGGTATGTATAGAAGTGGAGGTTGGGGTGGAGGAAGGTTTGGAGGGACACTCTGATCCACACTATATCCTCCCCGCATTGCAGGCTTCTACTGCCCCATCTCTTTCCTCATGTCATTACTCTTTGCCTGACCATTTGCATTTGGCCAAAAGATATTTCTCTGATACTAGCTATAATGGCTAGAACAACTATGGACACCAGTTGTAAAAGGGCTAGGGAATTGATTTGGCTAGGGAACTGATGAGGAAATTAGATGTTGTACGTTGATGATTTTGTTTATCCAAGTAAGTGAACATATGTCTAAATTATTTTGAGACATTTTGTTTTAGGTTACCTGTTTAGAGAGCAAAAACCTTCATTTCTTCTATTTCTCTTTTGAATCTGACTTCCTTTCTCCTCTTTACCATGAAGTAAGAGAAAAACATAAATTCACTGTATATGAAATGTTCACTTTTGTATTTTAAAGTTATTAAAGTTCAAATGTATCAATATAATAACTTTATCTTATTTCTCAAGTAAGTAATTTATTTTGTTTAATAAATTTTGAACTTCTAATTTGGGGTGGTAAAGGAAAGGAATAGGAAGTAGTATAAGAAGTTGAAAGCTTAAACAGCATGTCAGTATATACCTAATAAAGAAATTAAACAGACGTTGAAGTCTGAAAGTTTGCATTTCTATGTAATGAATTTTTTAAGTGAAATATTTTTTTCAATAAGAATTAGCTGATACCATATGATTTTGATTAACCTTTTTGCAGTGTTTAAATGAGAAGTTTGAGAAAGTATTTCCTTGAACAGTTATGTTCATTTGGCAATGTATGTTTCGCAACTTTGTAGTAATATAACATTGTCTTTTGACTACTGTCTCTTAAAATAGCAATTTTTTATTAACTCAATGAGGTATTATATAGCTAATACAGCTATTTAAAACTTATAAAGAATTTTAACCCTCAATATAACGTCGGGACCAGATTTTAGTTTTTGAGTTGTTGGGTTTTTTGTTTTGTTTTGTTTTTTGAGCGATTCCAACTATTTGTAAGGACTAATAATTTTTGAACTTTATTCTTTCTTAGGGTCTTCCAAAGAACAAAGACAATATTTACTTATTTTTAAAGTAGAATAAAACTCATTCTCTCTTAAAATTGCCAATGAGTTCAATGGACCATTTTATAAATCTGAAGATGTATTATGGAGTTTTAGTGATCATTTTTTTTATATCTTGAAACATTTTGCTATTTCATCATCCTAGGAATTGGTTCATCATTGCCCATCAATTATTCCCAAAGATGTTAAAAAAAAGACTAAAATAATAAGAATAATGGAATTGCCTAGAAGGATGCTACAATAGTGACGATTGCATCACCCTTTAGTTTGCTTATTGTATTGCCCAAAGTATTGCACCATCCTTCAAGAAGGTATGTAAGAAGACTAGAGATACCATCTTTATAGTCTACTTTTAGCTTTCAGTGAACATAGTTGAAAAATCAGAAATTTTCATTTTCTACTCATAATGGCAAAGAGAAGAAAAGTAATAGAGGAAAATATTAGATGAGTCTGAAGATGAATGTAAGAGACAGAGTTAGCACTACAGACTCTAATGATGACAGTGAAATTGATTCTGTAAGTGAAGTCTCATGATGATAGCCTAGAATTACTCAAACTCAAGAAGAATCTATTTCTAAGAACAGGAAGGAAACATGGCATTAGCATCCAGTTAGTTATTCAATAAGAAGTACTTTCTTACTCAGTATTTTGCAACAAGAATCTGGACCATCTTTTGCTAAAGGGACTTGTAACAGTATTCTTTCATCTTGTGTGTTGTTTGTCTACCACAGTTTATCTGGTACGGTTTGTAAGAGAACAAATGCTGAAGGCAGATGTGTGTATGAAGGTTACTGGAAGGAAATAGATACTGTAGAAATGAAGAAATTCATTGGATTGACCATTCTAATTGGTGTTTGTAAATCTAACAATGAAAGTGTTTTACAGTTATAGAGCAAAAAAAGTCCTTCTTCTGTTTAACAAAATTATGAGCTGTCAAAGGTTTTAAATGTTCTTCAAGCATTGCATTCTGACAATGCAAGTGCAATAGTGAGAACTTGTTGGCAGATGAGAATAAAGGTGCTACACTGAATAGCCGTTAGTATAGAATGTTGTATCCCTTGAAAATAATGGAGTTTTCCCTTACAACTTAGAGGTTGAAATCAGATCACAGTGTATCATACTCTTTGTAGTAGTTTTATTTTAAGAGAACTTAAAAATAAACAAGCACAGAACCTCCCTTTAATTTACCATTTAGCTAAAAGCAAACTAATATACTTGATAAACTGTAAGACTACTAGGTTCCAAAGGCAGTCTTTCTGTGAAGCCCTCCTCCATGTTCCCATACCACCTTTTAGTCCTTTGGAAGTGTCCGGACTGCATTGTTTTTCAAGTGTTGAGAGAGCACAGCCTCACAGTTCTACCTGAGTTTGGGGGGCATTGGGTCCGCACTCTCAATGCCATAAATGTTATTTGTGTAAAGTTGTTATTTGTATAAAAGTCATACATAGATGACATTATAAGAGCCTATCTCAAGGAGGGAAAATTATTCTCCCATTTAAGAAAAAAATGCAAACAAAACTTTCTCTCCCTCCTGTAAAACAAAACTAGCCAAAGAAACAAATCGTTTTGGTTTTGTGACTGTAGAAGAAAAATGCCAGATTCTCACTACTGGTTATTAAGCAACCTCTTAAAGATGGATTTGCATTGTTTGGATGGAATTTAAATTGTTATCTCATTAAGTTTGGGTGGTATAAGATCAACTTTTAGACCAGAGGGCGTGGCAGGTATTGGTGACTGACGCTATCCTAATTTCCCAGGGATGTTCCAACTTCATATATTCTATTCCATTGTCCACATATACTCAGTTATAGATGTTAGACTCATGTCTAGAGATTTCTTTGGTTTAGCCAATGTTTTGATAATTTGTTATGTAGAGTGAGTGACTTTGTATATATGCCTATGTGAGAGGTGGTAAGAGGCTATTTGTCACAAAATGCCTTTGCTTCCTACAGTAATTGTATTTACCACCTCCCTTTTGAACACTTCAGAGTTCAGTAGCATCTGAAGCAGACCCTTAATGAAATGTCTGTTATGACGGCATGATACCTTAGGTGTGTCAAGCCAGCCATGCATTTTCTGTGCAGAGCAAGGCTTTCGATAATATAAAATAGAATACTTACATTTTGGTGGGGCAGAGTTAGAAGGACATTTTGAAATGGTGAAGGGATTTTTTTATATTAGGTTTATTGATTTATATTTTGTATACAATAAAATTCACTCTTTTTAAGTGTACAGTTCAGTGAGTTTAGACAAATGTATATAGTAGTATAACTAGCACTGGGGTCCAGAAAGAGAATATTTCCATTACTCTAGAAAGTTTCCTTTTGCCTTTGTGTAGTAAATTCCCTGCTTCTATCCCTAACCCTGATAACCACTGATCAGTTTTGTTTTCTTTAGAATGTCAAGATAATGGAATCATAGAGTATGTCGGGTTTTATGTCTAACTTCTTTCATTTAGCATAATGCTTTTTAGATCCATCCATGTTGTTGGGTATATCATTGGTTTGTTCCTTTTTATTGCTGAGTATTTCATTGTGTGAATATACCATGACTTCTTATCCATTCACCAGTTGATGGACATTTGGGTTGTTTCCATTGAGGGCCATTAATAATAAAGTGGCTATGAATGTTCATATGCAAGTTTTTGTGTGGACACATGCTTTCATTTCTCTTGGGTAACTACTTAAGAGTGGAATTGCTGGGACATAGGGTAACTTATGTTTAATTTTATAAGAAACTAGCAATTGTTTTCCAAAGTGGCTGTACCATTTTGCATTCTTACTAGGGTTGTATGAGAGTTCTAGTTATTATATATCCTTGCTGATCTTTCTTAAAAAACTTAGTCATTCTTTTGGGTATTTAGTACTATCTCATTGTGTCCATTTTGATTTGCATTTCCCTAATAACTAATAATAATGAGCATCTTTTTATATATTTATTGACCATTTACATATCTCTGATGAAATATCTGTTTAAATCTTTTATGCAGTTTTTTGGGGTTGTTTGTCTTGTTATCAAGTTGTAAGAGTTCTCTATGTATTCTGAGACCAAGTCCTTTATCTAATAATGTGTTTTGTAAATATTCCCTGCCAGTCTGAGATTTTTCTTTTTATTTTCTTTACAGTGTGTTTTGAAGAACAGCAGTTTTAAATCTTGACAAAATCCAGCTTATCAATTTTTATTTTTCTGGTTCATGCTTTTTGCATTTTATCTAAGAAATCTTTGTTTAATTTAAGGTCATAAAGATTTTCTCTATTTCTTTTAGAAGTTTTATAGTTTTTAACCCATACACTTAGGTCTGTGATCTACTTTGAGTTAATTTTTGTGTATGGTATGAGTTAAGGGTCTAGGTTCTTTTTGTTTCATTTTACATATTTTCAAGCACCATTTGTTGAAAAAAATAGGTCCTTTTCCCTATTAAATTACCTTGGCACCTTCAGTAAAGATAACTTGACCATACATGCATTGTCTATTTCTGGACTCTATTCTGCTCCATTGATCTGTAATCTCTATCCTTATACCAATACCACATTGTCTTAATAAATTTGTAGCTTTTTTGAAATTGAGTAGTGTAGTCCTTGAGCTCTGGTTCTCTTTCTAAAAATTGTTGTGATTATTCTAGGTCATTTTCAGTTCCCTATAAATTTTAGGATTTTGTTGTCCCTTTCCACAAAGAAAGCCCTCCAGTCCCTTAACTATTCATGTGATGAATAATAGTGTGATCAGTCCTCTTCCCTGTCATGGAAGAAACCATTCTTGATCATTGTTATGTTTCTTTGTTTTGCAAAGGGTTTAATTTGGCCTTTTATACCTATATTCATGAATAAGATATTCACTTATTTTTTAATGATATCTTTACCTGTTTGGGTATTCAGTATTATAATAATTTTATAAAATTAATTTTGAAATAATAACTGTTTTCTGTTTCCCTAAGACAGTTATATAGTAAGGCAACTAAATATTCCATAGGAATTTATAAAATAATTTTATTATTTTTTATGATTATAGTCTGTTCAAATTTGCTTTTTTTCTTGAACGAATTTCTATTTTCCTAGGAAGTCATCTATATTATTCAGTTTTTCAAATCTACCATTATAAGGCTGGATGTATTGTCGCTTTAATGCTATTAAAATCTCCCATTTCTCAGATTATTTAGAAGAGTTTTTTAAAAGTTCTAAATTATTAGGGTTTCATTTTTGTTATGTTTAGTTTGAGAAGGTAGCCTATGCTATTGCTATTTACTGTTTTGGAGTTTATTAAGGTTTTTTTTCTCTCTTTTTATTTGAGGCAATCTTTAAGATCCATTTTTGTGACCAATTCATGGATACTTGGCAGGGCACATTAACTTATTATTTTGTGATAATGTTCAGATCCTCTATGTCTTTATTTTCAATTTTCTCTTTATTTTCAGGGCAAGTTTATTCGGATTAACTTTGATGTAACTGGCTATATTGTTGGGGCCAACATTGAAACATGTATCCTTTTTCATAATAGCATATTCCAAAATAAAGAAGCATTTAATCTTCCTACAGCCTCAAGGCAATCCTTTGTGATATCACTCTCATAATCAAGATGATAAAACTTAAGCCCAGAGAGATTGTTGACTTGGTCAAATACTTTCAACTACTGAATATTAACTCCAAAGTGGTGTTTTGTTGTTGTTGTTGTTGTTGTTTGTTTATAACACCAGGTCATATCCTGTTCACATGGCTGGGAAGTGGAGAGTCCCTCTGAGGTGAGGATTACTTGTACATCAGCCCAGGAAATGTTTGTCTAGTATGAGGGCCTTTAGATAAATACTGTTATATTGAACTACTCTTCAGTTATTGTCGTGTTAGCCTATTTTTCACCATCTACTTTGGATACTTGTAGGGTGGTCATGTACCCATTGAAACAAGCCTTATAAAAATACAGAGTTAAAGTAATTTTAGTTAATACTAAGCAGAATAAAACTAGAGGGGAAAATGTCAAATACATGGAATAGTCCTAAGAAGTGTCACATGCATAAAATGGCTTTAGGAAATGATAGGTATATATAGAATGAATTTGAGTAGAGAGATAATAAAAAAAGATGATTCTGAATCGATAGTGTGGCAATTAGGAAGGCAACTCAGATGACAATTCTCTGATACTTGTTACAATAATATCCAGTGATAGAAATATGTTGTTTCTATCCCTCAGGCAAAGGATAGATCAAAATTTCCTGTTAAATTGTATTTTGTGTCTCTAAATACACTCAGAGCCAGAAAACACGAACACTTGAAGAGAATAGATCTAGAGTTTCTTCATTTGGTCTGCTAGTCATATGAATGTATTTTTCATTAAATGTGGAGGATGCATTTGGGATAGTGTGATTTAAAATTTAAGCTGTATGACTCATACAGAAATTATTCAGTTGACAGCCCCAGGGAAGGTTTATTTCAAAAGTGTCAATCATCTTCCAAAGCAGTGAGACCAAGGCCAGTGTGACTGTTGACTCAGACACACCAGAAGTAGTAAGACACGATGGACAGAGAACCCAAACAGGTCTCAGATATGTGCTCCAAGTACACAGGCAGGTGTGCAGTGCTTTGAACACAGGAGCTGATTGGGGGCTGAGCTGCTTGCCCCATGGGAAGCCCAGGCAGAGTAGGTAGCGTAGCAGTGGTCTCAAGAGAAGCGAAGGGAAGGTCGGTAGTTCATCTAGTCGTATAGCTATCTCAAGGCATTATTTAGAAAATTAACATGAGGTGATAGATGTCAAGTGGGTAGCACCACTTATATGAGGCCTTCAATAAAGGGGGGCTCCCATGGGTAGCACAGTGGTTAAACACATACATATTGGAGACCAATCAAGTTTTGATTCCTAGCTTTCCCATTTATCACCTTTGTTATTTGAAGTAATTTCTTTGTGCCTTGGTGCCCTTATTTGTAAAATTGTGATAATCTGATATTCAAAGGCTTTTCCTGCCTTAAACAATTCAATTTCATTTTTCATAGATTCTTACAGTTCCTTGTGTAGTGCTGTGTTCTTTGGATATAATCCAAATCGGAAGTAGGGTAGGCTGGAGTGGGGTGAGGGCAGCACTCTGATCTCTCCCAGTCCAGTGAATCTAGCAGGTTAGTGAGAAACATAAGTTGAGCATATTTTCTTTTTTCACTTAGAAAGTTTAACAATTTAGAATGGTTAATTGCAGGATAGTTGATATTTTTCAGAAAGATAAAACGCTTAAATGTGTATAGACATGGAAAGAAGGCTACCTTTTCAATTTAATCCTTAACCATCTTTGCTCAGACCTTCTGGAAAAATCTCGTGCTGTTCGTCAAGCAAAAGATGAGCGTACTTTTCATATCTTTTACCAGTTGTTATCTGGAGCAGGAGAACACCTAAAGTGTAAGTTACAAAGTTTTTTACTATTTCATATTTATTTGGGTATCTTTTTTAATATTAAAGTTTTTTGAAAGAGAGAGAGACATTTGGGGAAACAGTAGTTTCATACACACACACACCGAAATTCTAGCTGGTTAAATTATGAAAATGAAATTGAACTTCCATGTCTTGGGATATAAGTGGCAGGTATATGGGTAGTATTATATTTTCTTGTCTTTTTATTTCCTTTCTTTTAAAAAACTTTTAAGTTAGAAGACAAATGCATTTTTATAAAGTTCTGTTTCAGCATTTATAAATATAAAAGTGAAAAGAAATAAATTTACTTAATAATATTAAGTTGAATAAATATTTTTATTTTTAGATTTACAACTGAATATGTATATTATGCTTCTTCTAGTACTAGAAAGAGCCTATAGTGGATTTTCCTTTCTTTTTTTTTTTTTTTTTAAATCATGAACACAAGGACTGGAAGCTTGGGATTAGTCAGGGTAAAATGTATAGTTCTGTTCTGGGTCAGAAATTTGCTGTGTCAAAAGTATATGAGTGAGAGAAGATCCACCACTCTGATTTCTTCTGAGTCTCAAATTCAATGCTTCTATATGATTTCTGTGTATATTACCTAGATGTAGTAGATACAAGCACAGTAATAATTTTCTCATCAGAGATGTAGGTTTTTTTAACCACGGACATCTGTGAAAGCACTGAACCCAGAAATTAATTAGAAAAAGACCAACAAGGGAATAAAAAAGCAACAAATAAATAGAGCCAACAAGAGGCAGAAAATTCAAGATTATGCAGTACATGATGCTAAAGAGAAGAAAACCCTCAGGCTTTAACAACTGGTGATAATTCTGCAATAATAATGACCAAAAAAATAATATCAAAGTGTTAAAAGAAAGATATAGAAAAAGAAAGCAATCACTACCCAGGAGAAGTTAAATGTGATGTAGATAAGAATTGAGGGATAGAAGTAATCAGCAGAAATTCTCTGTAGAAGAACATTACAATGAAAGCTGGAAGCATGTGATTACATCTTACAGCGATACATATCTATTTTGATCACTCCTGAGAAGCATTCTTCTGCTCTCAAAGATCACATTTATTGGTAGAGTAAGTTAAGTTTCTCTAATTCATGACCCCTAAAGTACAAGTAGGCAATGAGGTTATCCATTATAATATTCTGTCATAATATATATTGCATATCACTTTCAAAAGCAAATTCATTGCTAAATATGCTGGCTTGGGGAAAGAGTTTCAGGTCATTGACTGGACTGAGGACTTGCCTGGTCCATCCTCTACACCTTCTAATTCAGGGTCTTTATCTTATGTCCATGTAGTCTTCATATTGACTCCATAGTGTTCGCTATAAACTACTTGCTAACATAGGGATACAGAATTATCTGTTTAAAAGCTTTTCCTTGAAAGATGGCTAAAGTATTAAAATCTGAGAACAATAAGGTTTAGTTCTCTGGAAAAGTTACATCATTTCCCCACTATCCAACTTCAAATATATTACAAGCCACTGTCCCCAAAACTCCAGTTGAGATATTTGCAGTTTACATCCTCATTTTCCTTCCTTGATACAGATGATAGAAAACTGTATGTATTTGTGTATTTAACATGAATATATAAAGAAAGAGAAAGTATGGGGGTAAAACGTGTATGGTGGTGATGGGTTAGATGGTGAGCCACTGTTCTCCCAGGGTTTCAGTCCAGTCTGAATGTGGGTGTGCTTTAGCTTGTTGATGCATGTTTATTAAGTTTTATTCCATTCTGTTTTCTTTTAGCTGATTTGCTCCTTGAAGGATTTAATAACTACAGATTTCTCTCCAATGGCTATATTCCCATTCCGGGACAGCAAGACAAAGATAACTTTCAGGAGACAATGGAAGCGATGCATATAATGGGCTTCTCTCATGAAGAGATTCTGTGTATGTGGGATTTCACTAAGATTCTGATACCCACTTAAATAAGACATAAATCGGGAGTAAATAAACTAGAAAATGATCGAGAAACTAATGAGAAGTGCTCATCATTTTATGAAATCCTGAGATGTATCTTACTAAAAAGCTTTGTACAGCTAATTTTTAGCACAAAATAAATTAGAATATGTCTCTGCTGTGTTTTGATGCAATCTTTTTATTAATTTTTTTCTTTTTATGTCAATATAAAGCAATGCTTAAAGTAGTATCTTCAGTGCTTCAGTTTGGAAATATTTCTTTCAAAAAGGAGCGAAACACTGATCAAGCTTCTATGCCGGAAAATACAGGTAAACTGATGATGCTGATCTTCTTTCTATTTAGATGGTTTGTTGTATTCTCTAAGAACGGGATTCAGTGCAAACATAAAAAGCACTTGTGAAGCATTTCCATGAGATTTTGAAGAGTAGAGTGGCAGCCCTACATGCCTACATAAGGGCCAATCTGATTTCATAAATGAGAGAAGAGGATGCATGTAGGACAAAAAGTGGCACTAGAGACTCTGCCGTAGCACTGAGGGTGGGGGGCATTAGGAACTGTGGGGGACAGGAGGAGACATAAGCTGCGGAGACCACACAGCTAATAGAAAAGTTGCTGCAGCTGCTGAGTTCTGACCAATTTCTACCTTGCCAGTAATATCGGCCTTGTCTCTGTCTTTCGTGGCCATGACACTTTTGAAGAATACTGGCCAGTTATTGTGGAAAATGTCCCTCAGTTTGGGTTTGTCTGATGTTTCTTCCCAATTAAATTCAGGTTATGCATTTTTGGTAAGACTATCACAGAATTGATGTTGTGTCCTTCTTGGTGCCTCGTATCAGGAGGCTTATATGTCAACTCGTCTCATAATCGTTGACGTTAACTTTGATCACTTGGTTAAGGTAGTGTCTACCAGGTTTCTCCACTATCAGAGTACTGTTTTCTCTTCGTAATAAGTATTTGGGGGGAGGAGGGGAGGGAAGGAAACACTTTAAGACTAAGGAAATAAATCCTGTTTCTCATCAGACTCTTTGACCTACTAGTTTTAACATCCATTGATGATTCTTACCTGAAACAAGTATTGCTTGTAGTGTATGTCAAGTGGTGATTTTCTGTTTGTATCATTCTTTTATATCTATTCCCTGGAATTCTGCTGTAAGGAAGAGCTTTCACTTTTACATTAATTCAATTATATCAGTATAGATACACATGGACTCTTATTTAAATAATTCTATGAGTTATAATCCATTCCGTCATTATTTATTTTTGTCCTTGATTTGGCCATTAGGAGTTAGAGCCCCTTCAGATTAGATCCTAGGTTATTTTGACATGACTCTATCTTTTTTTTTTTTAAAGCAATTTCTTAGTTTATGGCACCACAAAACATTCCAGACTCACTTTGTATTTTCTTAGTCCCAGCCCTGGAACTGCCCATTCTGCAGTTTCTTTATATTGAAGAATGGTATTTAACTTCTAGTATCTGGGTGCTGGTTGTGTTTGGTGGTACTAACTAGGGTCTCATTTTTAACTCCTCTCAGAGGACAGAGCAAGGAGACACACACACACAAACACACTCACACTTCTATTTCTATGTATATATATTAAAAACCATGGATTTATACTGGTACCTCCAATTTTGATCCAATACTGCAAGGTTTATTCTAGCCATCACCTTTTCTTTATTTGAAACTCCTTTCTATGACAGTACGAAATCTGGTTCTTATTATCTATAATATATTTGCTTATTTTTTCAATCTTAGAATATACAAAAAAATAACTTTAGAATTATTAACCCATACCCCTCAGAAAACAAACCTGCTAATTAGCGTACAATATTTGTATATAGTTGTTTAGCATTAGTGTGTATAGTAAAAATACTGTTTTACTCCTCCCTCCTGCCTTTGTGTGGCTGTTTTCATTTGTAATGTAGGGAGCTTCATTTATTTGTTTGTATTGCATTTTGGGTACCCCTCCCCACCACCACCATCCTTTTTTGCTTTTTGAGCATATGAAATATAAATGATTCTAAAAGTCAGAACTATAGAAAAATATGTACTTCAATTTTGTCACACCCACCCCCATCTCTTCCATTCTGTTCCCTTCCTGCGTTCTTTCTGCCATTTCCACCCACCCCCCTGTCAAAAATCAACGTCATTAGTTCTGATTTAGTCTTCTTTGAGCAGCACTTTTCATTCCTGCAGTGTTTAGCCACCCAAGGTGCCAGCTCTCCATAAGATGAATAAGTTCCAATATGTCTGTTTAAACATTTAGCCACATTTCTTTATAGTAATATAAAACCAGAGTTGTACCTGCCATGGCCTAGATGACCAGTAAATTTTCTATTTCCTAGACTTTAGTTAATGATTGTGTTTTATTTTACTTCTGGAACTTTTTCACCAAGCCTGGCCCTTTGAAGTAGATAGTCTCAGGAAAGGGAGTAAGAGGTGGACAGAAGAACATGCGTCATGCAGAAAGATGTATGCTTCAACAATTTAATGGCAAAAAAGGGAGCAACCTTAAAATATCCAATAGAATGAAGTAAACCAAGATCTAACCACACTATGAAGTAAATTTTTAGCTGCTAAAGTGATATTTATCATGATACAAAGCAAAAGAATGTGGGCAATTTGCTTTTGTGCTTCTTTGTATTTTTTTAACTTCCCATCTAATACATACACACATGCATTTATACATTAACTAAAAGGAGCCAGGACCTAGCAATTGAGGCAGAGCAGTTGGTGAAAGCCAGTGAGAAGAGACCCAATACAAAGGAAGTTCTCGCGAGGCACAGCCTGCCCTGCCCAGACAGGGCTACTGATGGCTCGCCAACTGTTAGCCTGGGTCAGGGTGGTGAGACGCAGACCTTTGAAATAAGAACTTAGGTAGGTTATACTTCTAATATAATTCAAACTATGCTTGCCCTTAGAGAAGTTTATTGTTATTTTAACACAATACAAAATTAATTCTAATAATTTATACACTTGCTGGACCCCGGAGGTATTAGACAGTGAACTTCTGGTGAGGCAGGTGCCCTAAACACTGATGAAAATCAACTATAACAAAAGTAGAAGCTATTTATTGAGTGCTTCATGTTAGCCATATAATCAAATAATTACTTCTAAAAAGCTGGTAGAATTCTTGGCTACTAAAATATTATTGATATCATTACATGAGCAAGACTAGTTATCTTTGTTACATGGTCATTTAAACTATTGAAAACACCATTTCTCTTGTTCTGTGTGTTCTAAGACTCAGTAACTTGTATTAAACTACCCAGAATAAGTAATTGCTGGCTAACTATCTCTTACAGCCTAAGGATGAGTGTTGTTAATTTGAAAGGATAAAGATATTTTTCAACAGACCTAAAACTTGTCTAACTTTAAGACTTTTATTTAGTTTATTCCTTAATATGATTTAATAATTATTATTGTTTTTTAAGTGTTTATTGAATATATTATGGCTAGATCATAAGTAGGAGTCTAGTATTTAGGAGACTTTTTTACACTCCAGTTGCACAGAAGCTCTGCCATCTTCTTGGGATGAATGTGATGGAGTTTACTCGGGCTATCCTTACCCCGCGGATCAAGGTTGGCCGAGACTACGTGCAGAAAGCCCAGACCAAAGAACAAGTACGCTTATCATTAATTATTATGCATTTGTTTGAATGATAAACCATGGTCATAAGACCTTTGATTGGCATGTTACAAACGGAGTCAGTCGAAGCTCTATGATACAGATGTTTCTTGGTACTAATTGAGGACTTTTTTTTTTCTTGTATAGTTTTTCTTTTTTAGAAAAATTTTAAAAGTGACTTTTTTGGAAAAGGAAATTTGGAATATCGCCTTGAGTTTTCCCCAGGTAGATAGATTGTACTTCGGGAGCCCGCCCAGCAGTGGGGTATGCTGCTCCCTTATCCTTGTGTGGGTGGCACAGCAACAAGTACCTGGGAGTCAGATTCACCCATTTCATGGTGGACTCTGCTAAGGCTCTGGGCAGATCTACTGCACAGAACCCCAGGGGCATTTGGAGGGGGTTGTTTTTACTGGGCATCTTCGCCCTCCCTCTAAATCAGTTATCTCCAATTTACATTTAATTGTACTACCACCCATTGTTGATGTGTAAAGTTGAGACCTGACTAAGCAGTAAATGCTATTTCCTTTTTTTTTTTTTTTTTTGAGTATTGTAGAACATTAAATTCCATGTAACAGCTATTTGTTAAGATCATTTACAGAATGAAAGGTTTGTGTTGTATAATTATAGGCAGATTTTGCAGTAGAAGCATTGGCAAAAGCTACCTATGAGCGGCTCTTTCGTTGGCTCGTTCACCGTATCAATAAAGCTCTGGATAGGACCAAACGTCAGGGAGCATCTTTCATTGGAATCCTGGATATTGCTGGATTTGAAATTTTTGAGGTACGTCTCCCTCCTGCTCTTCCTTCTGCTTATTCTTTTAACAAATATTAGTTAAAGCTCACTATGTATACTCGTTATGCTGTGCCAGGCACCAGGGATACAATGGTGGATAATAAGCAAGTACAGTCCCTGACCTAGTAGAGAGTCAAATAATAAATGATGAATAACTGCTAAATTCTCAGATTTGTGAATAATGAAGTGAAGGGGGTGCTGTGATAGAAAGAATTGGAGAGGCCAACTTTGAACAGCTGAGTCATGGAAGGTGTGTCTGCAGTGATAACATTAAGCATACGTGAAGGACGAGAGGGTCTTAGCCTCGGTTAAGTTTTGCAGGCAGCGACCCTGTGAGGGAGAGAATTTGTTAAATGTTAGAAATTGCTAGAAAGCCCATGTGACTAGACATAGCTGACCAAAGGGAGAGAGTAGCCGGAGACTGGAGTGTGATATGAGGCATAAGCAGACAAAGGAAGACCATTGAAGCTACTGGCCATTGTAGTGGACCAAGGGGCCAGATGATGGTGGCTGGCTTGGGGGTGGGGAGTAGCAGTGTGAGATGGAGAAATGAAGAAAGATCATGATCCTCTGTTCTGAAGATAAAACCATAGGATTTGATGATGGATTTCAATATATTTTATTATTGATCTGACTAGAGTTTTTCCAGATACTTAATCACCATCAATCCATCAAATGTTCATAGTTATATATCTTTAAAAAAAAGTCGATAAAATTTTGGTCTCCTAGATATTTATATCTTTATCTCTCCTTTGATAAGCTGACTATATAGTAAGGTACAAATACTAAATTAAATAATTCTTGGGATTGGTGTGCTACTTTGGCCACTGTTGGATATTGAATTATCTTATTTTAAAAAGAACCCCTTTACGATTATAAGTCTATCAATTAAAATCTAAACCATTACTGATATAAGCAGTTTTTTCTGAGCTGTCACTGCCACAATAAAAAATTGATTTAATAAATACCAATTTGTAAATAATTTGAGAAACCATGAAAGGTGGCCAGGTAAATGGGTAAAGTTCAGAGAGAAGGAAACAGAAATGTCTATAACTTAAAGTTACATTTTAAAAAATATCTCACCTTCCTATCTATGAACAATCAGAAGATATAATGAAAGAAAAGATCCCTGTTTCCAGCTGCAACAAAACCAGATGAAATAACTAGAATGAATTTAAGAAGAAATTGGCAAGATTTAGTTGAAGACAATTTTACAATGCTACTGTGAAAAATAAAAGACTTAAACAATTGAAAAATACAAATGTTCTTGAATAGGAAAATTTAGTGCTATGAAAATGTAAATCTTCCCAAAATTATCTACAAACTGAACATATTTGTTTAAAATCTATTAATAGGAATTTTAAGTGGGGGGTGGAGGGAGAACTAGACCACCTTCTTCTAAAACTAATTTAAAAAACAAATTAATAAAAAATGAAGAATACACAGTAAATTCTGAAAAAAATGAAGAGGGTATTAAAGGATATAAAATAAAGCTATAGAACTTGAAGAAGTGTGAATTTGACATATGAATACACAGACAAAAAAGTGTACATTAGTTCTAAAAATACAAACTTGTTTATTGGTTGTTTTTTGTCATGGAAAAAAATGGAAAAAACTTAGATAATCACCATTAGGAGATTGGTTCAATTAATTATGAGATACTGATACAGTAGAGTGCGATACACCCATTATAGAGAATGAGGTGGCTTTATTCACTGATATGGAAAGATTCCAAATACATCGTTAAGTTAAAAAAAAATAAAACAAGGTAGCACACTTTTATGAATACATAGAATATTTCTGGAAGGGTCACAAGAAATAAATGATATAGTAGGGAGAACAAGTAGGGAATCAGAATGAGAGTTACTTAGTGCAGTTCTTTGTACATTTTTAATTTTATACCATCATTACCAATTTAAAAATTTATTACTTAAAAATATAGTTGGTAACTTAAATATGAAAGAAAAATAGAAATTTATTATTTTTTTTAAATACCACTACACATGTAGCCCAGGATTTCCAAATCCTGAGGCAGAGCAAAATCCATTTACATAAACATGAATAAGCACAATCGAGCAGTCTGCAAATGTTTCTGTGGTTCAATAGAGATAGGAGTTAAGCAAGCAAACACTGCTCCTGCCTTCCTAGCATGACCTCATTCTAAAATAGTATAACACTTTCATGGGGGTGGAGGGTCGAAAATGGCTTTTCAGACTATAAATCTATTCCTCGGAGATTGATTACACCTGTTCTAATTAAAGATCACTTTTTATAATGAAAGAGGTATTTATGGACACATGCTACTGTGTGAACAGTGTGGAGGCAGGAAAAAAAGGTTGAGTACTTCTGATAGTAGGTGATTGCTTTAAGAATATTATACCTATTAATTCTTCTATCCATCTATTCATCCCATCAACAGCATGATAGCAAAATGGGCATAGTTCACAGAGAAGGAAACAGAAATGTCTGTAGCTTATGAAGAGATGCTCAAGTTCATTTCATGAGAACAATGCAGTATCACTTCTGATACTGGCAAGTCAAACATTTATTTGATAAAAGAAGGGAATGCATGTAAAAGCAGCCGGAGCCTCACACTTACTGAGTGCATTTTGTTTGTTAGGCCTGACCAGGATCTCTACAACAACCCTATGAAGTACAGATTATTTTTTTCTTAACTCACTCTGGAGCCAGTAGCCTAAGTAAAGAGTAGAATGGGACAGTACCACATCTATTCTGTAGACCCATCAAAGCTTACAGAGTTGTGCTTGCTTCGCTTTGCCCCTAGCCTTCCCAAGTCTGTTTTTTCTTCTTTTTCTCACTTTCTTTCTCATTTATTTCTTAATTTTTATTCATTAACCATTCACTAATAAGAATTGTTTTTATTTGTAGATCATTCAGTTAGCATACAAAGTTGATTATTTTTCCATTTTAGCAGCTCAATAACATGATGTGGCCCATGCATAATGTATGTGCGTATGTGTCTTGGAGATATTGAGACTCCCTTGGTTTAGTCACTAAAATTAGATAGAATCAGTAATGTAGCTGATACCTAATTAATCATTTTTAATTTTTTAATAACTAGATGATTAATTATTTCTGGTTTTCCTCCCCCTCCCCATGTTTGGGAAATCATTCTTCCAACATTTGTAGCTGAACTCCTTTGAACAACTTTGCATCAACTACACCAATGAGAAGCTGCAGCAGCTGTTCAACCACACGATGTTCATCCTAGAGCAAGAGGAGTACCAGCGCGAAGGCATCGAGTGGAACTTCATCGATTTTGGATTAGACCTGCAGCCATGCATTGACCTGATAGAGAGACCTGTAAGAATATTTACTCGTTATTTGGCTTTCAGTTCATACCAAGCAGTGCCTTGAGCTTTTTCTTGGCATAATCTGAGACAAATTATGCTGTCTAATCAGTGTTAATTTTCTAATCTAAATTTTCTAGGAAGGTGATGCTTTGATAAAATACCTATTTAAAAAGTAAGTAGCATGCCAATAAGACCCTACTTTGGTTCTCTTTTCTTAGTCTTATTCCTGTCCCTGCATGTGTGACTGTATTGGCTAATGTACCGTGGTTTCTCACAGACTACAGATGCCACAGTGGTGACAGTCAAATTTTTAAGGTTGAGGGTTTTGTGGGTTTTTTTTGAGCAGATATGTTTTTTACAGCAATCTTAGCAAGCATCAGAGGTTTGGTTCAGTGTTATGTAGAAATATATAGAACTATGCATACCTCATCCACTTAGAAACTGTTTCATATGATCTCAAACAAAAACTGATGATTTGGCCATATATTCCCTGGTGGTTAGCTTTTGCTCAACTAGATAGTAGCTTTTCTTATTTCATTAGCAAACTACCAAAATATAGAAAAACTAAAGCATAATTAAGCACTTATATCAGCCACTTACCTCAAGTTGTAATGCTAGTTCAGTAGGTATGTTTTCACAGCAGCTCCAAAGGGTCTCCTGTGAGGCGCACTAGGCTTTAAAGCAGTTCTTTTTTGTGCTACTAGGTCTTTATTTGCCACTGTGCTCACCATGTTTGAAGGGGTTGTGGGGCTAGATGCCTGCAGCCTGCCTATATGTTACAGTACGTGTAGTCAGAATCAGGGAGAGGAAGAGCCTAGAGGATATTCACCCCATGTAATTGTAGCACATTAAAAATTTGGGTTTAAGGGAAATAATGTAGTTTTCATTTGGCTCATACTTAAGAGATCATTTTACCTTTCAAGGAACTGTAGCTACTTGCTTAGAGCAAAACTCTCAAGTCACCTGTAGTTGGGAGGAATCTGCTTCTCCATACCTTGCAGCATTATTTAGAAATAACATTCAAGGGATACTAGTAGTAACTTCCAGTAGACTCTCACGGATCCACAAACACATGAATATATTTCCTTGCTGCTTTGTTGCCCAAAAAAAGTTGTTTGGGAATGTATATAAATAAGGGAATGGAATATTTCATATTAGTATTATTGATGACCATATGGTTTGTTGTTTGAGATGCTCGTTTGTATGTATCTGTGTGACACTATGTTTTAATCAAGTATTGACTATATATCTGCACTTATAATTTAAGATGGAAGTGAATCCATAAGAGTTGCTACATAAACCTCTTTGTCTGTAGGAATAATTGTACCCAAACTCATCCAAATGGAAAATTATCAACCCTATTTTTAAAAAACATTTGAGAGAGTTTTAAAATCAGATGGCTTTGTGACTTTTAATGAATCTTAGGAATATACATTCTTCTTAATGTTACTTAATTCCATTTCTTTTGCTTTATCCTTTAGGACAAAATACTCCATATACCATTTTCTCTTCACTCTCATATGATGCAAGTGATAGAGGAAAGTAAAAATTTCGACCTTAATGATTAGCTCACAGCAACAGTAGGTGAGGCAGAAAGGATTTGATGGTCACCTCTTTAGTTGTTTAGTTGGATATTATTGGATTAGGATAAGACCAAGGCAGCAAGAATTGATTAAATCTTCAAATACAGCCTGGAAATACAAAGACTTTGGATGCCGTGGGAATGGGGAGAGTAGATAATGTGGCTCTGGTCCTTAGGGACCTGATCTTGAAGCCAGAGAACAGAACAAAACATGGTGGTTAGTTCATTGGTTACATGGTTCTGAGTCTAAGTGATGCTCTGAATTTGGAGAAAAGGTAAAGGCCACAGTTAGCTGACAGTGTCACAGGAGGTTTCATAATATGGATGTCATAAAGAAAATAGGAGAGCATTTCAGAGCTACATTCCAAAAATTTGCAGGTGAACGATATATTCATTCATGGTGCTCAGAAAGTATTGGAATGGAGAAGATGTGCCAGTTATGCTTTGATACTTAAGGGAAATGAGCAGAATGAATTCCTTCCTTTTTTCCCTCACTCCTTCTTTGTTTCCTCCCTCCATCCTACTTTCCTTCCTTCCTTCACTCCTTTCTTCCTATACTTCTTGTACTTCTAGGCTCTTCCCCCAAAACTTTAGAATATAACCCTTTACTCCTTGCCTAACTTAAAGGAGAGAGAACTCAGAAAAGGGAGGGAGAGAGAGAATCCAAGATTTAATGCTGACTCACTCTTTACCTCAAATCATTCTTCTTTACATTTACCTTATTCTACTTATCTATAGAAACATAAAATCTGATTTTCAAAAAACAAAGTTTTAAAAACCCTATAAGAGTTTATAATAGTAGGAAATTTATAGCATGTAGAGGATATGGGATAATGATTCCATTGATGGTTTCTTCAAAATGGAGAGTGAGAATGACATTTTTCAGAAGGAAAATGCCTAAAAAGCTACTCTGTGGTGGCACCTTCCTGTCGTGTACCAGTCTTAACCTCTTCTCTCACAAATCCAGCCTCTGCCCAGCTTGGGAAGGGGTAGCAGTAGGTGAGCCTCAAAGCCCAGAAAGCTGCTTACAAAACCCCTGCTATTGCCTCTGGCCTTAGAAAGAAACATCGTCTTCCAAACTTATAGTTCTTTTAGAAATCCCCAATGAAAAGGGGAAGTGTTAACAGAGAACTTGACATTGAAAGATGAAGTAGGAAAATAAAAAGGAGATACAATAATACATATTCATAATTATGCTGTCACTGAGTTATTTAGAAAAGATTATATTTGGGATCCTATTTCAGAATTTAGAAATATTTCCATTAAAGAGGATTAAAAATGTAAAAATTATGGTAGAAAAATGTACATTTTGCTTATCTTAATATGAAACTTCATTTCTCAAAGTTATCAGGTGAATGGGGCATATTGTGTTATCTGCCACTCTGAACCATTGTTTCTCTAGGATTTCCTAATCGTGGCTGCCTGTGATTATAGTCTTCTTTCAGCTGCTCTGAAATCCTGCAAGTTCTCTGAGGTAGAGGAACCACAAACTATATAGCTATAGCCAGGGAGTAAAGCTCTCAATTCTGAGCCTCAGAGCAGAAGTTATCTCTCAGCTTCTACCTGATGGCATTGTTTCACCACTACCTTCCTCTGACCATTATTACTACATTATTTCATTTATATTTAACTATAACCTCTAGTTACTTTTTAAGCAGTATTTGTGTAGCACCTACTCTCCCAGTAAATATAAAGGCCTCGTGAGTTGAAGAAAACTGACCCTCGAGATTTATTTAAAAAGCTGATACGCCTTAGAATCGGTATACTCTTGTATCACAAACTTGCCATATTTGCAGTATGATAACCCAGAAGTACTATAAACTAGACCATAACCTTTTAAATACTTTATTTAGCTTTCATGTGTTCTCCACTTTCCTCCAAAAAGGAAGTCATTCCACTAATTTTAGAGCTCCCAGAATATGGTAAGCTCCAAGCACTTTTTTTTAATTGAGACATAATTCATATATCCTAAAATTCACTCTTTTAAAGTATACAATTTGGTGGTTTTTAGTATATTCATGAAGTTGTGCAACCAATACCACTGTCTAATTCTACAACATTTTCATCATCCCAGAAAGAAACGTTGTACTCATTAGCAGGCCTGTTAGCAGGCATGCCCTGCTCCCCTTCCCCAGCCCGAGGTGACACTAATCTACTTTAAGTCTCTAGGCCTTTTTTCAGTGAACTAGTTGAGTGAAATAAAAATAGGCTCTTAAATGTTTGTTGAAACAAATATATAAAGTAATTGATTATTTCATCACCTTCCATATATTCTACTTAATAATTGTTTAGAATGTTTCACCAAATATTAAGCAGTGCATCGTCACTTTAAACGGAAACTTAAATTGATTAGAATATAAAAAGTCTGAAGCATTTCACCTATTAAAGGTTTTTTAATAATCTGTCCAGTCATTGAATATAAATATTCGGTTTCATCTGTCTACCTCCTAGTTCCTTTGTGATGTGTCTTAATTGCTGCTTTTTGGAGGTCATCTACTGGGATTTAGTTTGTCTACATTTACATATTTCTATGTTTATGGATAAGTTTCTCATTCTCTGTCTCACCAGCACTTTTTTAGCAGTTTGAGATCTCACTTGAATTATAGATATGGTTGGGACATCACCTTCTATACTAGCAGTTTGGTTTCCATAGATCTTCATAAAACTAATTGTCTTGGAAGTCAAATTGCTAAACCCAATGGCAGAAAACATCCTGGTAATTAAAGCGACATGCAAAACTTGGCATTTCGTATTGCTTCTCATTATCAGGCTAACCCTCCTGGTGTACTGGCCCTTTTGGATGAAGAGTGCTGGTTTCCTAAAGCCACGGATAAAACCTTTGTTGAAAAATTAGTTCAAGAGCAAGGTTCCCACTCCAAGTTTCAGAAACCTCGGCAACTGAAAGACAAAGCTGACTTTTGCATTATACATTATGCAGGGAAGGTAAGAGTTGAGTAACTTGATTAAAAGCACTGTGAGATTTTGCTGCATCTGATAAAGTTTGTAACAGACGTGCTGATAAACATTTGTAAATCCTTAAATATAACAACACATATTACAGATGCATTGCCTTCAGGACAACCCACTTTTTGAATTATTCTGTGAACATTTTTGGCTAAGGCTTAAGAAGTTTCTTGTTTTCGTGTTTGTTTTTCTTTTTTTCATCTCGCCATGCGTGGCTTCGGTACGGGCCAGGTGGACTATAAGGCAGATGAGTGGCTAATGAAGAACATGGACCCTCTGAACGACAATGTGGCCACACTCCTGCACCAGTCATCAGACAGATTTGTGGCAGAGCTTTGGAAGGATGGTAAGAATGTGCTTATGTTTGTAATTGAGCTTGGCCAGAATCGTTTACAATTAAAGCTTATATATGTGTATATATATTTTTTTTACTTTAAGACTCTTTCCCTAGAGCAGGGCTGCCGTTATATCGGAATTTACCCACTTAATACTTGGGTAACAAGACACCTGTCTTCTTGGTCAGATGCTATGAGGAGTGCGGAAACATTCTAGGCCCAGAGCCATAAAAAACTATACATATGCCTCAGGCCTCCCTGGTCTCAATTAGGTTATAATCCCAGGGGACTGGGATACAAAACCCGAGAAACCCTGTGCATTTTCTCTGTGTTGCATACGGGCCAGCCAAGCTGCATCCTCAGCCACATCTAGCCTTCCACACACATGCAAAATGGCTGGTAAAGAAACTCAGATACTCTGCATGTAGATCAGTTGTTTTTATTCCCATCAGTCAGTCCTCATAGTTCTTTCATTTACATCAACCTCGGTGAAGACTTCTGTGATTTTGTCATAGACTAGAGGTTTTACTAGTACCAGAAAAACAAAACATCTGAGGGTGTTTATGAATAGTGAGAACCAGTATCTTCTAGAGCTTAGCTCTCATTACTGTGTTTTAAGTTGGTTATATCCTACCTCTTCACATGGCCTCAGGTCATGCAAGAATTTAGCCCTGGATCTGCCCCTTATTAGGCTTTGAACCTGAGTCACTTCTGCTTTTTCTTCAGCATCTCAAGACCTTGTAATCGAGCTGTCTTCTCAGAGGTGGAGAGAAAGAAACATAGGAAGCAGAATAGAAGGGGTTTGGGCAATTGAGCAAAAGAAATAGAAAGAAAAGAGTGAGCACAGAGAAAGTGTGTATAGGGAAAGATGACCATATCAAAACATAATCTAGTCAAGGATAATTAAGTGTGAGCAAACCTGTTGGGGTGGGATGCACGGCACACGTGCATGCATGTGTCCTGGGAAGAGACTGTGTACCTGAGACCGTTTAAAAGGAGGGATTTGGGGAACAAGTTAGGTTTCCAGCATGTCAAACAGAAGTTTTTAATTTTTATGCCTTTGGTTGAGAGTCTCCCACCAGAGGCAGTGTTCATTGTTACTTACAGTGACCCAGTCAGTTGAGGGGTGCTGCATGAGGACTGAGAGGAGGGGCAGGAACCTAATGTGGAATTTGCAGTGCCTCAGTAGATGAGGGACTCCTGACCCTGTTGCTAGGAAGTGTTAGAATGGGATATGAGAAGCTGAAACTGGAGCGGGAAAAACAACTGAGCTCCGATTGTCACAAGGTCCACAGCGCTAGGAAGATCAGCATTGGCGAGTTGGAAATGTGCAAGGTAATTGTCACAAAATGAAGAGAAAGGAGCAATGCTACAAATCATAAATACTTGCATTCTATTAGGAATCCTTTCCATTGTAAAGGTATTAGGCATAATGTGGGTCAGAGTTATCCCGTGCTCCCTCTTCCACCTGCCACTCTCTTAAGATCTTAGCACACAGAAGAGGGAGTGAGATAGATATGTAGACAGATTGTTGAGTGCCAGAGATACCTTTGGTGAATGCCATGTAAACAGTACGCTCTTAGCAATGCATAACAGAGGAAGGGGACTACCTTTTTTTCTGGGGTGCTAAGGTAAAATGTCACGAAAGAGGAGGCAGTTTTCTTTGTCCTCGAAAGATAATAATTTGTTGAATAAATAAGAAGAGCTGACATTTACTGACCATTTAATGAATGCTGAGCAGGTTTTCAGCACTAATTTATGAGCATTCACATCATGATCACGCCTTAAAACACTGAAGGGCGAGCAGGTTTGCATGAGCTAGCTCATCTTGGGATGTGGAGCATTTTTTGGAATGAAGTTGGCATGGGGGAAGAAGGAGTTGAGCAGATGGAATGGGTGATCACAGTGTGGAAGTGAAAAATCAAGCTCATGGTAAGTGTTCTATTTGGGCCATAGAGTAGGGCTAGGGCAAAAGGCTGGGGTGACAGGCTGACACTAGACCATGGAGAAACCTGATTGCCAGTCTCAGTGGATTTGACCTTATTGGTTGATGGGATAGATTGGGGTGAAAGAACCTGGAAGTAGTGGGTCCAGTATGAGATGACTGAAGATGAAAGCAGTGGGCATGGAAGGAATGCCTAGGGAAAAAGGAACAGAGGAAACTGGCGTTTTTACTATTGAAGGCTCAGAAACTGATTTTTCTCTTCATTTTGAATGAAAAGAGAGGCAGGTATTTGGGGAATTAATGACTATATGATAAAAGAAACTAAGTCCTGAGCTTACATATTGGTTCTGATGTTGTGAACCACTTTTCACTCCTGTATTTTAATTTCTTAATCAAAGATGATATTATAGGAAACACCTATTGAGCATATAACACTACATGAGTAACGATGTGCTTACCATGGTTATAATCTGTGAGATCTGTTTGGGAATGAAGAAGGACATGGCCCTGCCCTCCAAGAGCATATAGTCTAGTTGAAAACTCAGGATATGCACATATGCAATCACAGGACTGAGAGAGCCTCCATCTTGGTTCCCAGCTTCCTTGGTTTCCTCCTCCTATTCTTCTTTAGCTCCATAACTTGCCATCCCCAGATATGAGAGAGCCTTTGACAGTAGTGAGTCAGAAGCTTCAGGAATGTAAGTTTGGCAGGCAAGGGTGGAGGTGAGGACTGCAATGATCCGTGTCACAAATGGTATCTTTAGGGCAGAACCATGTCTGGAGAGTCCTCACCTGCCTTTTTGTGCCTTCCAATAGCTATGGAAAAATTGTTTTCTCCCAGAGTTTCTGTAAACAAAAGAATGCTTGCAGCCTTGCAAAACTGCTTCAGTCCTGGCCTGAGCCCTGTCCATCTGTATTAGTCAAAGACTACGTTGTCTGCCAGTCCTGTTGTCATTTTGCCTTTCTACAGATAGGTGCTTGGGAGCACATACAGCCACTCTTGTCAAAGTAGGCTGAGAGAACTCTCATCTACCCTGAGTTTGATCGGCCGTGCTAACGTCTGCTCTGGGATATTCCCCCATGTCTTCTCTCCTGATAACTTGCAGAAAGACCTATCATCCATCATCTTTGGTGGACAGCTATTCAGCATAATCTGGGCGACAGAATCTCAGAAGTCACTCGCTATTGGAGAAGGGGCAGGCAAAGTGGCAGTACCATGTTATCCAATTTTGAAGACTGTGTTTCATACATGAAGTCAGTGGCAGGCACAGGAGTTTGAGGAGGGCGCTAAGGTGGAGAATTCACCACTACTCACCGTGGATGTAGAGATATACATCCTTGGGATAAGGGAAGCTTTTTCTCTAACAGAAAATAGCCCTGGAGAAACATGTCATTATTTTTCCCTTTTTATAGCCACATATAAATGCAAAAGTGGGAATGACAAGTGGACCGTGAATGTATAAATATAAGATATATGAATATAGTTTGCCTGTGAAGCTGCAATACCCTGAGTAGAAAACATTTTGTATGAAAATAGACTTTGTGTTAGGGTTTTACAGAATTTTCCCAAGGCCAAACCAGAAGAAATAAGATTTTTTGGTGGCAGCCCTGCCCTAGAGATTCGTAGTACCCCACTTCTTGCTAAAAGATGTTTTGGGATCTCTACCAGCTGCACAGGACTTTTTTGCCACTTCTTGGGGCTAAAACACAGAAAAACCTAATTGCATTTTATGTCAATGTGCCTCTTAGGATATTTTCATGAGTAATGATATGATCAAGTATCTTATGATTTGAAGTTATTTTAATGTTTTGTTACAACAAAACTTGAATTTTGTTTTCCTTAATGGTGGTTACCTATATGTCAGTAATTTGTATTTGAAATAAATTGTATTTCTAAAGTCTGTATTGGGAGTAAAATTACACAGCTATGTAAATTTTTGACAGTAAAAGCTACTAATATATACATTTACCAGAGTGCTCTTACTGTAGCATTGTCCTAATTTGCTAATTACAAGATAATTTTATAAACAACTCAAATAGTACCTTATTATTTCTAAATTTTCATCCTGCACTTACATGGGGGTAATCATTTAACACCAATGTGATATGTTTACACCTGGAGTTGGTAATGTGCTCTTTTAATTCAGATTAAGTTTATTTTATAACGAACTTTGTCCAAATGTACAAATTCTGTAAACAGTAATGTTTGCATGGGATCTGCCCTGGACTAGCTACTTTTGTAGTCCGATTTCAAAATTTATTTGTAATGTCGAATGTCTTTCACACTAACTGAAGTGTTTGTGTATTTGCTCTTCTGTCCTGTTTTTGCTGTTTCTCTGCTTTAGAGATTCAGAATATTCAGAGAGCTTCTTTCTATGACAGTGTTTCTGGTCTTCATGAGCCACCAGGTGAATGTACAAAGCCTGTAGGTCTTCCAAAACAGAAGGGTTTTAAGCCTGCAGGAAAAATTTGGGGTGGGGGCTGGCAGGGTGGCTGGGGAGGGCAGGGTAGACTGGGGGTGGGGCTGGTTTCTGGGTTTCTGTTTTTGTTTTGCTCATAGACCTGCATGAACCTTTCATTTCATGCTCAGTTTTATTATCTTTCAAGGCAACTGTTTGAGTGCATAAACAATTCAATCGCTACTGCCTACACATTGCTTCTTATTTTATGTATAGCACTTACCGCACTGCATATTAAAAGGTATGTCACTACCTTTTTCAATAGTGCCATTTTGATACACAGTCCTCTAAAGGAATTATTAGGAATTGATCTACTAAATAATGTCTCCTTTGTCTTTGAATTACCTTTAAATTTTCAACTCTAAGAAATTCCAAAGAGGAGTTTTTTCTTTATTTAAGTCATTAACATTTTGTGAACAAATAAGTACATATTTATCTCACATGTGTGTTGGTCTCATCATTATACCTTTTGTTTGGAATTTATGTGCATATCTAGCTACTTGGCTTTTTCTTTTGAACTGGAAATAATGAAACTATCTACAAGGCTTGATATGTGCAGGGTGAGACTACGAGAGAGTGGAGTGTTGTTAGGATTTGTATGTTGAAGGTGAAATTGAGCTCCACCTGTATGGGCCCTGTCATCTGAACCCTAATCCTGTTTTAAAGTACAGCCTAACCATGGCTAGAGGCCCTCAAAAGCCCAATATAAAATGAATATCACTTGTCTTTCCAGTTATTTAATGAAATTATCAAGTAATGAAATGGAAAGATGCAGTCAAACTTATATAATAAAATTTCCTTTCTAATTTTTTAAATGTGATACTACTGAGATCTAAATCCATCTCAAAAGGTTTTTTAAAAATATGTTAAAAGAATGTGCTCATTTCCATTTAAGTCAAGATTCCTGCCATTAATTCTAGGTCACATACTATAAAAGAAGTAGATTGCAGCATTGGGGAGGTGTCAAGGGATGATACATTATGTCAAAGATTATTCCATAAACTGGAATGTATATTTTACAAAAGAACTTCAAAGGACAAAATCTTCAAACTCAGTCATCTTTGGCCTTGGGGAATACTGACAAAGTTGAGGAAGTGGGGAGAGGAAGAGAGAGCTAGGAGGTAGTTTTAAGCTTATGGTCTGCCTAAGATTTGTGCTTTGTTAAAATATTAGTACTTGACCTTTTGGACTTTCAAAGTATTGCCCTCTTTAAATCAATTCCCTCTAACTCTTTTAGATTGCTAATTTCTTAAGAGAATTCCAGACTCTGAGCTCTTCAAGAGCCAAGACAGTGTGTGTTTTCGCCCAATGTCATTTTCTCAGCACCTGACACAAAGTAAGCACACCATAAATCAGTAGTTGAGTGAGGGAATTGATGGGTAGATGGGTGTTCCACACGCAGTTTTCAGATGCAGCAGCTTTGCCTAACATGCCCTCTGTGGCCCTCCCCTTTCCGACAGCATAGGTGCTTTTTCCTGTGGGACCGTGATCGTCAGGGTGTACGGACCAGATGTTTTCTATACCAACAGGGTCAGGGACAGAAGAGCCACTCTTAGATGGCATCGTTTTGGCAGGGAGTAAGTTGATTCACCTCACCACATTCTTACCTTGGCACTGAGAATGTGCCTGGTTCTGGCTCTCAGTGAAGTGTCTTTTGGTTGAGTTACTCAGCTGAGGCAAGTGTCAGGAGCAGCAAGCTCTCCTTCTTAGAGGGCCTTCCGTCCACCTTGGCTAAAGATGGACTTTGAAGTTGTGTATAGTATTTCTACAGCAAAATGTTTTTCTCCACAATGTGTTTATGGATTAAAACTCCAATGAAGGGGGAACAGAGCTTTAGTATTTTCAGTGATTTCTCAGAAGACAGTGGATGAAGGAGTTCCTAGAGATCCAAATTTTATTGCTTTTGATAAGCTAACATATAGTGAACATCTCCCTAAATGAGATAACACAATGCTACTGTGGACCCTGTGCTTCTAAGTATATTCATGATGTTATAAAAATAGCTTTATGAAGAACATGCAGGCTTTGGAGGACAAAATGAGAGACTTGGGTAAAGAGAGATTTCCAAAGGTATCAAAGGACAAGTGTAGAAGAGAAAGGAACAATTCCTAGAGGCAGAATAAGAAGGCATATAAGTTTCTGTTATAAACCAAATGACTGTTTTCTTCCCAATATATGGTATTTTGAAAGTCTGGACTTCTGAGATAACTAGTAATGGAGGATGCAAGCACAATGCACCAGCAAAGAGGGATTATAAATTCAAAATAATAGGCAGGTTTTTTAGACTCAAAAAGTCTGTGATTGGCTCTATCTGTGGCCTTAGTCCTGATCCAAACTGTTGGAGGGACAGTTATATATAATCTGCCCTAATACTAGTTCGTATCTGCAGTCTCCTGCACAGAGTGGTACCATTTAGGTCTCTGAGCCTTCACAAGTGCCGAATGGCAGCTGACAGATGTGGAAGAGTACCCTCAGAGAAAATGAGAAGTACATGAAGCAGATTTTAATTATTGATAAGGAAATCCTCCACTCTTTTTCAATCTTTCATAGAAGCAGCACTTGAAATATAGTAGCAGCAATTAAGTTGAGACTGAGAATCACCAAAGAGAGGTTGGTCACCGCTATACGAGGGCTTCCCCATTTGTCACAAGCTCTTTTGGGTCTCCCTTTATCTTCTAATGTCCACTGAATTTTTACCTACCTTCTTGTCACAATTTAGGAGGAAAGCTTTTACCTTAGCCATGCTTCAAACAGAAATTATGATGTTCTGACTTCTAAAACTTTGAATCAGTTTTGTGCGTGTGTGTGTCTCAGTAAGTCATTAAAGGAAGTTCCATTTAGAATCGAGCAGCATGACTGATAAAATGATAATCATTTAATCTCCTTATAGATTATTTCAATTGGTCATAAATCTCTATTTTTAGTGCCATTTTAGGATCTGTGGTTTAGGCCTGACATGGTTAATGTGCTTATTAGTTGAATTGTCATCATTTTCATTAGATGAAGGTTTTTTGTTATTACAGTATATTCTACTCCTTTATATTTTATCCTGAGTCTTAATAGGAGTTGGGAGCTCCAGGAGATGCAGCTTTTGGGTACTGCAGTTTGAGTTCCTGAGGTCAAGTGGTCACTGATACTTAGTTTTCAGGGTTCTTGCGAGTATCAAACAAGGCAGTGTGAGCCTGCACCTGGCACACGGGAAGTGCCTACATACATGTCTGGTGCTGCACCCCTATGGCTGTTGCTGTTGCAATTATGATAAACAGAGAAAATCAGTTACTGTTTATTTTTTTCAATATTATTTAGTGCAAGTCCACTTTAGTTCCTAGTACCCCAACACCAAGCTGATTGGCAGTCATGCAGCGCTGCCCAGTGCCACCCTGAATTAAGTACATGCGGCCTGCCAAGGAGAGAGAACAAGAGCAGAAGTGTGACAGAAACTCTGTAGGATGAATGGGACTCATGTTTGCCCAAAAAGCTTTGGCTATTGCAGGGGATAGGAAATACAGACGAAGGAGGTAAAGGAGACAAATTCAAATTCAGCTAATACTAGTGCTTGGGAGGAAGATTGCTTTTAAATCACATGCAGTCCTGTCAACCTCTAAACATCCTGGAATTTTTCTAAAAATTTTCAAATACTCTAGAACAATTAACAGATTGGTTCTACTACCCAGTTACATAACCACCATAAATTTGTTATTACTGTGTAATAGGGATATTATGGAGATATACTATTTGATGTTAAGATTGTTTCTGGAAAATCATAAGAGTTAAATATTTGTTTCTGAACCTGTTTTTAACTGTAAGTAACATTTTAGTGTACATTAGAGTAGAATTGTCTTAATGTGTTTAAATGAGTATTAAGAACATACTACATAGATGCCTAGCATAATGCCGGGTACCAGAGGCCTTTGGTAGGTAGGAGTATTTGATGTAGTTCTTGTTCATCACCATCTGGCTGTTAAAATTAACATTAAAATAAGCTTCTCCCCCATTTTTTGTTTCTGTATTAACTGCAGCGAGTTTCTGAAAAGCTAGTGTAAGTAAATTAAACTTAGTAGCACTAGTATTTTGGCCCATGCACAGATTTGAAGAACATAAAAATCTCATATACCTCTTGTCTCCTGAGATTGTCACTTAGAATGACCAGTTAAGCATTCTGGAACTAGATGATATTTCTTATTTAAAAACAAACAAATCTGTAGATGACAGTTTTATTTGATAATTACAAATTGCTTTTTTTTTTTTTTCTTAAACTACAAATATGCCCTTGCAGATTACAGGTCTGTGGAGCTCATCTAATTTCTCACTGTCTAAATAAGTTTTTATAGATTGATAAATTGTGTAAAATACTTTGAATTCCTTTTAGGCTACTGGGCAACCAAATGTTGTACTACAGTGCCCTCCAGCAATCCTAACCAGGCTCCTCTGGAGCCTCAGGAGGTGCATAAATAAAGGAGGATAAATAAAGCCATTCTTTGCCATGAAACCCTGGGTCATAAGACACTTGGTGGTTTTAGGAGTGGTATTAAGTCTTAGAAGGAGCAGTGCTGCCCATTCATTTCAAGGAGTTGCTAGAATCTCAGCTTTGCATTTTCTGCCTTTCTCTGATTCCTACTCTTAACTATTTTCGGCAAGAAAATATTTTTGTAAAATAGAGGTTTTTATAGCTTTTGATTTTTGTATAAAATCATATATTATTAGTGTGGTCCAAATTATTTAATGAAGTTCCTAAAGTGTCTCTCTTTTACCCAGAAGATCATTTTTGCTCATTGGTAGAAGCTAACCCTGAGCTTAAATTTTTTAATTAAAATAAAAAATGAACTGAAAATCCAAGCGTGCTATTAGCTTTGGATCACCCTTGTTAAAAATAAATTTGAAAATCAGGTTCATTATGATGATGTTTTTCGTTTGTTATTGTAAAAAGCAGTTCCTGCTTGAGGCTGCATTGTCAGGCCACCGTCGCGTTGTGTGGAAGAGCTGCCCTTCCAGACCAGAGGCCTACAAACCAGTCCGCCGAGTCCCACCAGTCCGCCGAGTCCCACAGAGTAGACTTGGCGCGCCTCCCCTCTTGTTCTTGGGGGTCATTTTGTGTTCCTTCAGCAGATATTTATTAAATAGCTACCATGTGCCAGGCACCATGCTGAGGCCAACATTAGGTGGTAGAAGAAAGCAGAAGAAATCATCTGAGCTGCTGGTTAGAGGGGTGAAGAGACACCAGGGAACGTCTGTCGGGGCCCTGCGTGTGTTAGGTGCTGGACAGACATCTCCGGGGAAACTCGGTTCCTCGAGGAGATACATGGAGTCTGGTGAAGCTGTCCCAGGGATCTGGCTGTGATTAAAGCCTGGAAGAGGGAGTGGCCTATTTCGTCTGGAGGCCAGGTGGAAACTGGAGCCTAAGAAGAGGTAGTTAGAGAAAGAATGGAGATTTTAAAGCCATTAAGTGTTTGCCTTGATGGCTAGAAGGAGGGGGTCAGTATTCCTGGCAGAGAGAAAGTGATGAAGACTTGAGGGCCTTGTATCTTTGAGAAAATGCAGCTGGTTGGCACAGTTGGAGCTTAGGCGTGTGTAGGAAATGGCAAGGGAGCTACCTTTGTTGAGTACTTGAAAGTTTTCCAGGCACCTCATGATTCTGGAGTTGGGTCACATTGGCTCCATTTCACAGAGGAAGACTGAGACTTGGAGAAGTTAGGTAACTTGATTCCAGATCACACAGCTCATGAGTGGCGGCTGTGTCTGACTCTCTGGGCTGAGTTCTTCATCACAGTGCTGGACTCCTGGGCTCAGATATTTGGAACAGATCCTACAGGCTATACGAGAAATGGAAGGATTTTAAATATAGGAATAAATAACTTGTTTAGTTTTGCCTTTTAGAAGACCGGTTACCATTACACTGGGACCAAAGGCATAAATAGAAAGGTGTGAAAGCAGGGGGAGAGGACGAAATGGGAGAATAAGACTGGAGGAAGAAGCCAGTTAGGAGATTATTACAGAATTCAGGTGAGAAGTTAGAGCCCAAAAGAGAGCAGTGGAGTAGGGGATGGATCGAAGACATTCGGAAGTTTGTCTTGACCAGTCACATCTTGACGGATATGAGAGAGGAATCAAGTCTGACTCCTGATTTCTGGCTTGAGAGGCGGTAGTCATATCTACATAGGAAATACAGGAAGAGGAACAGGATGGAGTACGGAGGTAGGGAATGTGCTCCAGTTCAGGATGTTGACCTTCTGTCCCTCCTACTTCTGGCCATTTTTCATCCTCCTTATGTAGCTCTTCTTCCTCTCCCCAGCTCTCTGGGGCTTGGTCCTAGGCCCTCACCTCTTTATTTACCCATTAAGTTGCTTATCCTGTCCCATAACTGTAAACACTGTAAGTCAACAACTCCCAAATTTACCTTTCTAATTCAGACCTCTCTTAGCAGCAAACTGGAATGTTCAGTAGTCCACTTGACTTGTCATCTCCACCTCAATGCCTCACAGGCACACCAAACTTACATAGAATTTAGAACCTATCTTCCCACTCACAAAACCCACTTCCCCATCTTCCTAATGATACCACAAACCACTCAGTTGCCCAAACCAAAATCCTAGGAGTTACTCTTGACATGTCTCTCTGCCTTATTTTCCATATCAAGTTAATCATCAAAACAAATCAATTCTCCCACCAAAATATGTTTTGAATTTTTCTTCTTTGCCCATGTCCATAATCCCACTAGTTCAAGCTACTGTCATCTCTCTCAGAGCCTGGACTGCTACAGCGGTCACCCATCCGGTCTCCCCAAACCTACCCCCAATCTATTCTCTATATAGCAGCCAGTATAAGTGTTCCTGTTCATAGTTTTTCATCGGCACTTAGCTTTTTTCACTTCTTCCTGCCCCTGGGTCATTCACACATGCTGTTCCCACTGTTTGGAACCATCTTCCATCTACTGGTTCATTCTTTCCCTTTGGGCATTTAAATGTAGTTTCTCCAGAGAGATCTCTAACCACCCATCTCTCTTATAGCATCATGTTCTTTTCTTTTAATGCATTTCTCACTCCTTGTAATTGTAAATATATTTAATGTTTACTTCTTTTATTCACTAACATATATGTATCAAGCCTGTTATATGCCAGACATGCTAAGTGCAAGGGATACAATATTGAGTAAAAGCAGACATGATAGACACTTAATGAGAATTTACAAATAGCATAGGCACCTTTGTGACTTCTGTGTGGAGAAGAGAATATAAGTGTTTGGTGACTGGTGCTGGATAGTTAAGTATAGCTAGTTAAGGTCACAAATGATGTCACCCAGGATGAGACTAAGGCTTGAGAAAAGCAGAAAGTCAGATAATGTATACCTGTACTTCTATCGTGCATTATTCTAGAAAGGATTTCAGTGAGTTGAGTTTAGACCTCTAGTGAGTCCTACGATGTATAGGAAAAGCAGAAGAGAAATCATCAAGGAGAATAGAGTAGCTAGAGAGGTAGGTGAAGGTCCAGGAGACAGTGGGGTTCATAAAAGAAGTCAGAAGTGGAAAGAGTTTTTAGAATGCTGTGATGGCCAGCAGGTAACTGTGTCAGGGTCAAGTAAAATAATCATTGGACAGTATCTGCTATTAGCAATTGACCTGTCGTTGCCTGAGTAGTATCAGGTAGGGAGAGGAGGTTGGGCTAGAAGCCAGTTAGCTGCACAGTGGGAAATTAGTAGCAAGTGTGTGAACTACTTGAGAAAGAAGCTGGGCTCTGAAGAGACAGAAAGAGAAGTGGATAGACGTAAGGTTTAAGGGAAGTTCATTGTTTCATGGTGCGTGCAGGGTTGGGGTTTGGTGGACAGGTTGAAGCGAAGGCACAGGGAAGAAAGGTGGTCTCTGAGGTAGATAGTAGACAGACTACAGAGCACAGCAGAGGGAGTATCTGACCTAAACCCTTGAGTCTGGTGGCTTTACAATAGGAGAAATAGTATTGTATAATGTGTATGTATGGGCTGGGTAATTAATCCTATTTTATCCCCCCTTCTCCCAACTTCCATTTAAGACCCTCATAACTCAGACAGTTACCTTACCTCCTGGATCATGGTTTCCTCTTCTGTAAAAACCTCCCTGGAAATCAAGACTTGAATGAGTTCTTGCTCATTAAGCACTTCACACCATGCCAAGTCCCTATACGCCTTCTGTCCTGGGGAACAAATGAAAGAAATGGAGGTGGCTGTTAGGATTGAAAGGGGCATTAACAGAGGTAGTCCACCAATATTTTGATTGCTTTGAAAATATTTCAGTAATGTGCTTTGTTCATGTAAAGATTTTTTTCAAATGAGCATATTATGCACCAGATGTTTTGCTAGTCGCTGGAGCGCTATGCTGGACTTCTGTTTATAATCCCATCATTAGAAGTGTTATGTGGCTATGTAGATCATGCAAACGTCAGCTGCTTAGGAGGCTCCTTCCTATTTTGTGTTCTCACCCTGGAATAAGTGTTATTCATACTTTGAGGAGAGAGCTGAAGTTTATTCATTCCTAAAAATCTAAACCGGTGTAATCTAATCTTCCTGCAATTTGAATGACTTTTTTTTTACTTTTTAAGAGATGACTCTGGTCCCTAATCTCTCAGCATATTCATCAAGTGGATTTGCTTTGTACTGTTGTGTATTTTTATAAGCAATTTCCTATATTGAGACTTGTAAAGTTATCAGTTTGTGTATCAGTAATGCCAGCCAATGATCTCTCATTTACCAAATAATTGTATATGTAACAGGCAAAATGTTATCAAAGACAGTGAGTTCCTGAAAGTAGCACAGTGGAGGCCTCTGCCGGTATGTGGTATGAAGTTGTCAAAGCACTACAATATCCTGCCATAGAAGTGTGTGGCTGTTAGCTCCACGGCTTGTGCAGTGTCTAAATATGCTGACTGCCTTACCTATATGGCATCTCTTATCATTTGTTCCACAAAGCTTGTGCTGCTGCACTATCACTGTGTCTTTTCTTTGCCTGCTAAAGAGTTAGATTTGGCTTATTTTCCTTTTCCTTTTTATTTTCACCAGTGGATCGTATTGTGGGTCTGGATCAAGTTACCGGTATGACTGAGACAGCTTTTGGCTCTGCATATAAAACCAAAAAGGGCATGTTTCGTACCGTTGGACAACTCTACAAAGAATCTCTCACCAAGCTGATGGCTACTCTCCGCAACACAAACCCTAATTTTGTTCGCTGCATCATTCCAAATCATGAGAAACGGGTATGTGTTAAGAAAGCATATGTTGCTATTTAAAATTGATCTGCGCCAAGTTATAAAGATTAAAGTATAAATCTCTGCCTGATTAGGCTGGAAAACTGGATCCTCATCTAGTGCTGGATCAGCTTCGCTGTAATGGTGTCCTGGAAGGGATCAGAATCTGTCGCCAGGGGTTCCCCAACCGGATAGTTTTCCAGGAATTCAGACAGAGGTATTGCTAACTTTGACCTTTTTCCTATATGTGTCAAAGCTTAAAACCAGTGAGATAATGAGGACATTTTTTCCTGTTCCCTGGATAGTTTTAGTTTTCGTATTGGAAAGGAAAAATCATTGTACCTTTATTATTGATCAAGACTATTAAATGCCCACTTTATATAGAGGTAATGTGCTGGTAACTGCTGAGGTGCTTCAAACGCTGTTCTGTCTTAGGTCCCTGAAGGCAGTTGTACACTAAACGGGTAAAGCTGAGAACTTACAGTTACCTCATTCAGACAGTTCTGTCTAGGATTTAAACATAATTATTTTCAAGGTGTTTTTTAAAATATAGCCATGCATCACATAATGATATTTCAGTCAATGACAGACTGCATTACAACAGTGGTCCCATAGATTATAATGGAGCCAAAAAATTCCTGTCACCTAATGACCTCGTAATCATTAAGGTCATGGCACAACTCATTACTCATGTGTTTGTGGTGATGCTGGTGTAAATAAACCTACTGCATTTCCAGTTGTATAAAAGTATAGCACATACAATTATGCATAGAATATAAAACTTATAATAACAAATGACTGTGTTACTGGGTTATATAGTTACTATACTATGCTTTTTATCATTAGCATGTACTCTTTCTACTTATGAAAAAAAGTTTGCTATAAAACAGTATTCCGGCAGTAGCCTCATACATCTTGTATTTACTGCCTCTCTTGATTGTGTTATTCCCTCTGTGCTTGATTTAATCTTATGTTATTTTGTACAGTGATGTGCTGTACAGGCTTAGCACTAGGCTGTACCATATTGCCCAGGTAGTAGGCTAGCCCACCTAGGTTTGCTTAAGTGCATTCTGTGATGGTCACACGACGAAATCTCTTGATGACACTTTTCTCAGAATATGCCCCCATCATTAAGCAGTGCATGACTGTATATGAGTACTGTATGTTCCTTTTAGAAAAATTTAAAAATACAAGAGAAGTAAAAAGTAAACAAAAATCATTCAAGAGTGACTCTTGAAAACATTTAGGGATATCTCTTTCCATCTTTCAATGAATATATATATGTTTATGTGTAAATGTCTGTATTTTTTCCATTGTGTGTGTGCGTGTGCTCATATGCATTTATAGTCCTTTTACTATACAGAGTAGGGGATAGGATAGAAAAGGATTAAGAAAGTAGGATTAAGAAAAAACAAAAGGAAGACAATCAGTAGAAATTAATGTAGTAGAAATGGATGAAAATCTATGACGGGAAAGTTATTTTCTTAATGTGTTGTGTATTTTTTTTAATATTTAGTTTGCTTTTTTCTTTTTCTCCTGGAAATCTGATTTTCAAGTATAACAGCATTCGTTGTTCCACAAAATAAATAAGGATCCTGGTCAAAGAATGGCCCTTTCTCCCACTGTTACAGATGGAATCCAGTTGAGAAACTATTTCAGTCCTTATTGGTTTGGGGGGAATCATTATTATGGCCCCATTGTATGATAAACAATCTGATAGATTCTTACTTTTTATGGATAGAAGACAAAGGACCATAATTGGCATCCAGAGTACAAAGTTTTGGGGCAGGGAAACAGAGTACAAAATTGATTGATGTAGCCAGGGTATCCTTTATATAGCCACCGCCTTTAGTTTGCTAAAGTTCATTTTTGTTGAGGTGTAACCTACATAGAGCAAAGTGCACAAAACTAAAGTGTACAGTTCAGTGAATATATGTACACCAATGCTATTTCAAATGTCACCCTGATACTTTCTTATGTTCTAAAGGGAAGCCTCTGAGCATTGTTCTCACAGCCTTTTCTGTTATCTAGTAAATACTTACAATTCATCCTGCAAAGAGCCAGATTCTCCTTGTATCTTGAGGATTGTGAACATTTTAGGGGAAATGAAGAAAAAAAGTTTTTTAAAATACCATGCTTTTATTCTTCTCTGCCACAATTCTTAAATCTAGTCTTTGACCTGGGAGAAATTAGCATTTTCATTTTCTTTCTTATTTTAAGAAATAGAAACTACATTTTCAGAAAATCTGATTATCTGGTTACCTCTTTACTCTTAATTTGACATGATTATGTATGATATTATTGCCTCTGAGAGAAAGCAGAACTCACAGTAGGTAAACATTTCCACAAATATTACAAAAAATTTTTGGCTGCTTTTCTTACAGATATGAAATCCTAACTCCAAATGCTATCCCTAAAGGTTTTATGGATGGTAAACAGGCTTGTGAACGAATGGTAAGCTTTTCTTGATTTTTCTGATTTGTGGACCATTGATATAATCTTTCCTGTAGCAAAAAATAAATGAACTCTTTTTCTTTTAGATCCGGGCTTTAGAATTGGATCCAAATTTATACAGAATTGGACAGAGCAAGATATTTTTCAGAGCTGGAGTTTTGGCACACTTAGAGGAAGAAAGAGATTTAAAAATTACCGATATCATTATCTTCTTCCAGGCTGTTTGCAGAGGTTACCTAGCCAGAAAGTAAGTGGACAATCATAAAAGGGGGAGAAATGTTTCTTCTATAACAGATCGAAAGAAAATGGAGAAAGCAGCTAATAAAGGAGGAATAAAGAGCATCAGCAAAGGGAACATGAAGAACCTTCTGTCACACTGTCTTCATTGTCTCAGGAAAGGAGGGCATTTATTCAGATCCAGGAGTGCACACACGTTTGCGTAATGTGGGTAGATGGCAGAACACTGTCTGAGGCAGCAGCTATGATGAAAGTGCAGGGTATCCATGACGAACGTTTGAGGTTGGCTGAGCAGGCCTGTGCGTTGTCACGAACTCGAATGGGCAGTCCCACTTCCCCTTGCATTTTACCCGAAGACACAACCGATGTACCCATTCCCTGTCCTAGCCAAATAAGAATGTTTGCCTTTAGGAAGTGGTCTTTTAGGGCACATATTTCTTTACGTAATAAGTTTTTCTTACTGTTCTCCAGGGCCTTTGCCAAGAAGCAGCAGCAACTAAGTGCCTTAAAGGTCTTGCAGCGGAATTGTGCCGCATATCTGAAACTACGGCACTGGCAGTGGTGGCGTGTCTTCACGAAGGTGGGCTTTGTGTACTTCTTTCTAAAGAGTGGCATTTGATCAGTGAGAACCCATAGAAGGGAGATGTGATGACGAACTGCCTAATATTGTCATAGGTGAAGCCGCTCCTGCAAGTTACTCGCCAAGAGGAAGAACTTCAGGCCAAAGATGAAGAGCTGCTGAAGGTGAAGGAGAAGCAGACAAAAGTGGAAGGAGAGCTTGAGGAGATGGAGAGGAAGCACCAACAAGTATGTGCACTGACTTCATAAAGTCACACACTGCCCTGAATTGAGAGCTCCCACTGAAAGGAACGTACACACATTTAATTATGAATAGCTATAGCTACCATACCATCTTATTTTATAATGTGTATTTTTCACTAATTTCCAAAGCATAGACATTTGAGAATAGAGGCAACAGGTACGTTATGCCATGCATTTGGGCTCATATAAACCAAAATCAACCTTACCTCTTGCATTTTTGCCTTTGTCTTTCTTTGGATGTGTTTGCAATCAGGCATGTTTTTAACACCTGTTTTCGATGAGACTCCCAGTATTATTGCTTTCCTATGACTGCTTATGAGGGAAATAGAAAAAAATAAAAGAATGAGATCATACAAGGCCACCACTTGCCTCTTCTCCAGCGACAGTGGTCTTGAATCAGCATCCCTTTCCAAGGCAATTGTGCTTCATGGACAGAGTAGAAGCTCAAGAAATGTTTATAGATAACCGTGATGGAATTATATTGTTCAAGGTCAAAAAGATTAATAAAGACCAAGAATATCACTCGTTCCCAAACAGCTTTAGTAGTCACCATGAAATTCATTGCACTTGAATATTTTCTCTCTCCTGTTTCTCTGTCCCTTTGTAAATTACCTTAATAGAAGAACAAGAGTTCTTCAACTAGCACAAAGTTAATATGTATTACTCAGGATAACTTGAGACAACAGAAACAACCAAAAATGTTTTCATCTAGCTTTTTTTTGCTGCAGCTGAAGACATATTTGAAAGTTTTGCCAGTGATGTTTGTATTTTTAACTCTCAGTTTCTTTGGTGAGGTGCATTGACCATTGAAATCATGATGACTATATCTTGTGTGTATGCTGGGGGCAAATCATAGTACCAGACACTTTGTTGTGATTGCAGCTTTTAGAAGAGAAGAATATCCTTGCAGAACAACTACAAGCAGAGACTGAGCTCTTTGCTGAAGCAGAAGAGATGAGAGCAAGACTTGCTGCTAAAAAGCAGGAATTAGAAGAGATTCTACATGACTTGGAGTCTAGGGTTGAAGAAGAAGAAGAAAGAAACCAAATCCTCCAAAATGAAAAGAAAAAAATGCAAGCACATATTCAGGTATTTGTGATCATTTTTATCTAGAATCATATTTTGTGTTTTCCAAGTTCATCTATTGAATAAATAGAAGCTATGGGTTTGGATTCTTACGTGCATTGAAGAGCAAAAGCAGTCTAGGTTATAAGTACCTACTCTTAAAAGATAACCATCATTTGGGTTCATTTTTCCCCACAACCTTTCCAACACTTGTTATTACTTGTCTTGTTAGAGATAACTCATCATTCAAAGCACACATGTAATAGATTTTCCTCAAACATAATTTGTTATTTTGAATAGGAATCTTTTTTTTTTTTTTTTTTTTTTTTTTTTTATGTACCAATGTGGCATCTTACAGTATGCAAAGGGACTCAAAGTAGAAATCTCCCAGGGTCTGTAGCCTTCTGTAGGGGATCTTATTTGTTCTTTATGTTGTCATTAATAATTTAAATCTTCACTTCATTCATTAGATAGGCATCTACTAGGTGGTTTGGTTCATAAGAAATGCTCAGCACTGACGCAGAGGTAGTCAGGAATCAAAATAAAACACTCAGCTCATCTTGGTAGTGACTTTCTTATTGAGATACAAACTATACTCACATGAAGCACAACTATCTCTGATTGAATAATTAGACAAATGATACAGACAGTGGTTATTCTGCCCATACCCTAGGACACACCCACCTCTATTTCTGCTTCCCTCTCTCCCCCATCCTATCTCATATGCTCTTGAGTGTCAGGGCATCTTTATCTGCCACCATTGCTTCATGGATCCAGTATCAAACTTTCTTCCTTGTCTCTCCCTTAATTTTTTCTTACCCCATAACTTATCTTTGCAAAACACAGACAATTGAGATGTTTGTCAAAACCACAAAAGATACCATATTATTTCTTTGGAAAATACTGCATATAGTAAATCATCTGAGCATTTTCCATTCTTCAATATAAACAGCTTTCAAATATCTCATAATAAGTTAACAAAATATCACAAAAGCTGTAAAAAGTACATAACCTTTAATCCAGCAATTCTAATTCTAGGACTTTATTCTAAGGATGAATCAATGGAAGCCATCTAATTATCTGGCATGAGGGGATTATTTAAACCATAGCAATGCTATACAGATACAAAGATGTTTATTTTCATGGGTATTTATAATATATTGATAGATATTTGCAAAAGAATGTATATAGTAAGATCTAATTTGAAATATAACTCATAAAGTTATATGTGTGACTTTACATGGGAATATACAGAAGATCTGGAATAATATTCACCAACAATCGTGAGATTTCCCTGGTAGTAGTATCAATAGTTTTGATTTTCTTTTCTCTTGTTTAAGAACATGCTTATTTCAGTAACATATTTTACTCATGTAGGAGGAGGACACCCAAATTCATCTTTAATCTCCCCAACCTATTCTTTTTATATAAATCTAAATTTTAACAACTTTAAATGAAATGCTTACAAGCTTTTCTCTACTGTATGTAAAAAACTAATGTCATTATAGGATCAGGGTGTTGTTTTGTTTTGCTTTGCTTTTTCAAAGCTTTTTTGCTTCACAATCTTTCCCAAACTCTTTTACATTTTTAATTTTTTTGCACTGTTTTTATTATCTCCCTTTATGACATTCAAACATTCTAAAAATTTTTGTGGTAATATTAAATTGTGTTTTTTTTCCTCATGAAATATCGGCGATTTTTTATTACTTCTTAGACCTTGGGCAAACCCAACCTTGTTGGTCTTTTTTTTTTTTTTTTTTTTTTTTTTTTTGTCTATGAGGCTTTGAGGGATTTCTGATCCTGTATACCCTTTTCAACCCAAACCTACTAGGGCTGTTTTTGGTTTGGTTTGGTTTTTAAGATTAATTTCCTAACTATAATATTAATAAATGACAGTTGATTATTGTAGAAAACCAAAAGAATACAGAATAGCACTTCTAGTTTTCTCCCACCTATCACCCCCATTACCTCTATCATTTCTGCTCACATATATTTTTAAACAGATATATAAGGATTCATTTGATATTAATGTTATACTGAACATACTGTTGTTGTTTTTTTTGAACATACTATTTTGTTTGCTGCTTTTATCAGCTTAGGAATGTGCAGCAGAGGGATGCAGTTAACAAAATCCACACTGTAGGTAACTATAGGATAAATGACCTGGTTTGTTTGTTTGTTTTTTAAACAATAAATGAAGAGCAAGAGAGATGGAAGAAATTAAAGATTTAAGAGGCTTATCAGTTGATCACAATGTGTTAACCTTATTTGGATTCCAATTATAACAAACAAATGTATGTTTAAGTGGTCTTTATCTTTTAGAGATATAACCTAAAGATTTTATAGATGTAACACGATGTTTGGAATTTCCTTCAAAATAACCCTAGGGGAGAAGGGAGATATGGTGGAGAGGTAGAGAAGCTGGCCATGAGTTGGCACTTGTTAAGGTTGGGCTAATGCATCTCTGTGGGGCTCATTTTGCTACTCTGTATACTTAATATGTGGGTTGGAAGTTTTCACAATAAAAAAGTTAATCTTTTGCAAGGGTTTCATTTTAAAATCAACCATGAGCAAACTATTTAACCAAAGTTACCCTTGAAAGTTTCTTAAATTGACCATACATTGATTTGTATGTAAAACCCTGTTCAATAATGTATATGTCATTATATGCAATAATGTTAGAGTACAAAATAAAGAGAAGCATGTTATAGAAAAAATTTATGTAAACACTAGAATCCCATTCGGTTTGGTGATAGTCTCATGCTGTGAAAGGCACGCTTGAACTGAGACAGCCTATTTCTCACTGACCTATACTATTTCAATTGTTTTTATGTTCTCTGTCTCTCCTCTTTTGGTCAAACATATATAGCAGAATACAAATAAATTATGTGTTTGATATAGTTAATTATTAATATTTCCCTGCATTACTAATTATTCCAAAATATGAATTTTAATTACTACTATGTTATCCCATTTTACAAATATGCCAGCTTTTAGTTACCAAGTCTTTTATGTAGCATGTTTGCAGTTCCTCAATATTATAAATATTTCGCTTTTTTCATATAAATCATATCTGTAACTATTTCCTGAAACTGCTGTTTAAAAGAAATGTTCGTTTTCAGAGTTTGCCGCATTTTCCCACGTCAACTGCCAGAAAGATTGACCCAGTTTGTACTTTAACCTGTAGTGGATATGAATATCTGTTTCACATAACTGGATGTCATATTTTTAAAAATATTTTTGCCATTTAAAAAATCACAAATTGCAATTTCATTTTAATGTCCATTCCTTTATTAATGTGCAGTAGAATTTTGTGGAGAAAGTTGGGAAACTGACTCTGTTCTTTTTCACAAGGACCTGGAGGAGCAGCTGGATGAGGAAGAAGGGGCTCGGCAGAAACTGCAGCTAGAGAAGGTGACAGCAGAGGCTAAAATCAAGAAGATGGAAGAGGAGATTCTGCTTCTCGAAGACCAAAACTCCAAATTTATCAAAGTAAGATAATACATCTATTAAAAAGTTGATTTTAGAGCATGGGAAATATTTACATTGTTGCACTCACTAAAAGCGGCTCCACACAGAAAATTCTCAGGATTTCAGGTTCATTAACTTTCTAAGTCTCTACCTGTATAGATTTCTAAAGACACAGAAACCATTTAATTTTTTATATCCACCAGATATTCTTATAATCCTTTAGACTTTTAACTTGCATGTTTTGAACACAGTGATCACTCATTGATGACTTGTTCCCATCTGTGCAAGTGTTTCATTCATGCAGCACAGGTTGGGGAACTCTGCAATCTGGGCAGCTGGGCCAAGCTCTAGGGGTCGACCCCAAGATGCGTGAGAATCTTCCTGCCTTTTTGCAGTATGTGACCTATTGCGAGAGGCGGTGCCAGTGTTACTTATTTTTTAAGTTGTACCAAACCTTAGTTGTTATTTTTGAATGCTTTTTATGAAGCAATTTTTTCTATTCAGGAAAAGAAGCTCATGGAAGATCGCATTGCTGAATGTTCCTCTCAGCTGGCTGAAGAGGAAGAAAAGGCAAAAAATTTGGCTAAAATCAGGAATAAGCAAGAAGTGATGATCTCCGATTTAGAAGGTTAGTGTTTGGGGCTAGAAAAATTCAGGACTAGGCATGTGAGTTGTTTAGACTTTACTTTAATCGGAACATGCAATAATAGGAAAATGTACATACATGGTGGTTACTAACAGAGCTTTCAGTTTGTGTTCAATTATTAAAATAGGTCTATTCACCACACATTTATGAGAGAATAGCGATAAATTATCCTTTAAACTTTTACTTTTTAAGTTAGGTCCTATGGTAAAATATACTGTCCTTTGGTGGACATTTTTAGAGCCTAAATTAAGTTTTGGGTCATACAGGCCATTGGACTCTGTCACTTCACAAAGGCACTGCTTACTAACATAAAAAATGGCAGGGGCAGGAGAAACTGCTGAGGGTAATTAATGGTGCCTCACTCTGATGGCAAAAGTAATGTCAGGAAATCCTAGGAATTTCTGCAGAATGAATCATCATTTCTTCAAAAGAAAGAGAAAAGAAGGTGGGTGTTAGAAAGAGCATGGAAAGCCTTCCCTTTCAATGGCAGCTGCAGGCCGGTGTGACAATGTGGGAGGGAAGAACATGGCTCTTAAGGCACTAGTGTTGTTAAGGTCTGCGGGCTGTGACCAGTCTTCCTTAATACATTGCTTTTATAATGAGTTCGGTTTTAAAAAAAATTAATTAGGGTTTTGTTGTTAGATAAATAAGGGATGCCAGTAAGAAATTATTCATAAACCATTTTTACCAGTATGTGAGATTATTCTGCTGCTAAGGAAGTACATAAAGCAGATATGCCTGTTCTTTTCTCACCTGTTCGATCAGCCTGTGATACCTGGTCTCACCTTCTCAGCATACTGTTTCCCAATAGAGAAACAAAGGCATGTAGGTTTGTGAGGAAAGTATTTGAATGGAACGGATCACTAGAGTTAATTACAGAATCACTGTAGAATTTTAGAGGGGAGGGCAGAAAAGATGCTTAACCCTCTCTGCCCATACTCTGCCCTCTCTCCCTTAGTGCTTGGGAACTGTAGTCTTGGTTCAAACCAGGGATTCCCAGTAAATGAGGAGTGGACTAACAGGCTGCCCTGGCCTCTGCTGAGCTCTCCAAACCTGGGCCATGGTGATGAGTGTGATATGAGAAGGTTCCAGATCACTTCGGCTCTAATAGTGTGGGCTCATTTCTCATGAAAGGACCTCCTTAGATTCCACCCAGTTTCTTAAAATTCCTTCCTCCCACTAATTTATTGCACCTTCAGTTTGATCTTAATGTGTTTCAAATGACTGAGCTATGGGCACAGTGTTATCAAGGCAGTGACATGCTTTTGAACAAAATGGCTTATTTACAACTTTAATCAGTTGATATTTGGAGTTTGTTCGTATAGTCTGTCATTCAGTGTGTTGAAGAGCTTCTTGTGTCTTGCCTTAAAGAACGCTTAAAGAAAGAAGAGAAAACTCGTCAGGAACTGGAAAAGGCCAAAAGGAAACTGGATGGTGAAACAACTGACCTGCAGGATCAGATTGCTGAGCTGCAGGCACAGATCGACGAGCTTAAGATCCAGCTAGCCAAGAAGGAGGAGGAGCTGCAGGGCGCTCTGGCCAGGTCTGCCGTCCCTGCAAAGGCCTTTGTATTGCACGTGCTACTGCAGGGTTTATTTTCAACAGAATGTCTCGCATCTAGGAGCAGACAAAAACCCCAGGAGAGTGACACATAGTCTCTTTGTTGTTGGGTATGACATAAGAACCTGAAAAACCCAGGAGTACCTAATTTGTGTCAGAGCAGCAAGAAAAACTCATAAACCATTCTCAGTATTTACACTTAAAAACCATTAGTCATATATCATGAAATCCTTGGAAATTTATACCAGAACAAGTGATTTTACCATATCCAATATTTTGGTTTCTCTACATTACCGATCAATTTTAGCATGCTTTAGAAGTTTAGAGGAAATCACTTGTCAGAAATGAGATCCCTCTCACACACTTAGAGCATAATTTGCTATTCAGTTCTAAACTATTCAGTTTTAAAATGGAAATCATATATAGTAAATATGATCTAAACATATCTAATATTTTCATTTCTTTATAAAGAATAACTTTGGCTACATTGCCATAGGACTTAAGAGTTTAATTTATAATTAATTACAATCAAAATCTTATAACAGAAATTTTTCTTTGTCATCTACCACTGTTAGTCTTACTTTGGCCAGATTCTCTGCTTTTTCACTTACAGAAATGAGAGCTAGAATCTAGAATTAAGTTATTTACCATTCACTATCATGTTTGTCAGCTTTCTCCTCCCTCACTATAAACATCCCAACTATTCCCAGTTAGAAAATCTGCCAGCATTAAATCACACACATTAGCAAAAAGATGCAAAAATGAAGTGGAAGGTGGAAGGTGTGAAGATGGTATCTCTTTCTTCTACTATGTGTTCTGAAAACGTCTTTGAATTTGCTGATTCACTATAGGTTGGTAGCAGTTTGATAGACTAGACTGCTACCTTGAACAGTGTTCTAACTATAACAGCATTTTACTTGAGAGGGAATTTTTTATATTCTAATCATTAAAATGAGATTGTCCAACCTTTTAATGGAGATATTTAGCCCTTTGGAAAGGGGGCTGAGCTCGATTCTGATTCTAGCTCTGCCATACTAGCTTTTGAGCCTTCTGGTCATTGCCTGCATACCTCCATGCCTGCCCATCAGGCCCTGTGTAGCTGCTCCAGCCTCATGCCATGGGCAGAGGGCTGTGTCACTGGGTCTCCTTGTGGAGAGGTGCTTGGGGGTTGGTTCAGCTGGGAAACAGTCCATCCGTGCACCAGCTCTGAGTGCTTCTTGTGCCTGGATGTTTTAACAGGGGTGATGATGAAACACTCCATAAGAACAATGCACTTAAAGTTGTACGAGAGCTGCAAGCCCAAATTGCTGAACTTCAGGAAGACTTTGAATCTGAGAAGGCTTCACGGAATAAAGCAGAAAAGCAAAAAAGGGACTTGAGTGAGGAGCTGGAAGCTCTGAAAACAGAGTTGGAGGACACTCTGGACACCACCGCAGCTCAGCAGGAACTACGGTGAGTGAGGGGAAGGCAGCACGTCACCTGCTGTCTGCTGAGCTCTCCAGCGAGGTCTGGCAGAAATGCTTTGGATGTGCTCATCCACTTTGGGAGATGGTGTGTTTTTTTTATGTTGTCATTTTGAGTATCTTCTCTGCCTCCTGGAAATAATGTCATGTAGAAGAATGACAAAATAGCAGTGGTTAGAAACAAACCAGCCTACAAGGGTAGATGGACGGACCAACAGACTGAGGTGCACAGAGTGAAATGTGATCCGAAAAACCACAGTCAGTGGTATCTAAGGGATAGGCAGAGCAGAGACACACACACACACACAGAGGGCTGGGAGGAGATTTATAAATAGACCAAGTAAGAGAGAGAGAGAGAAGACTGGAGGAATAGATGGGATAGTCACAGAAGGAGGAGGAGATGATATGGGTGGTCAGACATCTGCTGGCAGCACCAGTTGATATGAACAGTGGGTAGGCAAACATGAGAAGAGAGGTACACAGTCACAACGATGAAAAGAAAGGTGAGTGAGTACAGGTACCCAGACAAGGGTGTGTATCAAGCAGAGACATATGCTATAACAGATGAGCCAACAGCCAGGTGTAGGCAAGAAGAAAGTGACAAGCACAGGCAAGCACAATTGGAGAAGTTTCACATGACCTTAGCACGTCAGCCCACAGAAAATCACTGAACTATAACAGTGAACTGGTGAGCTGAACGGGCAGAGGGGCTGACCTGTGGCTCCTGCTGGCACATTGATAGAACTCTCATATAAGCTGCTTAGTTGTGACCTCCCAGGTTGCTTTCTTGCCCTCTTCCTGACCATCTGCTCCTTCAAGATACAAGCTGCCAGGTCCGTGAGGCCATCCCGGGAACCCCTAGGTTGCTTTGGCTGGTAGAGTTGGCTGGCTGTGTGCTCACGTGTGCACGCATGTGCACAAACACACACATCTGCCAGCTGTTCCAGGCTGTGAGTGATGGGAAGAGTAGCCTTTCACTGTGAGAAGATGGCCAAGGTTAAAACAAAAACAGAAGGAATCATTTCTGAAGTTGGGTGTGGTCAGAGGTAGGAAGTGATCTGGAGCAACTAGTATGGAAATGTGTTGTGAAAGTCAGTGATGCTCTTCTCTGGAGGAAAGAGTGTGGTCATTTGGGTGCCTGGACCCGGAGAGAATGATGTCACTGAGTCTGCAGAAAAGGCTGTCCTGAGCAGTGAAACTGAGGCCAGATTGTAGGTGCCAGGAGAATGTTCTGTGGTGAAGAAACGGAGGTGGTGAGCCTAATAACATGTCAAAGATTGACCATAGATACATAAGACTATGGCAGCAGTACAGAGGTTGTGTCCCCAGAGAGCCACTGTCTCACTTGGCGTCCATCTGAGTGAGCCAGGCAGGGTTAGAGGCTTCCTACCCCACTTTAGCAGAATAACTGCTTTTAGCAGTTTTAAGTCTTATCCTTCTCTTTAAAATACCTACTTTTGAAAAATCTGGAAACTACTGAATAGATTTTGTTGAAAGAATCTCAGCTGGTCTTTTGATTACAATAGAAGAAAGGGTTCTAATCATTTCTTCTATTCAACTCTTGAAAAAAATTTTAAAGACAGTACAATTGATATGTGCGTTTATTAAAACCATGGATATGCTCAGATATAGCACTCATTGATTCTACTGTGTGAAGAATTTTGCTTGCCTACAGCTCAGATGTATTAGCATTCATGTGTGCTGCACTCTTCTAAGGACTCAGGCCACCCCCTACTTTTCCACTGATTCTTCCCCAAGTTGTATATCACGTGATTGCAATAAAAATAACAGTCCTCAGCAAATCAAATACTCTTCAGCAGACTCAGTCTTCAGTTGGCATTTTAGTTCTCTTTAGGACTTATGATCGCAGAGGACAGGGCCAGACCAATGCATGTCTTTCACCTGTAGTGAATATGTGGCTGAGCTAGGCTGGACCACAAAGAATCTTTAGTGATTCCTTTTGTCTGGCTACCTGCAGGTACTGCAGAGCTAGCAGCCACTTGGGCCCCTTTTCATTGGCATAGGTGACCTCAGCCCACTAGATCTCTCCACTTCACTAGTAAAGATAGGAAAATGTGTCCACACAGGAGCCAGCAAATAAGTTACTGTTCTAACTGGCTACTGGTTTATAGAGTTTAATGGTTTTAAAGTATAGAGCAAGTTTGCCAGGGTTGTGCATCAGGATTATTGTAAAGTTACAGCTATTTAAACTCTTTATGTTAATACAGCTCTTAGCAGGACTGGTATTTACCTTACTGGTTTCAGTCTTTATTAAGATATATGCTTAAAGATGATTCTCTAATCGACATATTTAAAGAGTGACTTGTTGTGGGGGTGAAGTCTCTTCTAGTTAATGAAATAACTTTGGTTTTTCAGGTTACTTTAAATATGTTACAGCAAATTATAAAAATATTAGAAAGCCATGTAAAAATATTAGTGTGACCTTCATACTCTAAATGCAGGTTAAATAAAACCTCAATTTATCTCTGGACATTCAAAATCTATGGTCTTATACCTGCTATGTTCTCATATCAAACTCTGAAGCCCCTTTTTGAACCAAGCATGTGACCCTTCAGCCTGCCTTCTAATTCTCTTGTCCCTCCTCCTGACCTTAGCCATTTCCTGATAGAATTTTGGGAGGATATTAACTAACTAATTACAGCTGTTTCCCATGAATGATAAGAAAGGCTCCTGCTTTTGTCAGGATGCATTGTCCTATTTGATTTGGCCTTTGATTTCCCATAGCTTTTGAAAGCCTCTTTGAGATTTATCCTTTTATTGAAATGCTGGTGCTGTAGCAGGCAGTTTGGCATCTGTGTTAACTAATTCCTGACCTACAATGCAACAAGACTGCCTAGAACAGTTTGAAGACACTTAGGAATATTACATTGTGTCTCAGTTGTAAGTGAGATGTGAAATGGGAATTATGCTGGTTCTGGAAGGGTTTCTAGAACCACAATAATGATACCACAACAGTGGATGCACCAGCCTATTGGAAAATAGCACATCAGTTGTCAAAGGAATTGAGGTAATTTTTTAAGCAGCACATAAAAGTATTTTTAATTTAATTAGCTAATTCTGAGCTTCTTTCTCTAAAAATGTTTCTCTAGTACAAAACGTGAACAAGAAGTGGCAGAGCTGAAGAAAGCTCTTGAGGAAGAAACCAAGAACCATGAAGCTCAAATCCAGGACATGAGACAGAGACATGCAACAGCCCTGGAGGAGCTCTCAGAGCAACTGGAACAGGCTAAAAGGGTAAGGGAAACCCTGCCACGCCTTGGAGAAAATCAGCCATCAGACTTCCATCCAGTCGCTATCGATTAATTCCCAACCTTTGTACAACACCGTGGCAAGCTGATGGAGAACCAATAGCTCATAGGTGGCTTCTTTATAAAAGTACACTGCTTACCTACAAGAGCCATTTGCCCTTGATTTTTTTTTCATTAAAGAACTGCATGGATCAAACTATCATAAATCACATATTGCTCTCAGTGTCTCCTTTCACTAATACCATCTTCCTCCTGATGACTTAGCTCAAAAACTTTGAACAGTTTAAAGTCATTCTCTCACTCATCTGCTGCCAGTATTTTAAGTATTATTTATAATTCTCTGTCCCTTCTTTTCCCTCCCTGCCTATGGTCTCAAGCCACCCTACACACTGTTGCCACTCATTTCACTGTTCCCTCTTCTCTGTCTCATGTATAGGCTTTCCATCTTGATGAAACTTAATTTCATTTACCCTCTAACTCAAACCACCTTTCTGAGTGGACTAGTCTTCTTCCTCAGTATTTCCCAGTTATCCCTTCCTTCATGCTATTTGCTTTTTCTCTGACTTCCCCATATTTCTCTCTCTGCCTGTCCACATGCCGTCTTTTAATTTATAGAACAGAATTAACAATTGTTGATCATTTGCACTAGTATGTATCAGTTACTGTGCTAGGTACTCTATGTGCATTGCCTTCAGTAACCTTCATTACAATCCTGTGTGTTAGTCTCTCTTATTCTCATCCAAGAGATGAGGAAACTGAGGCCAAACAGTGTTAATAAATTAAGCCAGTGTCACAAGGCTAGTAAGTGGAAAGGGACATTAAAGCCAGGCAGTCTGGCCCCAGAGGCCCATGTAACCCCCAACTACTCTGCTTTGAAAGCCCATCCTAGGTCCCGTGGCATCCCTGAGGTGGTCCCTGCAGAGAGATCAGCCTATTGTGATCACCTTGCACCAACATATAATTCCTATTCATATTATATACTAACTACCTTATTGTTATTCAAATGTGTCCCTGGGTTATCCCAGCAACAAGATTTTTGGCTTCTTGCTTAAAAAAAAAAAATTTTTTTTTTTCAACTAACAAAAGTTCTTACATAGAAAGGATTACATGAATGAATGATAACTCTTTGGACAGGATGTGCTCAGTTTGTCACCCCCAACCTGCACCAACAAGGATAAATTATACAGTGCAAGAGCCCCTAAATATCTGTATCCGCTACCCGAAGCAGTGTCTCCAGGTGTGCTCCTTCTATAGAAATCTTCACACTCAACAGTTGTTTTCATCCATTTACTCAACAAATGCTGACTGCAGACTCATTATGTGTCAGAAGCAAAAAGCAGTACCTCTTATGGAGTATTATAAAAATACTAATAAATTATTTTTTCCCTTCCCTCTCCTAGTTCAAAGCAAATCTAGAGAAGAACAAGCAGGGCCTAGAGACAGACAACAAGGAACTGGCATGTGAAGTGAAGGTGCTGCAGCAGGTCAAGGCCGAGTCTGAGCACAAGAGGAAGAAACTTGATGCCCAGGTCCAGGAGCTCCATGCCAAAGTCTCAGAAGGAGACAGACTCAGAGTGGAACTGGCCGAGAAAGCAAATAAATTACAGGTGAGACTAGAAACCCTTTACTCTTGACATATCTCGCAGTAGCGTATCCATAGTTTACCCATTTTATCCCAGAACTGTGTTGTATCGGAAACTCAGGACCACTCCATGGTTCAGTCCTTTACGAGGAGGACCTGCAGGACTCAGTGTGTAGTCCTAGTCACAGTACAGGCACAGTGAGCCATCTTATTATTTGGGGAATGGTAGGAGCCCTCCCAAAATCTAAGTTCTCAAATGCCAGCCAAGGGCCAGCCTGCAAGCAAGCCTTCTGAGGAGAGCACTCTCAAGCCTCTTTTGTTAACTTTTCTGCACAGGTATGTACTGAAATAGCATGTGTGCACGTGCACATGTGCTCACAATCCAGAAAGAGTTTCCTAAAAGAGATGTTATAAACAGCATTATTAACTATATATGTGGTGGGAAAGCAAGGTGAGTTCACCGGGCACCAGTGCTGCCTGCACCAGGCATGCAGTAGGCTCCTGGTGTATGTTCTCCCGTTTAACCCTCACATCACCCCCTGGGTGAATCTGGTAGATGAATGAGGACTGTGAGGCTCAAAGAAGCTAAGTAGCTTGCTTCTCTCTGGTGACTTCCCTGGCAGTTTATAGAACTGCAGTTGAAGGCACAAGGTCTCAGTTGAGTTCTGAGCCCTTCTCCACCACACTGTTGCCAAGATTGATGAGGTGCGGGCTCCCTGAAGGATATTGCTAAAATGAGTAAAAATAAAAAATGGCATGTTTAGATTTGTACCCTATATGCCCTCCCTTTGCTAATATGACTAGAAGACAAACTAGAATGAAGGGGGCCCTACTATCCTTTCTGAGTCCCTCTACTTTTCACACCCACTGTCCTCACAAACTATAAAAGGTCTTATACCGTGGAGATTTGGGAGGAGTGGGGGAAGATTTTAGAGCTATCATTAATTGAGGGGAAAATATGTATTTTCCCCACAGTATTCATAAAATATAACCATAAGAAATAGCTAAATATTCATGATAAATGTATAATGCCAGGTTTTTTAATTTTTTAAACATTTTTATTATAGTTGGCATACAGTATTATCTGTACAACATAGCGATTCTACCTTTATATACCTTACCTGTCACTGTGCAGTTATCACAATCTTATTGTCTTCCCTGAGCTAACACTGGATATTTTTTTTATGCTTAAAAAGAATTTGAATTTGAAATCTCTATTTTAAAGTTTTTAAGTTCTATAAGAATATGAATTATACTTGCAGACCGCCCCCCCCCAAAGCATATGACTACTACATCTTAGTGTGAAAAAGAATCAAAATAACACACCTGCTGATTTTAGAGCCTGTTCACATAGTATAGCAGCCACTCTTTCAGAGGATCTAGTATAATTTTTGTCTCTTCATGATAAAAAACAAGGTAGTGAACTAGTTAGGAGAACCCCTCTTCATGTGTGAGCTCTGCAGTTATAAACTACCTGTCCTTTCAGTAGGTAGAGACTATTACGTTGTCTGTGGCAGCTGGTACAGTGTCTGCTTCTTGGGCACTGCTGGGAGGTGACATACTCTTGGTGGTGAAAGTCTTCCTTAATAGAGTTTGACAGTTTCAAGATCACCCGCTCCTCCGCAAAATACTATCTTTTTATGTTTATTTAAGAGTTGTGATTCCAGACCCTTTTTATCTGCTTACCATTGAATTTAATCTTTTACTCCTCCTTGCAGAATGAATTGGATAATGTCTCAACTCTTCTGGAAGAAGCAGAGAAGAAGGGTATTAAATTTGCCAAGGACGCAGCTAGTCTTGAGTCTCAACTACAGGATACACAGGTATTTTAGGGGGAGTGAGAGACCTTTAATCATAAATCTACAGTTTTTATAATCAATAAGTTGTGAAACATAGTAGCCCCAGAATTGCCTTCTTATCACTTCTTTCTGATTGTATGCCCTACTTTTATTTGGAGCCATCTTGCACTAAAACCGGCCTTGATACTCAGGAAATCTCTAAAGCCATGTCTCAATGCAGAGCCCTTTGTTTCTATGTACTGCATGCATGTGGGGGCCTAGGAGACAGCTCCTGCTGGCACCAGTGGTCATTGCCTGGGGTGTGGTTCAACAGGTGGCAGTCCTATTGCACACACGTCTATTGCTGGATGTTTTAAATACGATTAAATAAGATTGTTTTGTTGTGGTTGAAATTTCATTATGCTGACCTAAGAGAAGTAGTCCATTTTGTAAAAGAGTGTGTTGGAGCTTATCTGGCCTACCTTTTTAAGGCTTGCATCGAATCATTTGTTAGGTTATCATGTTTTTAAGTCAGATGGAAGTTAGGTTAATGACTCTGATAATATAAAAATAAGTTAGCAATTTTCTTGGAGTTTTACATCTTATTTTTATTAAATTTGAAAACTTTGTGTGGGTGTGTATTTGTCAGTCTCTGGGCTAGGTGCTGGGTAAAAAGCTAGGGTAAAAAGCTCAGATAAACAGAAAGTGGGATAAGTAGGCAGTGGGGGATAAGTTCATTGTAATTGGGGTTTATGCTGTGACAAGGGCACATCCTGGTTAGTGAGATTAAAAAGAAACAAGGGCCAGATCACAGAAAGCTCTATATGTACCTTTGAAAAATTTAAGTCTGAACGTGATGGGAAAGACATGTTTTCATTTACAGTTTAGAAAAATTACTCTGGCAGAAAGCATGAAGGACAAACAATTGATGGGTTGCCCAACATTGGAGGTAATCCTCATGGGAAATGCCAAGTCCTTGAACAAAGGCAGGGGTATGGACATGAAGAGGAAGGGATTCTAGGAGTGAGGAGATGCAAGAAAGCGAGTTGTCTTGGACTACTCACAGGCCCCAGGCCTGGGCCTCCTGAATGAGTCTGAAGCAATATTTGTGTTCAGAACATTTATAACATTATCATGTTTGTTTTAAAATCATTTCTGTTTATTAGTATCACTGGGTATTCCTTATACACGGAAGCTCTCTGTTCTTTATGCCTTTTTTTTTAATAGACATGTTTTGTTTTGGTGATTAATGTAACTTAAGTATTGACCTTTTATAAAAATAAACAGGAGCTTCTTCAGGAGGAGACACGCCAAAAGCTGAACCTGAGCAGTCGGATTCGACAGCTAGAAGAGGAGAAGAGTGGTCTTCAGGAGCAGCAGGAGGAGGAGGAGGAGGCCAGGAAGAACCTGGAAAAACAAGTGCTGGCCCTGCAGTCCCAGGTGTGTGTGTCCTCTTAGGAAGCTGTGGTGACCTAGATGTGTATGTGTATTTAGCAGCTAATGTCCCCGCTATACTGGATTGCTTCACCTCCATTTGGGACAGTTAATTAGGTTGTACTACTAAATAAAGCCCATTTAGTTTTTTGGTTCTTTTTTTTTTCTTTTCTTTCTTTTTACTTTTTTTTTTTTTTTTTTTGGCACAGCCAAATGCTGATACTAGGCTGGTTATAATGCTGGAAGCATTTAAACTAAAAATGTAGGACTGTGCCAACCATGTAAGGTTTTAATCCAATCATCATTCTATAGGTTATTAGGTAAGAAATTAAGTTATAGTCTGATTAATTTGCTCAAAATCACATAGCATTGATTTATATTATTTCTTCTCACAAAATATTGAGAACAAGTTTTTTCTTTCTGCCTCAAATGCAAAAACCAGTTGAGCTCTTTATTATTGATCTTTTTTTCTTTACATAAAACCTAGTTGATGGATACCAAGAAGAAAATAGATGATGACTTGGGAACAATTGAAAGTTTGGAAGAAGCCAAAAAGAAACTTCTTAAAGACGTGGAGGCCTTGAGCCAGCGCCTGGAGGAAAAGGCTCTGGCCTATGACAAGCTGGAGAAGACCAAGAACCGCCTGCAGCAGGAGCTCGATGACCTGACAGTGGACCTGGACCACCAGCGCCAGATCGTCTCCAGCTTGGAGAAGAAGCAGAAGAAGTTTGATCAGGTTGTTCCCAGAGTCCAGGACCAGTGCCACACAGTGTGCAATGCTTTCACTCTTAGTTTATTTTAAAATAACATTTTCATATTTAAAGCAGTACACATTTATAGCAAATTATAAAAAAGAAAAGCAAAAGGAAGGAAAGAAGAAAACACCCATAATCTTATAGTAGTATTCTTAGCAATAAGTGAGACACGTAATAAATGGGAAGAGTTTATGTTGCTTTTTAAATTGTTTTTAATATTTCCTGTTGCCCTTGCATATAGCTCTTAGCAGAAGAGAAGAACATATCTGCTCGCTATGCTGAAGAGCGAGACCGGGCTGAAGCCGAGGCCAGAGAGAAAGAAACCAAAGCCCTGTCCCTGGCCCGGGCCCTCGAGGAGGCTCTGGAGGCCAAGGAGGAGTTTGAGAGGCAGAACAAACAGCTGCGGGCAGACATGGAAGACCTGATGAGTTCCAAGGATGATGTGGGGAAGAATGTGAGTATCCCTTATCCCTGGAGACCAGTCCCGTCGAAAGAAGAGTGGGCAGCTCCTTCCTTAGGAAGATTTCTGCAGTCTGTTCTTGGTATTTTCTTGTAGCTGCACTTACAGGTGGGGAAGCTTTGTTTATTCTTATCGCTTTTATAGGCCCTCCTTGCCCTAACCTGTATTCTGTCAGGGGATCTTTAAACAAAGGATTTCATGGTTCCTGAGTCACAGGTAGTCATCAAATATGAATATGGAAAGGTCCCCTCAGATAGAGAGTAGTGGGATCTGTCTCTAGTGTGGGGACCTGGAGAGGAGTGACATGGGAACTACCCCTCTCTCTGACCTAGGACTTCCCAATGAAACCTCATTGTTTTCTCTGAAGACTTCAAATGCTTGGGGGACTTACAGTTTGGAAATTTCTGTAATACCATTTATCATTCCACTGCATACATCTTCCACATGAGCTATGGTTGTCCTACGTCCTTCTCTTACTATATGATGTGTTGAGGATAATGAAGTGAGCCCAGGCCTAGGAGTCAAAAACAGGGTTAGGGCTTGGCTTTTCCATTAGCTTCCATTCTGACCAGGAGAAGCCACTTAACCTCATCTGTCAAATGGACATTATACTTGCCCAATTTCATGAAGCTATTGCAGATGTGCTTTGTAAAGCATAGTCCTCTATAAAGGTAAAGTCTCCTTTTCATGGGATATGGGCTCTCTGGCCATATCATAAGGGAAGGGAAGACTGTCACGCCTTCTTCTTACTGGGTGTCTCCTGCAACCTCATGCCCAGGGGACCAGCCCCATGGACAAGAAGAAGCCACCTCGAGTAGAAATAGCTGATTACATAGTAAACTGTAGAGAGAGAACTCCACAGTTGACTCTGTTTTCTTGTTCCATATTAGTTTTCTCTAAAATAACTGAGTCACAGATTTATTCCACAAACATTTCTTTTGTGCCTATGAAGTACCAGGCACTGCTGAGAGACACATACCTTCCTCATGTCATAAGTCTTCTCCTACTTGTCCTTGTGAGAACTAACAGGAATACATAATAGCACCTACATGTTGCCTGTCTGAGGGGTTGTCTTGGGGGATCAAAGGGACATGTAGTAAGAATCATTCAGCACAGCACTTGGCACAGAGAACTAGGTAAAATGTTTGTGATGGGGATCTTTGTCCAGAGAAAGGTCAGGCCTCTTTTTAACGGTACCATGCTTCACAGGCCTAACACACCTTAATATTTAAAAGTTTCTACACATGCATTTTCAGTATAAATGATCTTTTCCACAGAAAGAAGGATGTACTGTAATAACCTGTTACAGGGGTGGCTCCATAGGGTAGTGGTTAGCATGTCTGCTTTACATGCAGAAGGTACTGGGTTTGCTCCCCAGGTGGAGCCACAGACCAGGCCCCAGGTGCAGCCACGAGTGCATGGGGGGAGACGCCCCACCTTCAGAGATCCAGTTCTTAAAAAAAAAGGGAGACAGATGCCCTAGGTCAGGGGTGGAAGTGGGGGAGGGGGGTGGGGAAATCACCTGTTACACACAGACAGCAAATGACCAGTCAATAGACAATGTCTTCAGATACCGCACTCTTTTTCATTATTTTTTGGCATTTTAAAGATCTCTTAGTGTCAAGTTCTTAGAGAATAATTTATTGATTACAGAGCACATGTGAATAAAGAAGTCAGTACTGTCATTTAAATGGCATACCCTGAAATAAGGAATAGCAGCAGCCATAGAGGAAAAGGGAAGGATGTGAGTGATGTGTCAGGAGGCTGGCCCAGGGATCCCCAGAGTAGCCAACATGCAAGTATGGGGGCCTGTGAAACAGGAAGACTCCTTTCCTTGCTTGTGTCTCTGCCCATGGTCAGCTCTCTCCTGATACTTCCTGTGGTTTAGGTTCATGAACTTGAAAAATCTAAACGGGCCCTAGAGCAGCAGGTGGAAGAAATGAGAACCCAGCTGGAAGAGCTAGAAGATGAACTTCAGGCAACAGAAGATGCCAAGCTTCGCCTGGAGGTCAACATGCAGGCCATGAAGGCCCAGTTTGAGAGAGATTTGCAAACCCGAGATGAGCAGAATGAAGAAAAGAAGCGGCTGCTGATTAAGCAAGTAGGTTGAAGGAAGTGTGGCCTCTGGAACAAGAATTCGTTCATTCTCAAAGCCCCGTTTTGGGTCAATATCCTGTTCATTCGCATTAGAACACATTAGCTGGAGTAAAATTAGTTTATCTGGTTACCTGATTTTATTTTTTTACACTTTAAGGTAATTGGTTTTTATTTCCTATTTCTTAAACAATATCATTGCTGTTTACAAGCCAGGATACTTATCATCAATTGAAAAGCCCTCAGTGGAATCTCAAGGGAATATGTAGGTAGATTCAAGGTCTGTGAGTCTGAAGGAAAGAATCAAAATGCACTAGAGGTGATTCAACATATTTCTGAAGTTCAGATCACATGTCTTTGTTAAACCAGTCTTTAAAAGAAAAAAAAAAATGACATTTACATTTTTTATTTTAAAAAGTTTCTGGGCACTTATAATTTATATTCTTTTCTGGACATATGTTGAATTTCTAAAAGTTTACTTTAAAAATTATTTGTGGATATTTTGACACTCCCTCGGAGTTCGTGGTATAAAGTCTTAGATGTGAGATATGTTTAATTTTGTCTTATTTTCATTCTACTAATATTTATTACATTTAGTCACTTACTGCTAGATAACAAATTACCTCAAACTCTGGCTTAAAACACTTATTAACTCAGCTTCTGTAGGCCAGGAATTCTGAATTGACTCAGCAGGATACAGCATCTGAAGGGCTGGCTGGGGCTGGAGGGTCCTCGTTCAGCTGGCTCACCCACATGGTTGTTGGCCCAAGACCAGCGGCTTGCCACAGGCTGCTTGAGTGGCCCTGGAGGGAATTTGCCCAAGAAGTTGTCCCATGTCTTTCGGTTTTGTTATATCGCCTAGCATATGAGTTCGAGATCAGGGACTCGGACTTCTTAGGTACCTTTGTAATAGTGGAAATGGTATGTACCAGCTGTTGTTTTTTTAAAGTTCTATCTGAACAAAATTCAACTACTGTGGTTTTTTGTTAACAATAACTGCTCAGTAGAAGAGAGCACCTGTGCAGGGTAACCAGAGCCCTTATATAATGACAGGCTGCCTGTTCTCTGTGAGAGGATACTAGGGTCTGACGACGCATAACCCGATATTCTCTGTCAGGTGCGAGAGCTCGAGGCAGAGCTGGAGGATGAACGAAAACAGAGGGCACTTGCTGTTGCTTCAAAGAAGAAAATGGAAATAGACCTGAAGGACCTTGAAGCTCAAATCGAGGCTGCAAACAAAGCTAGGGATGAAGTCATCAAGCAGCTTCGCAAACTTCAGGTATGTGCAGTCAACCATCAGTCTTAAAGATAGTGTCATCTGGACCTACTGAGGTCAAACACATGACCTGTGAAGCTAGGGAGAAAAGCTCTGCAGCACCTAGCCTGCCATCTTGCCAGGGAGCACAGTGGAGCTGTCACCTTTGGCTGTAGGGTGGGGCAACAGGCCATAAAGATGGCATGTGTGTACCTCCAGTGTCTGTAGGGTGTGGTTGGCCCCACTTAGTGAGTCTTGAAACAGAGCCAGGGTGGATTCAACAGGTGAAGCATCCACCAGTAGGAACATGCTCTTTGGGCTTTGAACAGCTTCTGGCGATGCTTAATTAACATAGCCACTGAGCCACCAGAAAGGAAGGTATATCGACATCCTCTTTTATTGCTTTGAGCTTTAGTAATCTTTTCAGTCTTATCTAATCATCACTTTTACTTCTTAAATGGAGTGCTGGTTTTCACTATCACAATGACAAAAAGTGATTTTTATAATAACAGTATTGGCAGGATATAATGGGTCCTCATATAAATAGGCACAGCTTCTCTGGGGGGAGTGTTGTCAGTTACAACAGAAGCTTTAGAAAACACCCATACCTTTGACCTCGGTGATTCCACATCTTGAGAATTTATTCTAAAAAAATATAAGGATGAGAAGATATATATACAAAATGTCACAGCTGAATGTTATTTCTGATAGCAAAAATGGAAACAACCTAAATATAAGTGGACTGACAGCCATTTAAATGATGGGGCTATGTATGCAATGACAACAGAGCTTAGAAGATACAGTGTAGGGCAATTTGGTTTATAACTACACACATATGTGTATAGATTTTTGCATATAGATGTAGATCTATATACTTAGAAAAAAAGTTTAGAAGGAAAAGTCATCTCTGGATAATAGATTTATGAGTAACTTACTTGTGTCCCTGTATTTTTGAAAAAGCTAAATACAAAGGTTTTTGTTTTTACTAGCTAATTAAAAAGGTTATTAAGCTCATTACAAAAAATATAAATAGCATTATGATTTTATTTAATAGCTTTATTGAGATATAATTCACATATCATAAAATTTACCTATTTAAAGTGTTTGCAGTGTTTTTTAGTAAATTCACAGGGGTGTGCAGTCATCACCTCTGTCTAATTTTGGACATTTTGGTTCCCTCTGAAAGAAACCTATACCCATTAACTGTCATTCCATACTACGTCTGCCACATCCAGAACTAATCAACCACAAATCTACTTTCTGTCCCTATAGGTTGGCCTATGCTGGGCATTTGATATAAATGGAATCACACAATGTGTGCCTTTTTATGACTGGCTTCTTTCACTTAACGTAATGTTTTCAAGTTTCATTCATGTTGTAACATGAATTAGTATTTCATTTTTATTACCAATAATATTTATTCCATTGTATGAATATTTGTATCACATTATATTAATCCCTTCATCATTTGGGTTGGTGGACATTTAGGTTCCTTCAACCTTCAGTTACTATGAACAAGGCTGCTATGAACATTCACATATACGTGTGCACACGTGCTTTCAGTTTCCTTGGATATCTACCTAGGAGTGGAATTACTAGGTTATTATGGTAACGGTTTAATTTTGAGGAATTGTCAAACCTTTCCATAGTGACTATACTATTTTACATTCCTACCAGCTATATATAAGGACTCCAATTTCTCTACATCTTCATGAACACTTGCTATATTGTCCATCTTTTAATTATAGCCATCCCAGTAGGTATGAAGTGGTACCTCCTTGTGATTTTGATTTGCATTTTCCTAATGACTAGTAATGGTGAACATCTTTTCATGTGCTTATTGGCCATTATCTTATTTGAAAAAAAATGTCTTTCAGTTTTCTGTTTATCTTTTTGATATGTCTTCAGTAATTGAATTGTAACATTTCTGTATACATTCAGGATGTTTCTTATAAAGGTATATGATTTCCAAATATTTTCTTCCATTCTCTGGTCTGTCTAGTCACTCACTCAGTGATATTGTTTATAGCATAAAAGTTTCTAATTTTGATGGAATCCAGTTTACTTCTTTTGTTTCTTGTTTTTAATTATATATGAAACCACAGCCTAATCCAAGATCATGAAGATTTATTGCTATGTTTTCTCCTAAGAGTTTTACACTTTAGCTCTTTTTTAAAATCCATGAGTTAATTTTCTTATGATTTGATATGTAAACCCAACCTCTATCTTTTGGATATGGATACCTCGTTGTTCTAGAACCATTCGTTAAAAAGACTGTTCTTTCCCCCATTAAATTAATTCTATTCCGTTGATCTACATCTGTCCTTACACAAATACAACAGTCTTAGTTACCATAGCTTTGTAAATTTTGAAATTGGGAAGTGTGACTTCTCCAACTTTGTCCTTTTTCCAGATTGTTTAACTATCCACATTCTTTGAAATTACATTAGGATCAACTTGTCGATTTCTGCAAAAAAAAAAAAAAAAGACACCAGCTTGGATTTTGATATTGTGTTTACTCCATAGATCAATTTGGAAAGTATTGCCATCTTAACAATATTAAGTTTTCCAGTCCACGAACATGGCCATCTTTCCATTTATGTAGCTATTATTTAATTTTTTTCAGTGATGTTTCATTTTACAGTTTTTGGTGTACAAGTCTTATATTTCTTTAGCTAAATTTATGCCTAAGCATTTTATCCTTTTTGATTCTATTTTAAGTATAAATACTTTCTTAATTTTTGGAATGTTTATAATTAGTGTGTAGAAATACAATTGACTTTTGTATATTGATCTTATATCCTGCAACCTTGCTGAACTTATTAGTTCTAATGGTTTTTTTAATGGATTCCTTAACCTTTTCTATATATATCACCTGCAAATCAAGTTAGTTTTATTTCTTCCTTTCCAATCTGGATGTCTTTTTTTTCTTGGTCTAATTGCTTTAGAGTCTCCATTATGGTGTTAAACAGAAGAGGCAAGGTCAGACATCCCTGTCTTGCCGCTGATTTTAAGGGGAAAAGCATTCAGTCTTTGAACATTATGATAATAGCTGTCAATTCTTTATTGATGCTCTTTCTTAGAGTTGAGGACGTTTCCTTCTATTCATCTTACTGAGTGTTTTTATAATAAGAGTATTAGATTTTGTCAAATATTTCTTCTGAATTATGAGATAATCATATGGTTATATGAATTCATTTTTTGTTGTCAAGTAAACCTTGGATTTCTCAGATAAATCCCATTTGGATGGTGGAATATTGTGGTTTATAAATATACATGGTGTATAATTTTTTATATGTTGATGGATTCAGTTTTCTATTTGTTGAGAATTTTTGTGTTGGTCTAAATTTTTTCTTATAACATCTTTGTCACTTCCATATACTTTTATATTTACAATGACCGTATATTACTTTTATATCTGAAAAAAAATCATATGTTTAAAAATTATGAATGAAAACTACCCCCAAAACCTTCTTCCTATTTAACCTTAGGCTCAGATGAAGGATTACCAGCGTGAATTAGAAGAAGCTCGTGCATCCCGGGATGAGATTTTTGCTCAATCCAAAGAAAGTGAAAAGAAATTAAAGAGCCTGGAAGCCGAAATCCTTCAATTGCAGGAGGTTTGTTTACATATTCATCCATCCATTCAACAAATATTTGCCCTGCCAATTTCTCCAAGAACAGATAAATATATCTTAATATTTTTGTAGCCTAGTGTAATTTCAATGTTCATTTTTTATGTTACTGGACCATCTTACTGCTTCAGTTCGGCAGAGTGGTCACACTTTTTGATACTGCTCATATATATTCCCCTACCTGGCTGAAAGCAGAGGAGCTGGTTAGTAACTTTTCAAGCCACTTTCCAGGCTTGTTCCATGTGTAAGAAAAGGGAGTGATGTTTATTTAGTGTTAGTAAGCATTTAACTCTGAACTCTGACCTAAGTGATACAAGACTACCTTGTTTTACGCAGACGTACTATTTGTGATACTTATGAGGAGAAAAGTATGTTTCATTGAATTCCTAAGTGAATCATCTTGTAATCCAACAGTTCTTTCATTTATCTCTCTTGTAAGTTCTCATGGAGAGTGATTGATTCTATCAATGCTAGGCACACTTGAATGCATACGTTTCTTTTTTTATTTTCAAAAGCTTTATTGAGGTATAATATACAAAGAAGTGCCCATATTTAATGTATACGTAAATTTCTATATAAATAAAGGACGATCAAATTTATTCAAACCTGGAAAGATAAAAGCAATTTCAAGTTGAAATGTTATCAGTTAATATGAAAAAACTCCCAGTACAAACACCTAGAAATGCTGGATAAAAATGTTACCAAAGTCAATTATATATGCGAGGTTGAGCTTTCAAGAAAGAAAGGAAAACTCTCTAGGTGTCAGGAATTAAGAAGGAACTGAAAACCAGACGTCTGAACCCTGAGCAGATCCTGAGATTACCCTGAGAGCCAGCTTTTGGGTTGATGATCCTTGTTCTTTTTTGTTGTTGTTGTTAATTTTGCTCTTACCTTTATATCCTTTGAATGTTTTTCTGACTTCTTGAGTTGGATACATCAAATGTTCCTAGAACATAAGTTCCCCTCAGAGTACTGTTTTCACTGTATCCTTTTTGTTGTCATTTAAATTCTAAGTTTTTCTAATTTCTAAGATGGTTTCTTTATCCCATGAATAACTTAAAAGTGTGGTTTAAATGTCTAAATGTGTGACATTTTTTTCTTGGTTGATTTCTAGTTTTATGGCATTGTGGTTAGAGAATATTGAGAGTCAAGCAACTCTAGGGTCTAGAACATTGTCAGTTTTTATAAATATCCATGTGTGCTTAAAAAGAACATATATTCATCAATGAAGCAGAATATCAAGATCTATGTAGTTCATCGTGTAATCAGTGATATCCCTTGAGGTGATGGGACTCTGGGAGCCTGCCTCCTGGAGAGCTCCTGGGGCATTGCCCAAGTATCAAAGCAAAGCACCCTGAACCCCAGCACTCTGGTTTTTTTGTTTTGTTTTGTTTTGTTTTTTTCAGAAAGCTGAAAGTGTTTATTATAGACCTTCAGACAGGGAGAAGAGACTGATCTGGAAAGCTAGTTCTTCCCTTCCCTCTATTTCTCTATTTTTTTTTACCTCAGACACCTTCGTTCCATTTGGCTTATAGGCCCTAGGGTCCTCTTCTTTCTCCCATGGGTCCCTTAACCTGCTTGCAGCACACCCAGCCAGTGGACAAAAAGGCACCATTGGTGGGTCCAGGAGAAAAGAACACCAGAGGCCAGCGGGCAGAGCGGACACACAGTGTTTGTTAATCAGAGACCATCAGGTCCAGAGTATTCCTCCTGCTGCCATCACATCCTGGACTCGTGCCCTGTCCCATATATTAGGATTCTGTATGTTAGAACCCAGGCCTTTTGGAGGGCCTACATCCTGTGCACTAAAATAAGAGGCAGGTGCACATGCAGAGTACACAGACGAACTTTTATGCAGCCCTGCTTCTCAAGCATCTTAAGTTGTGCTCTTGCCAAATATGGCATCTTTTGGAAGGGGCAGCTGGTGAGAAGAGGCCCTGGGCAGGGAGGGAGTCAGAACCATGAGTTTCTGCTGTTGACCAAGCTTGAGACTTGGGGCAGTTCACTTCATCCATGTGGCCTCAGTTTCCTTATCCATAAAATAAGATGATGTAGCTCTTAAATTCTGAGAATATGATCTTAGTCTTTACCAAGTTAGGGTGAGAAATGCACCCTGACTCCTGCCTGTGGAAAATCCTCTTTCCAAGGAAATTTGTGGAAAAGCAGCCATTAGGCGGTTCTTCCTCCAGAGGGCCAGCAGGCACAGGGCTGTCCCCTTGCCCTGGCCAGGGCTCCCGTCTCCTTCAAGAAAGAGGCCCTGCTTACCACAGAGGCCCAGCTCTCTAAGCCCGTGAAGTCACAGTCTGTCTACCTCCTTGGGAGCTGTGATCCTAATTGTACAGCACCACTACCTTATTTTCTGATGCCTTGATATTCACTGGTCTACCCGGCTAGTCGATTTGATCTCCAAACTGTACTCCTTGTATATGTGAAAGATACTTCAAGACCATGAATTGGTATAGTTTGGGGTTTGCATGAAGTTTGTGCTCAGTTTATGATTAAGAAACACCAGCTTTCTAAGAAGGGCAGGAATATAATTGCCTCTTAAATCAGAAGGACAGCCAAGCCCTTACATAGACTAGCACTTCCTCTGTGGACATTTTTGTATGTTTTGATACAGCATATCACCTGGCTGACCTATACCCAGACAGATTCTCTTCAGCAAACCTACCACCTTAATTTCTGAAATCTGATTGTAATTTGAGGCATACATAGAGTGCTTGGAACAAGGTGGCTATAGCCTACAGGCATTGTCAGATTTCACATTTGAGGAAACTATCAACGGCCACAGCTTAAATCACGGTCTAAACGTATTTAGGAACTTGCCTCATCTGAGCGAGCCCGCCGACATGCTGAGCAGGAGAGAGATGAGCTGGCTGATGAGATCTCCAACAGCGCCTCTGGCAAGTAAGTCTCTTGGCAGCAGGTGGAAAGGGGCAGGCATCTGTGGCGGCCCCACCAGTCCTCTTAGGCACCAATGGTTCATTCCCCCGGGCTTGCCTGCTACACTGAGAAGGTCGTGGGTATTGTTAGGCATAAAGAAGTCAGTAGTTGATTTGCTCATGTGTTCAAAGTCTGGAAAGGCAAGCAGAAGGTGCTGAGTCTCCAGACTGTCTCAGCCGCTGGCTGGCTGCATGACCCAGGCAGGTCACACCTCCTCATGCCAGTCATGCCGACAATAGGTATAAAGGAATACATTCAGAACTATGGTTTCCATAGACTGCACAGCTTTGCAATGCAAGTCCACTCTCATTCATTAGACTTACCTTTCTTTGAATGCATTTTTCATTAAAAGTCATCTTTTATTCCAATTAAGAAGTTGTTTTCTCCATTTAATTACTGTACTTAGGGTACATCACGATCATTTTCTGGCATGCCATGATGAGGAGTTAGTATTTTTATCTCAATGCACTGGAAAACAGGTAGAGTTTAAGCCCGGAAATGCCAAGATTTTTTTGTACTTTTGAAAGCTGATGCCGTCTGTGGAAAACAGATAGAGAGGCAGGAGGGAGGTCAGCTGGAAGGCTCCCACAGTGGTCCAGATAAGAGATGACAGGGCCTGGACTAGGGTGGCAGGCATGGGGATAGAGAAGTAGGTGGCGTGTTTGACATGTAATGACTAGGACTTGATAGATTGGGCAATGGGTTCAGGGGAGAGAAAAATCAAGAACGGTGCTCAGTTTCTAGCAGCACAGTGTGTGGAGGAGCCTTCCTCCCTGAGTTTCCCCACATTGTTTAGGGCCGCTATTGAGCTGTCATCTTGTTCTACCAGATCTGCCCTACTGGATGAGAAGCGGCGTCTGGAGGCACGAATTGCACAGCTAGAGGAGGAGCTTGAAGAGGAACAAAGCAACATGGAGCTGCTCAACGACCGCTTTCGCAAGACCACGCTACAGGTGGCCCAAACAGCAGCCCGTCACCTGGGAAGGCCTGTGCTACTCCTCTGGCACGAATGACTAACCCCGTCTCTCCTGTCTAGGTGGATACGCTGAATGCAGAGCTGGCGGCGGAGCGCAGTGCTGCCCAGAAGAGTGACAATGCACGCCAGCAGCTGGAGCGGCAGAACAAGGAGCTGAAGGCCAAGCTGCAGGAACTAGAGGGTGCTGTTAAGTCCAAGTTCAAGGCCACCATCTCTGCCCTAGAAGCCAAGATTGGGCAGCTAGAGGAGCAGCTTGAGCAAGAAGCCAAGTAAGAGGTTTTTGCTGTGGTAAACCAAAACTTAGAGCTTCTCCACTGCAGACCAGGTCCAGACTCTGCCTGTGAGCCAGAGACAAAACAGACACTTGCCTCGTGGGAGTTCCCATGGCAGAGGAAGAGATGATAAGTACATATGTAACTGGAGTGGGAGATAGGAGGTGTGAGCCCTCGGGAAAGGCCGGGCTCACCTGTCAGCTCTTCTAGGACTCAGCTGATAATATGGTGTCCCATGATTTTCTAGGTGCCAGTTTACATTTTTACCCCAAGTTGATTTCCCAAGTTGGTGGCATCACAGGAAATGTTACAATTTGTTGGCAGAGAAGAAATGCACTGTATCAAAAATAAAAGCTTTTCTTCCCTCATGGGAAGTGACTGCTTGACAGTTTTTATTCTGAAATTTATGAGGAGTTGCCCAATACAGCTTTTGGCAGGCATTTACAAAGTTATAAAGACCTTCAAATTTACCTTCTTGTTGTGGAGCTTGGGGCGCAGAAATGCAGGGCCTGTGCTCAAAATCCTAACGTCTTCCCTCCCCAACCCAGCATATGTACTCCCTACTCCACTCCTTCAACTCCACTGTGCTCAAATAATTAACAATGAAGGGTTTGTTTGTTGTTAGCTGTAATTAACGAAACTTGTCCTTTCAGCTAACTCCATCACTACCCATTTTTGCATAACATTTGTCAAGGAACGAAAGAACTTTTTCTGTTTTCAGTGGAGTTCAACAAATTAGTTCTCTCTCCTTCCATAAGGGAAAATGTAGGCCTGTCTAGAAACATAGTGATTTGTTTGACCTCTAACTTAAAGAGAGAGTAGGAGATATGTTTGTTTGGTCGTTTCTTTTCAATGTTAGCTGCTGTAGCCCCTAGCATCATAGTAGGTGGTCAGGTGATTGAATCAGCCACTTAATAAATTGGGTCTTTGTTTTGTTTTCTAGGCTAAAATGTTTAGATGACTAGAGTAACCAGCTAAGGTTTTTGTCTTCAAAAAGTCTGCACTTAATATCAGGTAGCCTCTATGTTAACATTTGATCTTTAGAAGATCACTAAATAATTAATAACTGTATGTGAAGGAATAAAATGCTTTTTCTACCTATCAGTATTAGAATACATTAAAGGCCATCCATGTTGTGATTAGAAAGCAAAAGTTTTCTGAACCATATTATGGTATTATTCTGGTCAGAAGTCCTGGAAAGTACTCCAACATATGTCATCTTCCAGGAAAAAAAGGACTTTAAAAAATATTTTCCTCATTCAAACTGTCATTTTAAGAATCACAAATATTGATCATTTTCATAGGGAACGAGCAGCAGCCAACAAACTGGTCCGACGTACTGAGAAGAAGCTGAAAGAAATCTTCATGCAGGTTGAAGATGAACGTCGACATGCAGATCAGTATAAAGAACAGGTAAGGGAAGAAGGGAGGACAGGATGAAATGTCTTCCACCTTAGAAATGCTTTAGCAAAGCAACTGATGCAGAATGTTACCATTTGACTAAATTATGAAAATGCTGTTTGAAACTCTTTAATTCTGATGTTTTATATGTGCTGTTCCTTGTTCTGCCAGGCACTGCTGAGTGCTGGGGATACAGAAGTGATTAAGACATGGCCCCCCGACCCCTTGGCTCTCTCAGCGCACCAGAGAAACAGAGGGGTGGGTGAGAGCACATCAGGAGGGTTTTGAAGTGTGAGGCCTAAAATGAATCTTAATTCATGTTTCCTCCACAAGAATGTATGCTTTTTGAGTGCAAAGATTTCTGCCTCACTGTCAGTGAGTTTCACTCAGTGTCTTGAATGCCTAGAATGGTTCCTAGGCATAGTTTGCAGTCACTATATATTGGCTGGATGGAGGAGAACATGCAGGATGTTGAATGGAAAGCAAAGAGAAATGTACTACACGCGGGACCTCAGTGGTCTTCCTTGTCTACATCTAGGCATCCTTTTTTTAAGTATCAAGGGAATGTTCTAAGAATAGGACTGTGGCATAGATGGCAGTCTAGGTAGCTGTGCTCTCCCTCCAGCTCATTCCCTTCACTGTGATGAGAGTTGCCACTTCAGACACTGGGAGGAAATGTGGACAGAGCTGAGAATTCCACTACCTTCAGCCCAGACCCTTCCCTTTTCTTCCCCTGCTCCAGTCAGGCACCCTGGCCTTCCCTTCCCACCCCTACCCTCGGCCTAACAGCACTGAGGGCAGTTCTGGGTGGATGTGAGTGAACTGGACCCACAGGACACATGCCAGTCTCTGATGGCTCAGGAGTGACTAATCATGTCAGGTCTTCCAGAGTGACTTTGTACTTGAATCACAATATAAAATCTGAAACGCCCATATTAAAGGAGATGTAAAAATGAACGTACCATCTCCTGGGGTTGGACAGACTCCACAATTGCTGACTCTTCTATATTTTGCAGGAATAGCATTTCTCGTTTCACATTCCCATAGGTCAACTCATCTGGAGATAATAAACTATTGTTTTCTGCAAAAAATTTCCTTTCCATAGTTTGCTCTGTAGACACTGGTTTTGCTGATAATGGCAGGCCAAAAGGCCTTAGACCAGCCCCCAGTCTTATGTGTTTAAGTAATGCACATGTGTATATGTGAGCACACATATATGTGCTCAAATGGCTGTCAGGGTGGAGAGCTGTGCTCACACACTCAGGATGCAGCGGTACTAAATTTGGTTTCACCAGTTTGGTTTGACCTGGTTCATGTAACTTCCCCAAGATGGAGAAGGCCAATGCCAGGATGAAGCAGCTTAAACGGCAGCTGGAGGAAGCAGAAGAAGAAGCTACGCGTGCCAATGCATCTCGGCGTAAGCTCCAGCGGGAACTGGATGATGCCACTGAGGCCAATGAGGGCCTGAGCCGTGAGGTCAGCACACTGAAGAACCGGCTGAGGTGAGCAACCTCGGGGACTTCCGTGAGAAGCACTGGGTCTCACAGAGTCTTCACTTAAAGCTTGCAATTACAGCCAAAATTGTAGGCTTAGGGTTTGGCTTTTCTAAAGTGGTTTACTTTTCTTGCTCTTAAATCACTTTCTGTTTATCCATTCAGGATTTTTGACCTTTAATAGCCCTAGGAAATAGAAAATAGGAAAACAGAAGAGGAACAGGCCCACTCTCTTTTTCCCATTTACTAGTGGACCATACAAACACACAAGGCTTGGGAACCATGTCAAGTGTCCATCCATGTTCAGACATCCATAGTGAGGAATGGTCCCAGCCTCCATTAAAAGGCAGGGTAGGAGCTCCTCGCAGGACCTGGCGCCATCAGCCCTCCTCCCATCTTCATCTCCACACTAGATCTGATGTGCAGCAGAGAAAGGGCAAAACATGAGAGAGCTAAAACTAAACTTCTTTCTCCCCCTAGAAGACCAGGTTAGCACAGGTATTGACAAACTGTAGCCCATGGCCAAATTCTGACGTGCCCTCCTTTTGTATAGCCAGTGAGGTAAGAATGGTTTTTACATTTATAAAGGGTTATTGAGAAAAAGTAAGAATGTGCAACAGAGACTTTATGCAGCCCACAATGCCTAAATAAAATATTTACTAGCTGTCCTTTATAGAAACGCTGACCCTTGATTAGCAGGTAGAGCTTTGCCTTAATCCATCTACTTCCTTACTGTTTCTGTCACAGCCTTAAATGGGATCAAGCCATCCCCAGTTCTGAGGACATCCTGCTCCATGTACACTGTGTGTTAGCCAGGATGATATTCCACAGGCAGGATGTAGGAGAGGTGGAAAAGCCCAGAGCCTTTCCTGATTATGCCCATCCACTCTAGGTCGTGTGTCCCGAAGAAGTTTGAAGTCATTATGTAATGGAACAACTTGACAGCCACATGTTTTTGTGTATTCACCCATGTGTCTACTTTTTGTTCTCACCAGGCGCGGTGGCCCAATCAGCTTCTCTTCAAGCCGATCTGGCCGGCGCCAGCTGCACATCGAAGGGGCTTCCCTAGAGCTGTCAGATGATGACACTGAGAGTAAGACCAGTGATGTTAATGAGACGCAGCCACCCCAGTCAGAGTAGTGTCACAGGAAGCCAATGGAGGCGATACAGTGGGACACGCAGGAACTCACCCAGCGCTAGCCTGCCTTGGGCCTCCTACAGATTTAGGAAATTGGCAAGCTACGGGATTCCTTACTAAAAGATCAACTGTGTCTTAAGGCTTTCCAGCCTACACATACTGTATCCTGCTTCAGATTTAGGTACAATTGCTCCTTTTTATATATATATACATACACAAAACATGCACATATTAAACAGATTGTCTCATCATTGCATCTATTTTCCATATATTCATCAAGAGACCATTTTATAATACATGTTAAGAAGAGAACCCTTTTTCAGACAAACTCCAGACCCTTGTTGCCAGTCGCTGGGTTATTGGGGCAGCCCCGTGGTTGTTGCTCAGTCGCTCTGCATGCTCTCTGTCATACAGACAGGTAACTTAGCTCTGTGTTCATGTGGCCCCTGACTCCTCAGCCACATCGTCTCTTAGAACATTGTGGAACCTAAACTGCACTTGTATCTCTCATTTCCTTCAAATAATGATCAACACTATTTCAGTGAGCAAACTGTGAAAGGGGCTTTGGAAAGATTAGGAGGGGTGGGTTGGATTAGGGGAAGCAGCATCCATTTGGGGTTACCATGCCCGTCTTCCTCGAGTTGGTGGTGTCCCCATATTTCTTCATGTGAACTGTTGTTGGCCAAGGCTGGTCTGTGCATAGAAAGGATAGTGGCCACGATGCAGCTGAGGCCCTGGGCAGCAGCAATCACATTGACTTCCCGATGGTCTCCTGAACCCTCTGGCTTTGTCGGTGTACTAGTCCTCATTTCAGAACAAGCAGCTGCATGCTCCTAAGCGGAAGTTACTGGAAGGCCCTCATGCTGTCAGCCAGGCTTTCATGCTGACCTTGCAAATTCAGCCGCTGCTTTAAGCCCAAAATGGGAATAATGGTTTTGTGTCCGAGACTTGTTCCAAGTTTGTCAGTGAGGTTTACAGAACCTCAAGAACAGATGTCATCTGCCTGAATGTTGACATGCCAGTGGATGTGAATCCTTTTTCATTTTTCCTTTTCCCTTCCCTTTGGACAGTGTTACAGTGAACATTTAGCATTCTGTTTTTGGTTGATAGTTAAGCAAACTGACATTACAGAAAGTGCCTTAGACACTACAGTACTAAGACAATGTTAAATATATTATTTGCCTCTGTAACAATTTAATGTATTAAGTTTGACTGTGCTTCATATCATGTACCTCTCTAGTCAAAGTGGTATTATAAACATTCAGTGACAATGAATCAGTGTTAATTATAAATCCCTAATCCTCTGCAATGTGCTTGAAAACACAAACATTTTGGGTTAAAAGCTTTAACATCTGTTAGGAAGAATTTGTCATGTGGGTTTGGAATCTTTGGTTTTACTCCTTTATGAATTGTACTGGCTGTTGACCACCAGACACCTGACTGCAAATATCTTTTCTTGTATTCCCATATTTCTAGACAATGATTTTTGTAAGACAATAAATTTATTCATTATAGATATTTACGCCTGCTCTATTTACTTGGAGGAAAAAAGCACCCGTTGAGAATAAACAGACCTCAATAAACAAGAATAATCATGTGAACATGGAATCTTGTTTTCTCACCTTCTGTTCTTGATTGATTTCCCATCCGTGATCTGATTGGAGGTTGGGAGATATACAAACTTAAAATGCTGACAGCCAGGCGCACTTCTCTGAGGGCTCTGCGCTCCCAGAAAGTGTCAGGACAAGTGAATTCTCTGGGCAGTTTTGGCTACAAGTCTTAAATCTCACCAGTGGCCTTTCTGGGGATGCATTGGGAAGGAAAGGGCCAGTAGGGCTAGAGAACCAACCGTTAATGGAAAAGGGAGCAATTTAGGGCTGCAGGAGGAAGGCTTTAGAAGCTGTTTACTGGATTAGAGTATTTTAAGAGATCCAAGAAGGTTCAGACTGCATTTTCAGGCAGGATACACCCTGAAAATGATTTGGGGAGGATTCAGTGGTAAGACCCAAGGACAGCCACTCTACTGTGGACCAGTTAGGATGGGCTGGAGAGAAGTAACTATGGGAGCACAAAATCATGGAGAGAATGCTGGGTTTTTATTCCGCAACAGTCTTAGGTTAGGCTGGTTCTAGTGGTATAAGGCATATACCCAAGTTTCTTGGCAGTGCTGGGGATGTTAAAAAAAAATGAGCAAAAGCATTCTTTTCCTGTGTCACCACCATGGGGAAAAAGGGTGAGTTGCTTCATTTGTGTTCTCACCCTCACTATTCAGTATCATAGTCCAGGTGTTTGTGAAATTCAGAGGCTGATTTTTCTCAAAAAGTAAGAATGCTTCCCACCAGGCTAGTTTAACTGGCATTAATGTCACTGTTTCCCAACTACTCAGCCTGTCAGAAGAAACATGGAATCTACATTGACTAATCCCAGTTCCTGATTGTAGAGATGCTAATGCTAACTAGAAGGAACTTTACTAAACAAAAACCACCACTTCATAGGGAGGAAAGGTGGTTCTTAAAAGCCTTTGTTGGGCATTTAAAGCACAAGGAAGACCGATTATGGAAGCTGGGTTTTGAGTGTATCAAAGACTCAAAGAAGTTGGCCAGCTTCTACCCAGCAAGAGTAGTTCATAGTAAAGAGGAATTCAGGCAAGACTTAGGAAAGCCTTATCCTTTGTTGAGATGAAGTCTAGATAAAACTCTGTGGAGGTTTTAACTTGGAGCTGTCATGCTAAATGCTCTGTCTGCCCTTGCCACATCATAGGCACTTCTTTTAATGCATACACTCCAGGAAATTATTTTAAATGGCTTAGGTAAGGATAACACACCTGTTATTCCTAGTCTGACTGGCTTGAGGGCATACTTCTGAAACCCTGACATCAGAAAGATTCTAGAGCCCTACCTTTCCTTTCTATCACTAATTTTCCCCTTCTCTGGAAACCTCAGCTAAGATAAAGTGTGAGCCAGAAGACCAAATTATTCTCACAGCCAGCCCACCCTTTCTCTGGGAATGACTGACCCATTGCCCCTGCCTCCTAAAGCCAAAGTAGCTGGGACACAGATATTATCTGTATCAAGATTAGGAAAGAGAATCTGAGTTCAAATTTGTCAAGCTCTGGGAGGAACCACCACTTCCTGTCCCACCCTGACCCCCTAAAAAAGAAAAATTGAAATCTTTAGGAAGTGGAGAGGAGGTTTCTTCCCCTACCTCCAGGCAGGTCTGAGAGCGAAACCTGTGGCTGAGACCCTGTGAGAGTCCCCATCCACAAAGGCTTCCTAGTCACTCTGGGGAGAACATCTGCTTTTGCTCAAATGCTACGTCTTGTGACAGCTGTCAGGACCAGACAGGGCAGTCCACTTCCTTGCGTAGCCTCATGTCATTTGAGAATCTAGCAAGTCATGCGAAGTGTCTCATAGGATTCTTGTCAGAAATCTAATATGAAACTATCAAGGGTATATTGACATAAGTTTTCAAAGACAATGTTAATTAGAAGGCCTGTGTTCCATAAGCAAAAAATGTGACCACGTCCTTCAACCCTTATTGAGACTAGAAATTCACGTTTGATTCATTAGAGCACTGAGCAAAGTAGCCCGATAACAGACTCTAATTCCTGCTGACTGGATGTTATGAAATCTCATTCGAGATATAAAGTGACATAATCTAACTATTAAACTCAGGGTCTAACAAACATCCAAGCAGAGCACTGCCTCCTTGAAAGTACCAATATGGCATAGGTTCTAAGACACCCTTGTTCTCACATATGTAAACTCATGTGTCTCACAATCAACGCCAGCAGGTGGCAGTTGTAACATGGTTGTCATGGCCTGCAGCCTCCTGATAAGGTCAATAAAGCCCAGCATCAGATCTTGTAGAATAGGTATCAGCAGCTTATAAGAAAATTCTGGAACAACAGACTATGCTTTTCAGAAACATCACCAACGCTCACCATGACACAGAGGAAGGCACTGCTCGGGAAAACAATCAAGGACAACTCTGGGTCAAAACATGGTTCAGGACGTCAGAATCACAATGTGAAGTTTTAGGACTATCCCATTTCCCTTTCTGTATATAAATTAGTGTGACACGATGAAAATTTGTCTAAAGAAATCTAAAAGAGCACTCAATAAATATAAGAAGTCTAAATGATAAGCATTTTCATAGCATATTCTAATCAGCACATTTTTCTTAATGGTTCACAAAATAAAGGTGTGTCTTACAATTGCTGGTGTTTGAGACTCTGAAATACAGTACTCTCCTCACTAGGCTGGTGCTGGGTTGGAGCCTGGAGGAATCTGAATTTTAAAATTTCCCCAAGTGTGACTGAGCCGGTCACCCGATAGGGGGCCTCTGTGTGTGCTACTTGCTCAAATCTCTAAACTCCTCAGCACAAGTTTTCAGGCCAAATTGGGTAATGAAAAAATATCAGTCTCATTACTTCAGTAAATTTTTAAAAAATGAATTTGGGCAACTTTACAGGAAAAAAGTAGAATTCTGAAGTATTTGCATCTTTTTAATTTCACTTCTGATTTTTTTAGAAAGCTGCAATTCACATATTCATCTATTTTGTGTCCTTTTCCCATTGGTCATTTCCACTCTCATGTATTAGCACATCTGCACACTTAGATTCAGTGGCTCTATAGTATTCTTCAGCTAATAAGTCATCCTGACCATTCCCCTACCAACGCTTACTTGATATTGCTACTGAGATTGATTTTATTCCTACTACCACAGAATAGTATCCCAAAAGAAAAGTGTTTTGTAGCTTATCACCTTGTTAGATTGATTCAAGACTTAAAATAATTTAGTGACACCAATAATGTAAAAGTGTACCTATTCCCCTAAATTCTAGATGACAGTGAGATCTGCTGGTTCTTTTTCATAATTAAAACAATCACATTTTTAAACCTAAAAAGTTTCTTAGCTCCATCGTGTACTGACAGGGAACAACGGTGCTCTTAGCTAATTTGGACATCACTCATCTGACTGTTTATACAAGCATGTGCCAGAAAACCTACTGCCCGGGCCTGCCAGCCCAGCACCCCAGGCCTCCACCTGTAAATCATGATCCAGGCACAATCTCCGTATTTTAATGGGACAACAATCAAACTTGATACCTGATTACAAACAACCCACAAGTAAATAAGTTAAATTTCTGTTCAGTTTGCATCATGTTTCCCTTGGTGAAGGCTTCAGAGCTGACAGGAAACATTAACATAACTCCTATGGGTACAGACATAGCGGGATACAACATGACTCAAATTGTAACCCATGTGGCACAAACCCACTTGGGCCACCAAAACCAGCACAAAAGCTTTGTTGTTTTCACATTTGTCTCTTCACATGTGCTATCTTATAAAGGAAGTCTGTTATATTAATATTTACTCAAGACTTTTTCCTTAACATTTAATAAAGTGCTACTATATTCCCATAGATAACATTTTTAATAGTTATAGGACCAGTTTTCAGATAAGATGCTTTAAGTCATTGGAAGATGATTTACAAAGATGCCTCCTCCCCTGCTCCCATTTTTAGGAAAGAATCAACACATCTAAATTTTAAAGCTCAAGCTAGTGTTCTCAATTTTTTTTAACCTTTTAGACAAACAGAAAAACAATCTTTGAAGTAAAAGCTAGAGTTCAGAAGATGTTATCTTAACATCTTCCAGGCAGTGAAAACCAATGACTGCTCATACCCACCTCCCTTTCTGGCCTTGTTCCCACCAACAGCCAAACTGGCTGTTCTCAGTTTTAGCCAGGCAGAATAGATCTGGCAATAGGATACTCCCTAAAGCTGTGGCTCCACCTCAAGACAGCTCCCCTTCCCCAGAGATGCCAGCTTCCACCTTAGTTCTCAGAAGATGCTAATGGCATCTCTGGGACGACTTCTGAGAGGAGCATAGTCAAACAAGCACAAGATTGGAAGAGGAGGGGTGGATGAACCATATTCCTCCTTATAAGCTGATTCAAAAATCAGCTCATCTCCTGAGGCGCACAACAGTAAAGGCCAGCGAGGCCTCAAGTTTGGAAAAGTGGAGAGTACAGCAAAAAAAGACACTGAGCTCATTTCCAATCCTGGCTTTTCTATGAACAAGCTGTGTGAGTTCAGGCTAGTCACTTAAATTCTACGCTCACCTTCCATTCTGTAAACTGAGGTAAAACCAGCTCATCCTACTTCTCAGGTTACCTGTATCTAGTCCTCACATGCTTCATTTGTGATTCAACACCCCACTTTGGCTTCTGGCTCTGAACTAAGTTGGTGGGGTATAATTTCAGACCACTCTGAGCGAAAACGTGGAGCGCTGGCTCCTACTCTCATGCAAGAAGACATTTCAGGAGCAAGGGATGGATGTGACTGGGTGATGAGATGAAAATATGTGGAAGACTAACCCCCTCCATGCAGGGGAGACTACCACATGGATCCAGCTCAAGGGAAAGATCACTCCCAAAGGTTTCGTAAGAGCCAGGCAAACCTGAGCATTGGGAAGCCCTAGCTAGGAAGAGAACCCACTCAGACACAGGCGGCTGGTAAGCAATCTTTAGCTAGATGGGCAAACAGTATATACTAGTTTTCATGCCAGGTAGCAAATGCTCTATCTGAGCAAGTACAAATAATCTGAACAGGAAGCTGAATATGAGGCCAGAGGAGCCAACCAGCTTCCTCACGGGGTTGTATGCCAAGGGCTGCTGCAGCTATAAAAAAATTAGAGTGTGTGGGGGTCTCTACCTTAAGGGACTAGAAACATGCCCTGTAGCATACTTCTGCCCTTTCATAAAGCTGGCCTATGCTCTCCTGGACATGAAGCAGTGGTGATGTCCAGTAAATGACACATGGGCCTCTTCAGCCAGAGCCCCTTCGCCTGCCATCATCTGACTGAACAACTGACAGGACCATCTGGATGAGATGATCTCAGGGGTGTTCAGCTGGAAAGGAACTGAGAAATCACTGGGGAGCCAGGGACAAGGAATCAGGACTCCAGAACTTATTCTTGCTTTAACCAGAGTAGCAATACTTGTGTGTTAGGTTTGGAGTTCCTGCATTAACAAAGACGTCTGCCAAATGTTTACGCCTCTGAACTAAATAAATTCTTCCAATGATGGTTATAAAATAAGCTGGAAATTGCTGCCCATCATTAAGAGACTTTCTTTTCAACTGCTTGGCCAGCATTACTGAGCACAGCACACACACCACTGCAAGTGTCTCTCAGTGAGGCAGCTCATGGCAAAATCTCCAAGTAGAACTAACAGAAGTTATTCCTGCCCAGTTCTAAGAAATTTTTAAAAATGTATCCTACTCAAAGTTTTTTATTCACTTAGGAATTCAATTCACTTACTTTGTATTACTTATAGTTTTAAAACTACACACTATACTGTTTATGCTCTTTATTATAAGCAATGTTCAGAATCTGATACATTTGTACAGACTCCATTTACAAGTTTAAGTCCAGTCACCCTGTTTCCTGCTACCAAACATCTGGCACCTTTTCTCACTTGCCAACGTCAACCTGAGAGATGAGAAGCCCAGCTCCAAGTAAACTCTAATCCCAGAACACCAACACATGTCATGAAAGGCAGCACAGCCAGAGGACCAGCTCCTGGATCCACCATGGTTGCCCCATGACCTAGTCCCAATCCTTCCTTCCCAGATTTGCACGAGGGGCCTGGGCCACTCTCAGGCTGATCCTGGAAATCAAAGCTAAGAGAAATCAGCACTGAGAATCAGCATGTGACCATTTGCTCAGTACATAAGACATCTTCTGAAGCTGCCTGAATTGTCTTTGCCCCATTCCACAGCTGCTGTCCACCCACATGTCCCATGTCAGAGCAAAAGTGACATCTGAACCTGACTTTGTAACTCTAGCTCTTCTCTCAAAGGATGGCAGAAACCCAATAAAGCAACCTTGATACTTTTTTTTGTGAAATTTATTGTTTCCACATTAAAAGATTTTTTGAGGGGAAGTATTTTTTTTAACCACATGATGATCCTATACAGCTGCCCAGAATAGGACACCATCATAAGTCATTAACATGCCATATGAGTTCTGAATAAATAAAAGCTACAAAGCCCAAGTTATATACAAATATCTTAGGCAATAATGTTTACAAACCTATGTACAATAAAACAATGTAAACAGTAAATGCAGCATGAGAGTAATCAAAGGATGCACAGGGACAACCACTTATGGTCAGTCTGCCCCCCTCGCCCCCAGGTGCTGGCACCAGCCGACCCCTGGAATCAGGCCACTCAACTCTTCCTAACACAACTGGACAGGCCCTCAGAAGGCAAAGCAAAAAAGCTCTGAAGATGTCATTTAACTAAAGGACCAGAAAGCTGGCAAAGAGGTTGCCAGCCCTGTGTGTACCAGACCCCAGAGACTCCTGCCATTTGGGGCTCAGATAGGCTGCTCTGAGAGGCAAGTCAATGGAATGATAACTGCTAAAGTAAAATCAGAAGGTGCAGAAAATGTTCCCTAATTCAGTGACCTTCCTGACTCTTTGCCAGCAACAGGCCCAAACTGTGTGGGGTGGAGTTGGGGGACACATGATCATGAGCACTGAAGATGCTTGGGTGGGAGCTCAGGAGGGCACACGTCGACCTGATTTGGGGGAGAACTTCTAGAAGATTTGCAATGTCCTAAATACAACTAAATCCTATCAGTACAGCAGTAGAGCAGGGTAGGAGCTATGAGGCAGGTGTGATGAATGGGTACTTCTGCATCCAGTGACCAAGTAATACACGTATGTATCACCTTGTGACCCACAAAAGTGCAATCATGTGAAACCAACGGCACTACGGCGAGAAGAGAAAATAGCCAGTATTGATATCGCGCAGAGTCCTGGGGCTGGGCAGGGCCCAGCAGCCACCACTGCATGCAGCCTGCCCTCTGCCTGCCATGGGGAGGCAGAGAGAGGGGCACAGGCTGGGCCCAGGCACCGAAGGGTGAGGCGTGGGTGTCCTGGATTGTTGGAGGAGGGCAGGAGCCCCCACCTGGAGGTTGGGCATTCACACGCTGAGAGGCAGCATACCCGGTGCCGACGATGGGCGTGAGGATCCCAGACCAGGAGGAGGAGGAGCTGGGTCGAAGCCGTTTACTGCCCTGTGGGGGTGACCAGGGCAGAGAAGGGAAGGGAAGAGAAAGAGAGACTGTCATTTATAATCACTCAACACACAGCAAGAAATTCATTTGCTCTCTAAAACTACTCTTCTCCCACAGTAGAATCCTGACAACCCAAGGGAGAGTGGCTACCCAGAAGTCATCAACTGGTTAAAGACTTAAGGATTCAGTGATCCTGGGGTAATGAGACTATATGCTTCCTTCTCAGTAACTTCATCACACTGGCCACTCAGCTACAGCCCTGATTTTTTTCCCCATACACTAGGTCTAAATGTCTGCCAGTAGGGAGCTAATTAAATAAATGGTACAACTAAACAATTAAATAGTATATGACCATTAAAAACACATTCCACAGAGTTCTTTAATAGCATGGGAAAATATTCAGAATGTAACTAATGCTAGGTAGAAAAGGTTACCAAACCATTTATGTTCAAAAAAAAAGTAGTATATATTCTTCATTCTAGACTATAGCCCTTATATAGATAGATATTACTATCTATGTAGCCAAATCTAGAATATGTGGGAATACACACACACACACACACACATGCATATACATAAAACCATATAAATTATAAAAGGAAATTTTAACAATAGTTACTTTTCTTCCCTCTGGGTTATAGGTAAATTTTATTTACTATTTTGTACTTTTTTATTGTTTTCCAAATCTCCTACAATATACATGAAAACCTAATTGGGGGGGGAGTAATATTTAACTGTTAAGCAAGCAAAGCATTATGGGTAGTCTTCTCTGCAGACTCATGAACAACCAGACCAGTCCAGCACAACAGCCTTCAACTAGGGCCCAGCACTCAAGGCCAGTGATGAGGAACACCCCACCTCAGGCCCACCCACCTAGCAGCACAGATACGGGAAGCAGTGAGGGAGTGAGTGCAAGATCAGGAACCTCTCCCAAGAAGCCACTTCAGCTTTTCCATCCTGAAAAACTTCCTAGGAAAACTGTCCCACTAGCAATTTAGGAGATGCAGCCAACTGCAAAGGGCACACTACATCACACCTGCCCTCTGTTGTCCACCCAACCCACTCATTAGAGGGGTGCAGGGAGTTGAATATGGACTCATGGAGGAAGGTTCTCTTACAAAAAATGCAGACACACATTCCCCACAAAGATAACTATTTGGTACACTGATGAGGTGAGTGTAATCTCAGAGAAACAGGCATGCAGAGAGACTTGACAAATGAGCCTCGACTGCTTTGAACAAACAGTTAATGCCTGAAGAAACTAACTTCAGAGTATAGATTTCGAGTTTAAAATCGAGTACCCACACATAGGCCAAGAACAACAGGAGGGGCTCTGACACATGTAATTTCTCCCTGCTGTACATTTTCCTACCTCAGTGATACACACCCAGGATGTTCCCTTTCCTTTCAGGGACTAGGGGAGTTCTAATATATGAGCCTCATCATATTTGAAAACTTTAAATCATCCCTCTCTATTCTGCAAAAGCTATGTGTCTGTGTCTCCTCTGGGGCCACATCTTATATGCCATTATAGCCTTCACATAATGATCTGTCATTTGTCCAAATAGTCCTAGAACCTCAAAGCCTGCTTCTCCCAAAGCCTTGGAGAAAACTAGGCAGCCCTCACAAACCTCAGCTTTAAACACATGAACATCTCATTCCCGGCTTCAGAGCATGGCAGCAGGGCAGAGCAGCTGTACTAAAGACAGCCCCCAAAACTTGGCAGAAAGGAAACACTGTCGGATGCCAAAAGGCCCTGGCACCTGTTCCACCGGGGTGTGCAAAAGCAGCAACCATAAGGTTGGCTCTGCATGCAGGTTTAGGACTGAGATGCAGCATTTTTGAGCTAGACAGATCTTTAAAGAACATCAAGTTCATCCCTGTTGTTATACTGCTAAGAAAACCAAAGCAGGAGAAGGTCTAGCCATTCACCTGAGCTTACTCAAGCCCATCAATGGGGAAGGGAGCCCAAAATCTCCCTTCAGATCCCCAGGTCATTATCCTTTCCCAGTCTCCTCCTGGCCAGAGGACATCTGACAGCCCTCAGTGAGCAACCACTTTGATGCTCCCAACGCAGGTCAGCTCTAATGGAAAAAATAAGCAGTGCAATCCAAAATACAAAGGGAAAATAAGAATCTAGATGTAATTTCTCTATATGGAAGGAAATGAGAATTCTGACTTGCAGGTTGGGTAGAATAGAGAATAAAAGCACCTCTTTTCTCAGTCAAGAAGTGGGAAGTAGAAGACCAGAGGGAGGATAAAGTTGACACTAGAGGTAGGATTGTCAGTCTGCTGAGGTCCCTTCAGGGAACTGCAAAGTTGTGCAATGGGGGAAAGGTTTCCGAGAGAAGAACCACTTCCATACTTGCCACATTTGCTTTCAGGGAACAGCAAAAGAGCCGAAGGGAAAGGTCCCAGTGGACAACATAAGATTGAATAGAGAAAGAACAGGCAGGGATGGAGATACAGATCTGGGAATCATCTATGTAAAAAAGGTTCTAGAAATTATGAAATTTGATGGCCTCACCACTAAATCTAGTTAAAGAGTCTGAAAAATAGAGAATCCAGCTGAGAAAAGGAACTAAGGTCAGTTGTAAAATGGCAAGAGGAGACAAGAAAAGGGGAAAAAACCAAGACACGTTTAGAAGCTAGTCAAGAGGACAATAAATCAAACACAACAGAAATAAAGTATGGACACTAAATCCATCAAAGAAGCAAGGCACAGTATACCTGAGAGGGCAGCAGAAAAAGGATGAGAGTGGGCTACAGCTAATTCAGGAGAGCAGGCAGACACATTGCAGACCCCAGTCTCCCTAGTCAGATGGATAAATGGAAGCTCAGTGAAGCTCCAGCCAGCTACAGTCCTCTGCCCAGGCTCTGCAAACTGAAATGTACATTCCTGAAAAATAAGGCAGATCCTACACATGTCCCCAACTACCATTCCAATTTACTATGAAAAAAAAGAGCAAAGAGGGGTGAGTCCCCGCACAGCAAGGCTCCGTAATCATTAGTGCCTATTTTGAGAAAAGACGACACACTCGGTAACAGGAAGAACCCCAGGCCCACAAAGACAGCCAAATGTGGTCCCAGGGTCTAAGAGTGACTCCTGACCCCCACCCCAAAACTCCTAGCATCATCACTATAGCATAGGACCCTACATCAGGAGTGCCATCAGGCCTGCTATTCACAATGGCCCCAGGACCACTATGGCTAATTTGTTTTTATTCTGAACAGTTGAAACAATCAAGTCAAACAGGAACTTGAAAGCTCACTCACGGGCTATAAGTTGGTTAAAGCAGAGCCAGCCCCATGCAGTTAATAAAAACAATTTGTTAATGTGTCTTCCACCACACATCATGATTAAGAAGAATGAAAAAGAGCACAGCAAACAAATTCAATTACCCATGAACAACGTGGGAAATATGACTTTTTCTTGCCTGATAAAAAAAGGAAAAAACATTAAACGTCAATACAAATACTATGTTCACACCATGCCCTAAAACTGGTCTATGCCCACCTATCTACCTGAAAGAAATCACATTGGCTTACAAAATCAGGGTAAGTAATACATAAGAAACTAAATAAAAAGCTAAGGTGAAAAAATGTTTTGGAGAGAACTCACGTGACTATACTACACATGAATTTGTATCCTTTTATATGAGTGATATGAAGGGCTACTAGTGGTTGTAGGAAACAGAGCAACACCTGGGAGGGAGGCCCAGCAAGCCATATTTTAGGAACTAGAAAAGATGATCACAGACTAGATAAAATCCTGATTCCAAAAAGTTCTCAAATAACCAGAACTTAAAGAATATTTTCTAATCCCATAAAGCAATATATAATAATAAGATACACTGTTTTATGTAGAAAGGCCTCACTGCATCTGAAGATTCTGAGGGAGGTGGGAGGGCAGGGTGTATACATGTACATTCACATACATGCACATGCACACAAACTGACTTTGATTGTTTCCCCAAAACAATGCTCCTATACATCACTAGGCGCACTAGTAAAACTACAGTGACTGTGCTACAGACACTCTTTAGGAGTAAGAGGCAGGGCAGGCACACTCTAGAGCCAAAGACTTTTCAAAATGAAGTTTTTTTTTTTTCATGCTGCTGAAACTACAAGCTACACTTCTATAAAAACTGGCATTTCTTCTTTTAACCTGCCAGATTTAATAATGGAGCTGGATATCTCCCCTCTTCCTTTTACAGCTGGTACATACTATCATGGTTTTTACCTAGTCAACAGGTCTGCAGGAAGAAAGGCCAGACATGAAAAGCCAGGCAGGCCAGAAGGAAACCAGAATCAAAGCAAAGCAGCAAGGAGTAAGAACACAGCAAAACCCAGAAAAGAGTTAACCTCGGGAATATGGCAACTAGACAAATGCTACTCAACAGGTTAATATTTCAGTGTATAGATATAATGCATTTATCATATAAACTGAACACTTGAGGAAAGATCAGCCCACAAGAGCATATTTAATTCTTAATAGAAACAATAGTTAAAAAATTGTATTATTTAAGCCAAAACTAAATATCATCTATAACTATTCCTATCGGGAAGTACATCTCCAGGTTGAGTTCAGGAAATAAAGCCTATACCTGCATCTAGGATGCTCCCCAGGGGCCAAGGGTTCTCTGTGACAGTGCCCAAGGCCCACTTACTGGTTCCAGGTTACTCTGAGTCCTCTGTGGCTACCTAAGACTGGGTTCATCAGTGGGCAATGACTACCCCGGTGCTCTGCATCAGGGGTCAAGTGGAAGCCAGTCTCTAAAGAAAACAAGAGCAGTGAGCCTGAACTGACAATGTTATCCCTTCTTCATCATGACTGTTTTAAGGACTTTCTACATGCAAAACTATCTGTCTGGCCAATCCATTTGTTTCATATCTATTCTCACATATAAGATGCGGTACTAGGCAAGAAATGTAATTCCAGATAGAGACTAATAACTACTCTATTGGAGGAAATTACAAGTTGCAGGAAAAAATAATTAGGCACTGTTTCCAACACTCAGAAAGACTACCCCTAAACTTTCCCTGTATTGTTTGGGGTAAGTAGCAACTCTAATGTCAAAAATCTATTTATTCCATTTACCATTATAGTATAAAAATGAGTCCTCCTCAAGACTGCCTGAAACTCCTAAACTTGAGGAAAATTAATTTTATACTTACTCACCCTGAGGAACCCCAATGGTTAGAATAAAGTTCTGATTTATATATTAATATTTTAGAATGTGCTTCTTAATGAAATATGTATACTTCAAAGTAGAATTCTCTAAAAAGAGAGAAACCAGAACACTCATTCCAGAAGGGTGGACAATAGGAAGCTTTTTAGGGTAGACTGTGTACCAAATCAGATCCTCCATAAATGTGCCATTACTAAAGAAAGCAGACCATAAAAGCTCCTTTAAGAAACTAAAAATTTCTAGAGTTGTATCTGTATTACTTTTACAGAACAAGAAGAATAAAGAGTCTCTATAACTCAAAGCAGAGACAGTGGCAAAGAATCATGGTGCCTCAGTTGCTGTTCCAATAATAGCTACTTAGGTAAGTAACTAACATGGTCGGTCGGCATCCCTAGACCACAGGTCTTAACTAGTTATTTAAATTACAGCACACCCAAAAAAAAAGAGTATAACCATGCAATTTTTTTTTCATTGCGACAGAACAATATGCACTAACATAGAAAGATATTGGCAATATAAGATGATAGGCATGTTGAAGAACATACTTAAAGCATAATCCCATAAATTTTAAAAGTACAGAAGATGCATAAAAATATGATTATACATGCCTAACTATAAGGATGCAAAAATAGTGAAAACAAAAACATATTTTTAACTTTACTTCTGTACCAACTGAAATTTTTTGCATTAAGAATGTATCACTACTTCACTGTTAAGACTTTTTCTCTATTCCCCAAAACCATCTTCACATACAAAAGATGTGTCTCCTAAACTGTATTTGATCTTGTGGTTTTATATTTTTCTAAAATCTTCAGACAGAAGGTTTGTTGCAGAGTTTCCATATATATATGATTATGATGTTCTCTTCTACCCTTAACAAGTATTTACTAGAAAAGTCTACTAGCCTATAAGCACTTTGAGAACAAAGATCATATCATAAGCATCTTTAATCCCCAGAGCCTAACACTGCTGCTTCCCAAGACAGAAGCTTCAGAGTCAGGGTTCCCAGGGCAACAGACTCCATGGGGACTAGAAGGCAACAACAAATTTCATGTCCTCTGAGATCTGAATGATAACAGGCTTCAAGTAGATTTATCAAACTGAGTTTACATTTTCAAAGTTTGAAAAAGCTCACTTAATAATGTGCAACTTTACTATTCAAAAAATTATTTTAAATTTCCAAGACTTACCCTTTGTCGAAGAAAGATGTATGCCCTGATCTAGAGAACTTTGTGCCGTTACTATTCATCACCCCGCAGTTAACATTCCCTGAAATATAGGATTTTCGCGATGCTTGGTCCTTTGCAAAATTCCTGCAAGCTGCTAATTTGGATTCTAAAGCCTATAAAAGAAAGAAGGAATGATCTGGTTGTCAAAACAGTAGCTGCACATAAAAATTTGCATTTCAAACCATTTCTATTTCAAGACTCAAACCTTACTCTCTCAGTTGACATAGTGGCTACTTAAGCCATCCATAATCAATCACCTTTCTAATAGAAAGAAGAAATGTTTATACTGGCTCCCTTTCTAAAATGAGCTCAGAATATTTTACTTATTCCTCTCAGTATTACTGAGGGATACAAATATAATCCTCACTCACGGCTAAGAAAAATGTGGCACAAAGAAAGATCCCAGATCTCTTGACCCCCATCCATTATTTCTGAGTTGTGAACTGTTCTGTTAGTTGGCTAGTTAGGGGTGTGAGTATGTGCATGTGTGTGTGGGGGGGGGGGGAGGGGGGTTGGGGGGTTGTGCAAGCACTATAAAGAAAGCAAAAACATCACTTGAGAATTTTTGTAAAGCAGACGTTCTTTCCATAGGGCTTCAGTTTAGTTATTTCTACAACATCAGAATGAATGACAGCATTTATAACACCTCCCATGAAGTTAAAAGCTATTCTATTTGAGAACACAGTGTAAATGTCTGATACCCTTTGTCTATAATTAAATACCTCACCTGAAAATGACACCATCTCTTTAGGATTTACCTGTAAATTGGGTGCCCTTCTTGGCACCTGTCACCACAACACCTGGCCAGTGCCAGGCTCTACAAACAGATGGCATGAGGAGAACAGGAGTTCCTCATTTATTTCCATCACACACAGATAGCACCAACTCCCCCTTTCCCATAAACACTTTGAGCAATTCAAACCCCTCTCCCTGACAAAAAAATAAAAAACAAAAAATACTCCATTCTTATTACCCATGACACTAAGGGATTAGCAATGTACAGATAAATTAAACCCACAGATAACATATTCACTTTGCAAATCCTCTTCCCATAATTTCAGTAAGAGCTGTTAACAGAAACAAAAAACAAATTCCTTTTTCTCTTTCCTAAAACAAAAATACAATGACCTAGTAAAATAAGAACAGAACAAAGAGAGGTAATAACTTTGTAGGATAAGTTTTGAATAAGCATTATTTCAGCAACATGTTAAATATACCCATCCACAGTAAAAACTAAGAGCCATTAATTTCCTATCTTCAAGACACTCGTTCATTCAAATATGTGCTGAGCATCTATCATATAGTAGGCATAAGCTGTGTATGAGACATTAGTGAGACACCCAGTGCAAGTACTGGGTCTGGCACTCAAGGGAAAAGAGTGATATAGAAATCAAGATTTAGGAGATATCTATACCAGGTAGTAGACAAAAATCATGGTTGTGATTAATAAGATCAGAAAATTAAGGACAGAACTCTGAATAAAATCAACAATGAAAGAGTGGACAGATTAAGACACAACAGGATGACAAAGGGATTGGTAAGGGATTGGTAAGAAGTTGGAAAGCAGGCAGGACACAGCATCAGAGAAACAGAAGAAAGGCAGCATTCCAAAAACAAAAAGTCAATGTTGAATGTTTCAAATAAAATTAAAACAGAACAACATCCATTGGATTTGACAGAACTGAGATTATCATCAATGAGCAATTTCAGTGGCATGGGCAGGGAACAGAGCTCAGACTAGGATATCTGGGGAGTGTGCTTGTAGTCAAAAATGCTAACAATAAATGGAGACATGCTTTCAAAAACCTGGCTGTGAAGAAAAGAAATAGGATAATGACTAAAGAGAGGTGTAGGGTTAAAAGGAAAAAACAGCTGCTTTTATTTTTGCCTAAGATAAAAAAATTTATATAATATGTGACACATAAATATTAACATAATGGAGAGCAAAAGGCTGAAGACACAGGAGCCAGGAAGATGACAAGGCTGAAAGGAATGGGACCCAAAGCACAGAGGAACAAAATTAGGCATGGGCAGAAATATGACACTTTTACCACTGAAATAAAAAGGAAGAATGGCTACAAACAGAGGTAAGAGGAGAGTAATAAAAGAAGGCAAGAGAAAAAAAACAAAACTTTAAATTGGATGGCCTTGATTTATCATGCAAGATTGGGGAGGAGGCTTCCAAGTAGTTCAAGTCAGTAGACGAATAGAGCAAAGAAGAAGAAAATGAAATATTCATAAAAGCATGCTGGAGCTGGCAGATAACAGCAGACCAAAAGTTTCAATGACATCCTGGAAGGCAGACTGTCAGCTAAATAGGTAAATCATGCAAGGACACCAAGTTTAACTTTCATGCACCATTTCTGGACAAATTACTTAACATATTAAAGCAAAACAAAAAAGAACAAAGAAAGATAACAACTTGGGGTCAAGGAATAGGCAGAATTAATCAAAGAGTATATAATGAAGAGAAATGCAAGGGTGACAGTCATGCAGCAGCCCTAGAAGCATATTAAAGCTTTCCACAAAGAGTGTAAATAAGAAGCTGGAAGATATGAGATATTGCAAAGAAATAGTACACTTCTTCTATGCACAAGGAAAAAAAAGGTAATTAGAGATGCTAGAAAAAAAGAAAAAAACATATAATTCAGCTCTGACACAAATACCAAAAAAACCTGGTATGATTTTGAGTAAATGATAAAGATCAAAATGCTTAAGCCATCTGTTAACAGCACAAATAAAATGACCCAGGAGGCCAGCTCTTCCTCTATGTTTTAATATATACATGGACAGAATATAATGCTATTGACTGATTTTCAATTTTTAAAACCAACCAACGGAGAGTTCCAGAAGGGACAGAGAGACACCCACACAATAAGGAATTGAGATAGAATCTAATAAAGTCAGAAACAGAGGTTTTATATTTTAAATTACAAAAATGACTAACAAGAACAAAAAATAAAAATAAAAAATTGGGAAGATGTAAGTTAAATTCCTCATCTTATTGCTGAAAGTTGATAAGATACAGAAAAATAAACATATCATTTCAAATTATAGAGGTAAATACCATAACTCCTACAACAATGAGATAAAAAATGGTTATCTTAGGAGTGAAGAAAAATTACTCTATGTACTGTATGAATGACTTGAGCAATTAATTACTCTTTACAATAACTTTAAAATACAGATTTAATCTAACAGTTAAAAATAATTTTATGAGCCAGAAAAGATAAACATAGGACCTTGTATCTTGGCCTTCTATTTCTACTACATATAAAATACAATGCAATTTCTGCTTTTTTCAGAAAGTATCTCACACACAACAAAAAATAAGTGAAGTGGGTAGTAGATAGGAAGTTTTGGGGGTAGATTATTGAAAAGAGAGTTACAGTCACTGAGGGAAATAAGAAAGGGAACTAATGCAAGAAATGCTAACTTATATCCACACCAAATGAAGAAAAGGAGAAGTCCAATTTCTTGACTGATCCAGACTGCAGGTCTCCTCCATCACCAAAAAGACCATGACCAACAGTAACAGAGTAAGCAATCTCTGGGATCACAGATACGAGTGGGAGCAAAGTGAAAGCAAAAGAGCACCAAAAAAACCTCTTGATAAGGTTTAAGTACTACTCTCTTGATAAGGTCAAAGAGTAAGTATTATACAGAGTAAAAAACTGAGTAAGCAAAAAAACAAGTTTAATATTTCGAAAGCCAAACTGTTCTGGAATACAAGGTTACAGCCATGGAGATGGCACTGAAGTTGAGATGGCCAAGGAGCAGTAAGACAGGCACGACTAAGAGCAGAAAGTCATGCCATGAGGCAGTGCTAAAGTTCTACAAAGCAAAAGCTCAGGGATCACTAGGATGATGATAGACAACAGCCAAGAACAGGATTAGAGGGCAGTGTAAAACATAAAGCAGAAAGTATTTTAGGGAAAAAATGGAGGAGTCACGGTGTCTTAGACATGAAGAATGCCCAGTGAGAACTTAGGAGCTCAGCATGCAGGACCTTCTGCAGAGACAGTGGCAAACCCAAGCCCTGGAGGTGTTTGTCTGGACCAGTCTCAGCTGGTCACTGGATGCTTTTGCTTCTCAGCTTTATTATAGCCTTTACCACAAAAAGGTATCATCTGTTCTTCCCTCACTTCAAATTAAGAAATAATTCAATACCTTGGAAGCTGAAACACCTAATGATAAATAATTGAATGCTTACCCCTACTTTCCGTAAGAGATCCCCCACGATATTTAGTGCTGATATCCTAGCTGAAGGAGTTAGTGGACTGGTACCAAAACCATTTGGTATAGCTAGAGAAAAATAAAATGCAAATGATTACACATGCAATTCCCTTTACATTTGGGTTTCACTGTTATTACAAAGCAGCATACACTCAATTATAGTATTCCAAACTACAGATAAAGTGGAGATACCATAAATATGTTTAACCATTCTCCGATTGATGGATATTCAGATTGTTTATTATTATTACAAATAATTCTAAAGGACATATATCTTTAAAACATCTAGATGAGTTTTTCTAAAGAAGAGATTTCTAAAAATAGAACTGCTGGGTCAGAGGATATGCCCATTTTTTTCACCTTAATAGATACTGCCAAAATGCTCTCTAAAAAGGTTATGTCGGTATCAGCAAATTGTATGGTGGTGTCTTCAATAATATTAGACATTATCTTCTCTATTTTTTTGCCAATTTGATAGTCATTTTATTTTAATTTTAATCTCCTTAATAATTAATCATTTGAATATCTTCTTCTGAAAATCATCTCTTTATCTTCTGTTACTTTTTTCTACTGGGTTTCCTTTCCTTTAATCAGTTTGAAAGGGCACTCTTATAGGTATTCACCCTTTCTCTTATATATGTTGTATATCTCAGTATGACAGTTATCTTTTAAGCTTTGTGTTTGGGGAAGGAAGGCTTCGGCATCCTCACTTCAACATTGTAAAATGTTCCCCATGTTTTCTTCTAATGGTTTCCTAAAATTTTTTTACACTTAGATCATTTAACTCATCAAATATCTAAATTTTTTCCTCCAAAATGGATATCTCATTGTCCAAATACCATTTAAGGAAAAAGATTTACCTCATCTGAAATGGCACTAAAACCACATACTGAATTCCCTATAGATTTCAAGTTCCACTAAATTATTAGTCCATTCTGCCAGAAAGATTCTGCTTTATAGTGTTGAAATATCTTTTTTGGTATCTTGAAGGGCAAAGCCTCTTCTTGTTATTAACCTATTTAACTTTTCTTGGCTATTTTTGTACATTTACTCTTTCAGATTAAATTTAAAATCAACTGGCCAACTTAAAAAAATCCCATTAGGATTTTCATTAGAAATTTAAATTATTCATTGATTTGGGAAGAATGGATATTGCAACAAAATTAAGTCTTCCCATGGTATATAGCATATTTATTCACATCTTCCATGCCCCTCAGCAAAGGTTTTCAATCATGCACATTTCTTCAATTTATTTTTGAGATAATATAGCATAATGAGATAATATAGATAATGTAGCATAATAAGAGCCCTTGAGCGAAACTGCTAGATACAAACCTATCTCTGCCATTTACTGTGTGGCCTTGAGATACATGTAAAAGGGAGCTAATAATAACATTTACCTCATAAAGTTGTTGTGAAGTTTAAATTAGTTAATATACTTTACAAATGCCAAAAGTATTCAATAAATGTTATTATTTTTTATGTTTTCCAGACAATACTAATCAGCACATAAAATGCTTTCATTGTTGCTGCTGCTGTTTATTGTCCTTGTCCTCTAAAATGTAATCTCATTGAAGGTAGGGACTTTGTCTTATTCAGCACTATATTCCCAGCATGTAGATTAATGTGTGGCATATAACAGGTGCTCAATGTGATATAAATAAACTGCTGTACTTTCCTTGGCAGGGATTTCTGGATCTCATTTTTCCCTACTCTCCTCAAACTTTGTACTTTAGGTATTATTAAATCCATGCTTTTACAGTAAGTTGCATTAAATGCTTTTTGGAAACAGGCTTTGTATCATCAACATAATGTCATTACAGGCAGATCATTTCATAGAGATCAGCTCTTCATCCTCACCACTGATTTCTCTAACCTCCTCCTTCTCACTATATCTGTGCTAACCGCCCTGTCATGAAACTGCAGTGATCCAGTATACAGCAACATTTAGGTTAATGAATGTTAATGCTGTCAACAGTCTAAAAATGTGTCTACTTGAACAATTATTGCCTGAGGATTGACAGATCTTAATTCTGTGCCAGAGTAAGCTTTATGTATGTTCTACCAACATCCCGCCCTCCCAAGTTCTTGCATGAAAACTCTAACGAGCTATAAAAGAATGTACACCTCCCTCTGGTATTACCTTGACTGAAGCTCCTGACTATTCTGATTAGTGCTCAAAATAAAAAATTTTCAGAACCTAGCTGCATAATACTAACTAGTAACATAAAAGCAAAACTTGGTTTATTTTCAAATGTAATTCTGAGGTCCTCAAATACAGAAGCACCACTCTGAAAAATGAATAGTGAGAGCTTCTGATGACTGCTGTAATCTATATACTACCTGCTCTATGCCCCCAGCAGCATACTCAACACATACTAGTACAATTAGTGATATCTTATGACTACATAGCATTTTCACAAACTTTATCTAATTTCACTTTGTAACAAGGCAAGAACAGGATTTTTCCTATTCAAGGGCTACTGAGCACTTGAAGTGTGGCTAATGCAACCAAAAAGTGATTTTTAAATTTTAATGCATATTAAATTAGAAAAAGTTTAAATTTAAGTAGTCACATGTGGCTAATGGCTACTGTACTGGGTAGCACAGATATAGAGAACTTACTGCATTAACTGACCAGACGGAAAACTTTCCCATAGCACTATGAAAGATAAAATTCTATATTTTAAAAAGGAGTGTGAAGAATGCTTCCATTTGGGGAGAAAAAGCATAGGAGAATGAGAGTAGCTGAAATGTGATCTGCAAGCTGAAAAAAAACTAAATAAATCTAAACTTAGAGCTTCAGGGTCCTATTCTAAGGTTCTATCTATTGGCTACTAAATGGTTTTTCAGCTTATCAAGATTTTAAAAACACACTGGTTGGTGGCAAGAGGAATATTTTCTATGTACTCATTAGTTACTCTGTCACTTTTGAAAATAGCAGCTACAGAGGCAATGTAATAGAATGGACATGTGTATCCAAACCAATCTCATTCAAGTCTGAATAGTAACTCAAGTCTCTATACGTTCCATATAATAAAGGCTTCTAGTCTCCCACGGCATGTGAAATGACAAAAACAAGAAATAAAACTGTATTTAAACACAATATCAAAACCTATGTGTAACAAGGAGGTAGGCACAAACACAAATAAGCACACGATAGAAAAAAAATCCAGTGTTAAGAGTAGTTGACTTTAACTGGTAAGACTGCAGAGTTTTTATTTTCTTTTTTCTTTTGTTTTTAAGTATCTCTACATGAACATATATTATCACTATAATAAAAAATTTTTTTTTCACTTTTTAAAATCTCAATATATTAAGCTGCTTTTATCTTAAATGTAGCCATCATCTCATTGGTTCCTTTATCTGGGTGCACTAGGGAAACAATTCCTTCTTCACGCAGTGCTATATATTTAACCAACTTTTACACTGAAATTATTGCTTAAAACTTAGCAAACCCTGCTTCATCAGGTAACCCTCTTAAGTTAATAATCTGCCATAGGTTCAAAAAGAAAAGACATTACAAACCTTTTGGTGAAGGAAAACTGTTCTCTGTTCCTTTACCAACAGGAGTAGCTGGCAAAGAAAGTGATGCTTGGACAGCAGAATCCATCTTTTCACAGTCTAGAGTTGGAGAACTGGGAGCCGACTTTCTGGTTACTTCCTGTTGTCTTTCCCGAACTGCTAGTTCTTGCCTTAAATCTGTAAAATGTTGCAAAGGTAGTAATACTCACTAGAGGAAGCAAATACATCAAGCAAAGTCACGTCTGAAATGCCATAAAGATATTCTTCCCAAATTAGTATTTCACAAAAATTAATTTTCTGTTTAACAATTTTTATTTCTAGGGAAATAAAAATGACAATCCTACTGTTAAAATGATCTTTCAGAATCTAAAAATGCTATAACCAAAAAAAAAAGCTATAACCTAAAGAGAACAATTTTCTATGCCCATATGCAAAAAGAAATAAGGCAGAGTCCAAAGTAGAACTTACAGTGAACATATATGACACAAAAATAAGTATTCTTTACCAATTTACTTGCTTTCATTTTACAATGACACAGTTTCATTTCTCAAAATAAATGGATTGGCAAGGAGGATTATTGCAAAAATCAATGAAGTGCATTTTTATCATTTTAAATGGGTTGGTTATCTTTTATTAATTGTCACATTAAAATACTTTGTTTTAGAAAGAAAGTAGTAAGAATAGTTGCAAATTAGTTTCTTGCTTTCAAAATTGAATTTTCAACACAAAATTAATGTTTTCTTTTCCAATTATTCAAATGACTTACAGAACACTTGCTTATGTTAAAAGAGGATACAAAGTTTTCCCACGTCTGGGTACATATCCAAAAGAATTCAAAGCAGGATCTCAAAGGGATATTTGCACATCCACATTCACTGCAGCATTATTCACGATAGCCAAGAAGCAAGAAGCAACCCAGTGTCCACACAGATAAATGGATCAAGAAAATGTGGTATATACATACAATGGAATATTATCCAGCCTTAAAATGGAAATTCTGTCACATGTTGCAACACCAATGAACCCGGAGGGCATTATGCTAAGTGAAATAAGCCAGTCGCAAAAAGACAAATACTATATGATTTCACTTATATGAGGAATCTAAAGTAGTCACACTCAGAGCAATAGAAAGTAGAACTGTTGTCAGGGGCTGGGGGAAGGAGGAAATAGGGAGTTGTTCAATGGGTATACTTTCAATTTTGCAAGATAAAAAAATTCTAGAGATCTACTACACAATAATGTGAATATAATTAACACTACTGAACTATACACTTAAAAATGGTTAAGATGGTAAATATTATGTTATGTTTTTGACCACATTTGTAAATAAATAAAGTACAGTGTTAAGATTTTATACATTACATAAATTATGAAAAGTTCTTCAGCTGAAGTTCTTCAAAAAAAGGAAAAGTCATGAAAAAAACAAATTTTAAACACAGGACACAAAGTTTCACTAGTAATCAAAGAACTACAAATTTAAAAACAATGAGATACCAATTTTCAACTTCCAAATGAATTTTTAAATAATTTTTAAATTTATTTTTATTATTCACAATGCTACTTAACAGTGTGAGAAGGACACCCTCAATCACTGCCACAGGGAGTATAAAGGTTAAGATTTACCTATAATGTAATTTAGCAGTGTCTTTATGACCATTAAAGACATTTTTATCCTATGTCACTTCTAAGAATCTATTCAAAGATATTTATAAATATTCAGTACAAGGATCCTATTTAAGATTTATAACAAAAAATTATCCACAAATAATAAAGCACTCACCAAATAAAACTATTAAATAGAATATTATACAACAGTTTTCAAAACCTGTTTTAAAAAATCTTTTATTGGCATGTATTATATCACTATATTAAGGAGTAAAAAAAGAAAGAATAGAAAAAATATATGTATATAGTGTGGTCCAAATTATATATAAAGGAAAAAAGTATATAGATATGTTTATATGCACTCATAGGAAAGACTGAAAAGAAACACACCAAACTATCAGTGGGTTCTCTCAAAATAAACAGACTGGCAATGATTTTTATTTTCGTCTCTGTAATATTTTGCCTTCTACCATGCATAAATAAAAAAAGAGGGAGGGAAAGAGAATTTTAAATGAAAGTATATGTTCACTATGTGTATAATATGTGCACATATGTATTGTTATTATGTGCATAATACAAAATTATTTTGGTAGAAACAAAAAGGAAAAACCCCAACTAACCAAGCAGTATAAGCACAGTGGTAATGGTTAAGGCTTTAGAAAACAGACCAGGGTTTGAATCCCAACTGACATGTTATAAGAGACCCTGAACAAAATGCAAACTCTCTGCACCTCAGTTCTCTGACCTATAAAATGGGGATAATAATACATACCTACTAGAGTTGATAAAGTAGGTATTAAGTAAGTTAACAGATTAAAAGTACTTAATACGGTATCTGACAAAAGTATATAAATGTATAGCTTTAAAAAGTTGATCTTGTATCTAGCTTAGAACTCTGGCTTAGGAACAATAAGGTTTAAGTTATAAATTTTACCTCTTGCTTCATCCTTTAACCTTTGTACAGAGACCAACAAAGATTCCTTTTCATCAAGTTCACTTTCTAAAAATGCATTTCTTTCAATGGCCTGATTTAGCCTTTGTTCAAAATCTTCCAGTGAAACTATTGTTGCCCTAGAAAAAAAATTAGAATCCATGAATTAAATAAATAACAAGCAAATATCTAATACAAAAAGAAACTGTCAGTTTATCTCATGCCATTTACTGACCCAGAAAACCTGGCCCAGTTGAAAGAGAATGATCTCACTCCCTCTGACATTTGGTGGCATTTAATGTCTCTACTATATTTGGGGCCATTAAATATATTCTTTTCTCTTAAATTCCCAACTAAATTCCTTAAAGTTCCTTAAAGAAAGGTCACTTATTATACAATTTATATCTCCCCACTGGATTTTAAATACAATACAATCAAGCTGACACATTTTCAGGATGAAAACTTTTCAAGTTTTAGAGTATGTAAAAATTAAGAATGTGTTTAAAACATGAAGTCTCAAGTCCCACTCCATTTGCTTTCTTCCTACCAACCCTTTTCTTCTTCCTGCATTTCTCATCTTACTCCTTTATTCAACACACATTAACAGGTACCTACTATGTGCCCCCATATCTGCTATGTGCTATCTACTACAAAAAATTCCCTAACCTCAAGATAGAACTCATAATGCCATGCCCAATTTTATCAAGTTCTGTCAATCTTCAAAATACCTCTGAATTGCATTTGCTCTCCTACAACCTTCTGCCCCTGGCGTAATTCTTCATCTATCATATAGATTATTCCTAAGTTGTATTCAGATCTCCACTCTATTCCAGTTCCCCAGTATTGTCTTCTTAAATCACAATCTGATATTACTCCTTTGTTTAAAAAATTCAGAGCCCCCCACTGTCTATAGAATGACTTTCAAACATTGTACACAAGGTTCTTCACAAACTAGACCCAACCACCTTCTAGTCTCATCTTGTATAGCCATACTATCTCTATACACTATCATTGAAGTGAAATATTAACACCTCATGCAATTTCCTGCCTCTCTGCCTTTGCATCTCTCTTTTCACCTGGTTAACCTATTTTTCCTTGCAGACTCACCTTCCCCAACTCCCCCAGGGCACTTTAGTTGCTCCCTTCTCTATGCCCTGAGGCAGCTGGTACACTCTTTACTGGAGTATTTATCATATGGAGTATCCATACCTGTAATACCCAAGGGCAGTAGTAACTAGCTTATCTTTGTATCCTCAACTCTAGCATCATGTCAGGCATTTAAGAGTCACTCAAATATTAAGGAAAGAAATATCGGACAATAAATAGGAATTAAGATGGGAATGATTAAAAACAACTAATTACAGATATAGGAAAGCTTGGCAACAGTAATAGCAAGCCACTATAAGTTGTTCAGCAAAAGTGTAATGAAAGCAATATTTTGAGAAAATTCATTGGTCAGTATTAAAACAGAGAGAATAAACAGACAACAGCATGAAGGTTACCAGAGGGGAAGTAGGGGTGGAGAAGAATGAAGACTTTGGGTGGTAAACACACAGCAGAATATACAAATGACGTATTAAAGAATTGTACACTTGAAACTTATATAATCTCATTAACCAATGTCGCCCAACTAATTTAATTTAAAAAAGAAAAAGAAAACAAGAGAATAAAAAGTAGTAAAAATTTAAAGACAGATCAGCTAGGAGATAACTACAGAATTCAGATATAAGATGTGAGGATATACAAAAAGTGTGGTGGTACTGAGAACACAGAAAGACAGGAAGGAATGAGACATGCTTTAATGAAAAACCAACAGGACCAACAATGGTACAAGAAAGAAGAACGGAAAAAGAAAAATGGAAAGAAAAGCTTGGAAGGGCATCATTTATGGATATAAATGTATTTGGTTTGTTTCAATGTAATGAGTTACAGGTGACACGAAATACCAGAAGTGTTCTGGGACTAAGATCTAGGTGATGAGTTGAACCTAAAAACATAAATTTATATTAATCACTGATTACCAACTTTGGTTATTCTAACAAAATGTACATCACTCATTTACCTTTTTGCTCGCTCTAGGTCGTCATTGGCCTGCTCCAGCTCTCTCACATACTTATGCAACTGCTCCTTAATGGCCCGAGTCTGACTTAAATCATCTTCTAATACTGAGACCTGCTTGTAGCTCTGTGCATACTGATGTTCTAGTTTCTCCTGAAGATGTGGGTATAGGAAGAAAAGTATGTGTCGTTAATGTACAGTTTTCTTTAATAAAAGATGTATCCCAAGTTAATGGGGAGGAAAAATCCAAGGAGTTCACCCGCAGTCTGAGTTGTTGGTGCCCCTTCTTTTTACAATATTTAAAAACAATGACACATCCATTCCAAGTGCCTTAACTCATATAAAATTTAGTCAACCATTCTCTTCTCAGAAAGAAATCTAATAATGCTCTCTCTGAAAAGAAGCAAAATAATGAAACCATTGCCTCAAAAACCCCAAACATGGTGGGGGAACCTCTGGGTCCTCAGGCTGAATAAAGCCCAGGGTAAGCACAAAGTAGACTCATGGAGTTCAAATTCCCTACTCCTGACCTGACCACTCCTTCCCCAAACCCACCTTCTCCCCAGACATAGGAACTCCCCAAGCATTTGGCTAAGGCAAATGGTAAAGCCATCAAAAGGGGTTAATCCTTTCGCTCCTGAAAACTCCTTTTTGAGAAGGAAATTTTTAAATCCAAACTAACTCCAAATTAAAAGGACTATGAACAATAATGAAATGTGTGTACTTCATATACTATAATTTTAAAGTGCCACAGAATGAGGCAATCTGTCAAAACAAATAATAAGGCAGCTTTTGGAAAACTATAGGAACTACAATATAACTATATAAGCTCAGAATATTATAGCTAAAAAAACAAGGTATAGAGATTCTAAGTGAACTCCTAAGCTCTAAACCACCTTTCCCATGGTTCTGTCAAAGAAAACAGTTTAGGTCCAAAACTCACTTTAAGCCTCTTTTTTATTTTTTTGTTGCCAGCTGCTCTTAAGCTCCCCCTGAAAAAAATATATTTCTCATTTAATGCCACCTAGTACATTAGACACCAGCTTCTACTGCCACAATTACCTTTAGTGCTTCCACTTCACATTTCAGTCTTTGGTTGTCAGCTTGCAAGTCTCTATTTCTTTGTTCAGCCTGTACTAACTGTGCCTCCAACTCTGCTTCTAATTCTCTGCTTCCTTCCTGGAATTCGACTAGCTCATCCCGAGCTTCCTGGAAGCTAATCAGAAATAAAGTGGGAAAGGTGAGTTGTAGGTGGAACCATAGAGATCATCTTGAAGATGATAATATATCAATTCAATAATTTTACCTGAATGCTATGCTATTAATAACATATACTAAACAATAAAAACAATCTGTTTTGCATCTCTTACTCAATATTTAGGGCTCAACCAAAGTGAATTATAGGCCCCAAAAGGACTTACATTTTATATACTCACTCCTAGATCTTCCTTATTTAAAATATTAGTAAAGAAGCACATGTTACTATACCACAAATTAGTTCATTATTTAGAAAAGTGTTTTCCAATATAACTGGTTTCCTTTGTAATTCTATTATTTAATTTTATGCATTTAAAAAATATTATTCTGGGGGAAGGAGGAGGTAGAGAGGGGTAAAGGGAGTCAAATATTTTGTGACAGAAGGAAATTTAACTTTGTATGGTGAACACAATGCAATACACATATGATGTATTACTGAATAGTATACTTGAAACCCATTTGATTTTATTAACTAATGTCACCCCAATAATTTTAATAATAAATAAAATAAATAAAAACATTATTCTGAGAAGGGGTCTATAGACTTCCCCAGCCTATTAAGGTGTTTATGGCAAAAAAATGATTAAGAACCCCTGCCACAGACACACACCTTTTATATCCATTGGCATAATAACTGGCTTCAACAATAACAATGAAATAGAAATAAAATGTCTGATAAGGCTTAGTAAGCTCTGTTAACCAAAGTAGGAAAATGTATATGTATTTTAGGAAGATTCTAAAAAAGAAATTTAAGACAAGTTTTGGTACTCAAAAGGTTATCATCTAAGAGTTCTCCCAACTAATTAAAATAATTGAGATTTTCTAAAATGCTCCATATCCCCGAAGCTTTTCTCCTTCCAAGTTTTCCTGGCTCCAAACACTGATCATGCTTGCCTGCTCTGCTGTATGGAGCCCTAGATATCATAAGAATCTCCAAAAGACGGAAATGACGAGGCAGAATCAGTGCATATGCAGCAGGCCAAAGATGGCCAGGTAGAATAATAAGCATAAAAGGAGGTAAACTACCAGAAGAAATCGCAAATGACACTAAGTTTTCTTACCATTTTAATAATTTGAGTAATATAAGGATTTATGGCATTTTTGTACTATTTAAATACAAGCAATGTTATGACTATTTCTAGAATCCCAATCCTAAATTTGAAACTCTAATTTTAGCTTTATGTCTAAAAAAATGTACATATTAGAGATGGTGTATTCCAAATGCCCTCCCCTATATTTAGGACACTTTTCAACATTACCTTTGTTTATACTTTAAGGAAAGTTCCTTCCAATAAGCAGTTTCCTCCTTTAAACTTGAAAAATCTGGTATATCTTCACCATCCATGATCAAAAAAGCCTGTGAAATATTAGACAAGTTTATAAATTAACACATATAATCTATGTATAACACCAAATCTGCAGCATTTTGGAGGGAATTAAACATGAACAATTCTAAGAGTAGTTAACTCTTATTGTAACTCAGGCTCATAAATCACTTCACTGCCCCACTACTGGGGACCAGCAATATTGTGGATGAGGTCACGAAAGGAGAAGAGATCAACACAGTCCTTTGGTATAAAGCACTCTTGGTCACAGCACTAGGTTCTGGTGAATTGGCCCCACAGAATCATTCTGCACACAGCTCCAGCAGTTCGTTTATAGCCGACTGATCTTCCAGGAACTAGGTGACAAAAACGAGCTTATTGTCAGAGCTGATGCTGCATGCCCTTCTCTGTTTGTTGTACACTTGCTTCAAAACACCTGCTTGAAACATTTTACACCAGATGATCCTACGAGGAGATCAGGTACCACATTCCCAATAATTCTAAAAACTTTCTGTTATCTGTTAAGTCCAAAGTTTCCTCCGTTAAATCTACTAATCCTTCAACTTCAATATTCTTTCACCTTGGTTCTTCGCCCAAGGTGTTCAGAGAAGGGGAAAAAATATCTAATTAACTTTGCATTTGGACTGACTACCTAAAGCTCCCAACTGACCGGCCAGATGAAATACCAAAGACACTGAGCTCACTCTAGAATCATGCCTAATCTTACAAAGCAAAATTCTGTTAGGAGTCTTACCTCCTACAAGCCCCTCCCCAAGCATCCCACTTTATACTCCAGCAATACCATTCAAAATTGCCCTAACACACCATTCTGTTTCAGGTCTGGATGTTTTCTCTATCTGGAATGGTTCACCCTTCCTTGTGCATTTGGATAGCTCTTACTTATCCTTTAAAACCTAGCTGTCATCTTTTCCAGAAAGCCTTTCCTGCCCTCACCAAATAACACTAAAACTTCTGTACTCTTGGCAACCTCTATACCCTACACATGCTTTCATGAATATACTTACCCCATAGTAATGCATATGGCTTACACCTCCATGTCCCCTATTAGGCTGTGTACTATTCTTACTTATTTCTATCCCAGCACGATGCTTACATGATAGCAAATACTCAATAATATTTACTAAATTAAACCAAAATTGATTCAACTGAATCCATACCAGGTAGCAAGAATCCAAGACCAACTATAAAAGTAAATTTAAAAACTTGGGAGTTGTAGAAAGCTTGGAGTTCCTTTAGCACAATCCACTTATGAAGGTTTAGCAAAATGTCACAGACAAGAATAAATACAGAACTCCAATTTCATGGTGAGTATACCAAAGAGACACAAGAGTGGTTTCTAGTTGAATAAAATTAACATGTAACTATATACATTTAGTTTAATTCCTTTGTGGCCTACTGCAATTTCTTCTGTTTTAGTCAAGTCTCTCCTGACCATCATCTATTATTACTTTTGCAACCTGTTAATCTTCCAATTACTACCATTCAGCCTAAGACCTCTTCGAAAAAGAGATCGATCCTTGACATACTTTGCATGCCTTCATGGCACCAAGTATAACATCTTGCTCAAAGAAAGTACAGAATGCTTACAAGTGTTTACTGAGCACCTACTATGTATCAGACACTGTTAAGTACTAGATAAATATTCAGTGCACCAAATGCACCTCCTCTAATCTGATTACTCCTACACTGGCACATTTTTGTCTGTATTATTCTATTCTGGGAGATAACACATAGCGTGACAGTACATTAAAACATAAACCTCCACAAAGTCGCAGTGTTGTAGAAACTGGGACCTAGAGTTCCAATTCTGCCATTATATTCTCAAGCAATATGCTTAATCTCTTAAAGTCTCATTTTTCATCTAGACCTATAGACTAGATATGTTTCTTTAAGTTTGGACTAGACTTGTTTCTGATTAGTAAATAATACTGATTAATTTTATAATCCTATTCCTTCATCAAGATTCCCAACTTCAACTCTATTTTCCCAGATGCAGGAAGAATCTTACTTCTAACTGTAATTTAATTTGTAGTAAGGTGTGAATGAGGATGAGGGTGATCCAGCAGTGAGCTATTTCCATTTCAAAAGAATATCCAAGCACTTAAAAGCATCACCATATGATATCATAACTCCTGAGAGTTATTGCCTAAATATCCTTGAGGGGAGGGAGATATTTCATATTCACAGCCCAGACGAAGATATAATTACAGGACATCAAAGAAGTACCTGGGAATCAGGTAAGAATCACAGGGTCCTCCGAATGCTCTACATAAGGTCTTTCCCCGAAATGCCCCCAAAATTACTAATTACATTTGAAACCTAGGAATCCAGCCCAAAAGAAGCTATAGGCACTGGTCCTCAAATTTGGATAAATGCATTTGCCATTTAAACAGTGGCAACCATATATCAATGTACAGCTCAAATATTCAGTTTCTGATACACAATTCAGTAAATTATGGTTTTGCAAAATGTTATGAAGATTAGAATGACAACAGACGCAAAGACGCAAAGTGCTGTTGCTACTTTATCTTAAATAAGAAACACAAAGAAAAATGAAAGGGTAAGTCTCTCCTACTAGTTCCTTCAGGGCAGGACCTGTGCCTTATTTATAAATCCCTTCTGAATCACCAGAAACATGAAACACAGTACAAATTCAACAAATATTCTAACTGACTTATAATCTTTCATTTTTCCCTCTTTATTGTCAAAGTACTGCTTTCCTTTAATATCTAAATTCCTATTTCAGGAATGAAGTAAGCAAACGATTTGTGAGTAGTTTATTTCTACCTTGCAATGCACCTGATTTTGTAAATCAGGATTACAAAATCTATCATTCTTGGCTAGACAAAATTATCAGTCTGATACATGCCAAGCCACATTTAGTCATTTATAAAGCTCAGTATGGCTCCACATCAAAGAAAAGAAAGCTGATGGGACTTATTGGGGAGAGCCCTGGAGATATCACTGCACACTTACCATCTAAAATAATCATTGTCCAGCCCCTCAGTCTTAAATATGAATGGACAACCAAGTACCATTAGACAAATGAGAAAACTCAGTAGCATAAGAAAATCCTAAGACCTACTAAACTGAGAGAAACAGATAACTCAGGAAATGAAAGAACTTTTTTTTTCTCATACAAAAACTCATGCCTACAACATTTCCTGTGACAATTACAAAAGAAGAGAGAAAAACAAGACCTGGACAACACAAGGTACAGGAAATAGTAGCTGCAATGTAGGACTGCAAAGAAGAGAGGTCCTATGATGAAGCCTAGTTCACTGGGCAGAGTAAGCCAGATGGATGGCTCCAGGAAAAATGAGGAATCCCATATAATCAAGAGCATGACTTGGAAACTGGATAAATCTGAGGTTGTGGTGAAAGCACATCACTCCTGTGTCAATAAGAAAAAATCAGTGGAAACTCCAGAGAAATCAAAATGTAATATAAGGAAGTCCCAACTCTTACATAAAACATTTTTAAAATTAAAAGATTCCAAAACAAATTTTTTTAATTTACTGATTTTCATATTATTGCATGCAACTGAAATTCCCTATAAAATTCCCTAATTTTATAGCCATCAGTGAATGTCCTATTTTTGGTCTTAATTCATCATGAGTGCCATATGTTGCTCCCTTATAAGGGTCTAGAATTTGGTGAACAAGTTTGTATTCTTTTTATGCCCTTTCTAATTTTGTAGACTTTCAGGATATCACTCAGTCTTGGTCTTCTCTAAATGAGTACCTTCTTAGCGCATAATCATTTGGCAGCCATCTCAGTTTCTTAAAGTTTTGTCATGCTCTGGGCCTGCTCTAGATTGCATATATAGCTTTTTAGAGCTGAGTGGTGCTACTTCAGTATTTTGACATTTTATTCATGCGTAGGGAATTTTTCCTTTTAAGTGTTCAGTACCCATTCTGTTACTATGCAGCATTTGATGATATTGGTGATTGTGTGGTCTATGGGCCAATGTCCTTATGGAAGGTCATATTGACTATTAGATGCCTGTCTTGGCATCTAACATTTATTTGAATACATTTGAATGTGGAGCCAATCCTTCTACAAATACGGTTAGGGTTGTTTTTATCTATAAATGTTGTCATTCACATGTCCAATTGAAACTTTTCTGTGTGAGGCTCTTTTTTGTTGTTATTGACCCATTTACATAGTATCAGAGGACCTACTAGTAGTTATTAACTCTGAGGAGCGCTTAGCTAAGTAAGGTTCCCTGAGGAATCTCACTATTTACACCTCTGAGTGTACTATAAAAGTATCCATATGTCCCTAATTTTTGATCCTTGAATAGGGCCATATTCTTAATACAACCACCAACTTTTCCATCAGTGTCCCCTGGTGACTCAGGTTTTAAATAGCTCTTCATGTGAAACTTCTTGAGAATCTAGTTCTATTTTTTGTATCCTCTTTCTTATCCAGCTACTTAGTTCAGTGTCAAATAATTCTAGCAAAATGATTTTAAAGTGGTTTTTTTTCCAAACACACCTCTATTTTCTTGCTGAATCTTATGTGAGCTGAATGTTGACTATGATTTTTCTAACAGGCTACTTTTACAACTTGCTTACTGGCTTCTCAAACAGTATTATAATCTATACCAGAAAACTTTTACCAGAATGACTATCATCTTTTCCAGAATAAGCCAAATTAAAAACATTTAACCAGCAAACAAGTGGTAAGAGAAGCACAACATAGTAGTAGGTAAGAGCCTTGACCCTGGAGCCAAACTGCCTGGGTTTACATTAGACTCCTCTACTCACTAGCTGACCTTGGGCATGCTACTTAACCACTCAGTGCCCCATTTCCTTACCTGTAAAATGAGGATAATAATAAAAAGAATGTTGTTATGAAGATTCAGTGAGTTTATATTTATAAATTACTTTATACACTGCCTGACACATAGTAAATGCATAAATTTCAGTCAATTATAAAAAACTGGTAGTCAGCAGACCTTTGAAGTATGCCACAAGATAAATGTGCTCCAGAATTTATATCATACAAATGATCCCTTCAAATTAATTAATTACTTCCGGAAGGTATATGCATTTTCCAGTGACATCACTATTACTGATAATATTGAGAAAACCTTTTTTGGAATAACCTTGAAGAGCCAGATTAAAAACTAGACAAAAAAAATTCTTTGTGGTCCCACCTCATTTTTACTGCTTTCTAATTGATATTATCCAGCTTTATCATTCCAATTTTATTCATCAGATGTACCCTTTCTAAAAATTGAATTTTTACAAATGATAAAAATTGCTACCACTGCAGATATTCAAACACCCTTTTCAGGGGTCTTTTCAGACTGCAAAGACAGTCTGTTCAGTTTGCTTCAAATTATAGTGGGAGGATGTGTTTACTGTGTTATCTGAAACTATGTAACCAGAGATATAAGGCTATAGAAAGTTAGCCAACATAGAAAACTATACTGCTAAAAAAAAAAAAAATGCTTTAATGATACATCTACAATCTTCTGAAGCTGAAATAAAGGCAGATAATTATGTACTCTGATATCCAACTCTTCCTTCTGTACTATGTCTCATATGGATGGAACATGAATTGCAAAAGTATGACAACTTTTACATGGGGCATTATCATACTGTATGATCTTCAGGTATCTAGCAACTGCCAAATCGACTCATTTGGGTATAAAACAACCTGTCCAAAAATCCAAAATGCTTTATTTACAAAGAAACTACTCTTTGTAAGAAAATCCATTTTATATATTGTCTTGTTAATAGTTGTAGAACACACTAGAGTCTGGAAGTTCTTTTGGACCTCACTGTAGGTAATACATGCCCTTTTATCAAAATTCTGGGCAGACATTTACAGAATTTTTAACTTTTCAAAGTCAATCACAAACATGGTCTGCCTTTTGATCCTATCGAATTCTTTTTACTACCTTATGAAATGTCCAGAAACTTTTGATATCAGAAGTAATATTAAGCTTTAATTTTAAGAAATTAAATTTATCCCAGTGTGGTTTAAAATGAGAATAAAAATTTTTTGGATGTCATGAAAGCAAGATCTAAGTTTTTACTGGTTTCTACGTAGTTTAAGTATTCTTTACCCAACTTCAATTTATTTAAGAGTCAAAACGAAACTAAAAAATAACAGCTTCATAAGATTTAGCAACTTTTTCCAGGTCAGCCTCTAACCATAGCTAGCCAAAAGTTTTCTCTATTCCTTATGACTTCCAATTTTAAATATTTAATTTTAAGAAAATTTCAAAAGGGGTATCAGTTCTTTTACTTCTCTTCAATACAAGACTTAATGCTACATTTTAATACCAACTTCATGATTTCCTAAGTAGATTAAGAACAACACAATTTATCAGACAAGATAATTAGCCAGCAACTTGTAAGGGAGTTTCAGAGTAGGATTTTTTCATATAACTGAGTAGCAGTTCTTATATTAGGTAAGTCTGCTCTAAAATATTTGAATAAGTCTTCTGCTAGCTTCTGGGATATTTTTGGCAAGTCAAATTTTCTGCTTTGTTTTCCAGCTGAGAAGGACATAAAAGTCCCACAAAAAGAAAACATAACTCCGAGCCTACAAACATAAATTCTGAACCAAGTGAACCCAACTCACCAGTTGGTAGAATCCACAGTATAAATCACTTGATACTTCCCACCCCACCCGGGCTCAATTTCCGCATCTGTCAAAACGCAATAACAGAATCAGGTACATCCACAGGGTCATGAGGTTCAAAGGAGATAGCAAGAGTGTTCTGAAATGTGTGAAAGCGCTACAGAAATGGAATGTAATTATCAGTAGTGAAAGAACTCTTTCTTTTGCAAACCTTAAAGGGTTACTTCCTCGCTACCATCAAAAAAGAGGCTACACAAGCAACCCAAACACGTTTGGTGACATTTCTCTGAACTCCAGAGGGGTGATTAGCAGTTTGGTGCGGAGAGTCACGGGAATGCCATCAGAACCCAACGTGGGCTGCTTCCTTCCGCTCTCGCCCCCAGCCGGAGAGAAGCAAAGAGAACTCAAATTCAACCTGGTTGCAAACAATCCTCCAAGCTAAAGAGATTTAAGGGGGATGGGACAGGGGACGGGGGGCGGGAAGGCGGCATAGGTTGGGCGCGCCGCTGCCACCTCAAACTGAGACATTCCTTGCGCCACCAGCGCCCCGGCCCACAGTGCCACGTACCGGCCTTGGTCCACGCCACCCCTTACCCCACGCCCGGACTTGGGCACATCCTCCGGAGGTCGCCAGGCTCGCTCCCTTGCAGAGGCCCCTGGTGGACCACACCTCGGACCAGGGCGCCGAGGGAACAGTTAGAGCGGTTGGAACAGTTGCCCCGGACTGGCCGCCCCAGAACCCAACCCCAGCCCAGCCCAGAGGAGCCTCAGGCAGCCCCCGGGCCCGGCCGGCTCCCCTGGGACAGGCCTCGGCGCCGCCGGCCCGGCCCGGCACCCTTGGGAGAGACCCCGAACCGCAGGCTCACCTCCAATGTGTCAAAAGCGCATGTTCGCCGCCACCCGACCGACGTCTCCGCTCTGCTGGCCTGGCCAGGCCCGCCCAGCTGCTCAGCTCCGCTCCGCGGCCCTGAGCTCCACTCCGCGTACCTCGGTGCCCAGCTCCTCCCCAACACGTCAGGGTCCGCTTGGGTGTCCGAGGCCATTCTGTGACGCGCGGGGGCGGGGCTCGAGCATGCGCGCGAGAGTGCGGGCGGCCCCGGCGGGGGCGTGGGGAGAATGGCGTCACAGGGGGCGGTGGCGGCCTCTGAGCAGGCGCTCCCGGGGCGCAAGGTGAGAGCGTTCGGCCTTCCGGCTTCTCCCAAAAGCGCTGCCCTTCGGGAAAGTGGCGCCCCACTGGATAAGAACCCTGCCTCCCCGTTTTCCGGCTGTGACGATCCTTCAAGTGTATGTTTCAGTGTTCTTGTTTATAAAATAAATCTCGGCTCGAATTTCTACTCCGAGTCCGCCCCCCACCACCCTATAGAATACTAGGGGTATTCTAGTACCTCTCATCACTCTCTCATGTGTTGTTTTTAGGATATTTCCTATAGCTGAAATTTTATATTTCTTCTGTGTGCCTCAATAGAATGTAAGTTCCTTGAGAGCTAGAACTTATGTTTTTCTTATCCCAATATAGCTTGGTCAGGACACAAAATGGGCACTCAAATATTTGTTGAATGAATGCATTCGTTGAGGGAACCAAGGGACTACAAATATATCAATTTATATATTTTATATATCTAAGCATATATTACATAAATGTGTCTGTGTGTTCATTCCCCAAGGAATGGAATCCATTTTATATACTGTACATATTCCCCCTAGGGGACTTGGAGAGAGAAGGGGCGGGGGGGGGGGCGGTGCAGGGAGTCTAGCTCACAAAGGGGAGAAAAGGGGATGGACAACTGCAATGCAATTCTGATGTCAGTGCCCCTGGGACTGGATTTGTAGGTTTTTTAGACACTAATGAAGACAGCCCTCAAGGTGAAGCTAGAAGGTCCTGTTATATTTTTGAGGGCATGGTCATAAACAGGAACAATGCAAGGTGGATTGTGAGAGGTATCCAAATCAATGAAAATCAGAGAAGTGATTAATGGTGTTTGTGGGAAGGATGACACCTGGAGCTAGACTCTGAAGGATATAGGGTTGCAAAGATCATAATAATAGTAGTTCACTTTTGTTGTACCATTTGTATGTACTAGCAATTGTGCTAAACGCTTGGTTTGCATAATTCAGTCCTCACAGTGACCTTGTAAGATAGGTACTGTTATTATTCCCATTTCATACATGAAGAAACTGAGACTCAACAAGATGAAGTTGCCCAAGGTCACTCAATGAGAAAAAAGAAGACTCAAGATTCAAACCCACCTAGCTAGTCTGGACTGTCTGACTCCAGAAACCACACTATTAAGCACTAGTATACTGCCTCTCAAGAAAAGGGACTATTAATAATAACTACCACTTATTGGGCTAAATGCTTTATATCCATTTACCTCCCTGAATCTCACAAGTGGCTTCTAAGGCTGAAATTATTACTTTAATTTTATATGTTGGAAAACTGAGGCCCAGAGGAGCTGGAGTTTAAACCCAAGCAGCCCTTAGTCCAAGCCCAGTGACCTGGGATATCATGGAAGCTCTTTTAGACTCTGGAGCTCTGCTTCCCTGGCTGAAGTTGTGCTCTGGCTGATGAGATCATAGGCAGAGAGGTAATTAGGCAAGGAGGTGCCAAGACTAGAACAGTCCCACCCCAAGAGGAAAAAATAAATAAAGGCTGCAACTCTTATCCCAGCCTCCTGGTTGAAGTCCTGAGAAACACAGTGAGTCACCTAATGGTAGGCCCTGAAGAAAATGTTGGTGTCATCTTCCAGGCTACCACCCCTCCCACCCAGCCTAGACCCAGAACTGGTGTTTGTCAGGACTGGTATGTTGACCTCATCTTAATGAATGGACTTTGCTTGGCAGGACTCTCAGAGGCATCAAAGCCCTGTGCTAATCTCTTTCCTCTGTATTGGTTGAGCTTTCTCAGCAACCTTTGCCCTACCCTCTGCTTCCAGTATGCCTATCTAGGGAAAATAAAGTGGAAATGAAGACTGAGGCAGGCTCTAAGGGGAATAGAAGTTACAAAATCAGCTTTGCGAAAGTAGAAAAAGTGAGTGACAGTTGCCCTACCCTCTGCCTCCGTAAACCATTAGGAAGGGATTTGCTGAGGCATGGGTCCAGCACAAGGTCTTTCTTGGATAGAGTCACAGGGGTCAATGTTACAGTCCCTGAGAGCATGCACAAGTATCCCAACATCTTCACTGCCACAAACTCTGAGACTCGGGAAACAGAGGCCAGGTTCTACCACTGGGGGATGTAGAGGTGGACCTGCTGCCTTAGGAAAGGTCTAGACACTACCTAATGAGGATGCTGGACTCCAGCAACATCACACACTCACAAAAGGTGATGAGGTGCACATGGGCCTGTCATGAAAACTCTAAAGAGATGGGGAATATGTATTGCTCTACTGAATCAGATGAGCGGACACTTCAAAATCAAAGATTTAACTCAGCCTCATCTCTCCATATTTTTTTGACCAGTATTTTCTGCTAAGCTTTAGGGGCATAGACCAGGCTGGACAAGGAACTCCTAATGGCTGGCTGATTACTAATGGCCTACTGGATATGTCCACCAGATGCCCCGCCACCACCTCCAGCTCTTTATGTCTAAACCCCAAATAGATCCTCAGTTTGCCCCAGTTGAAATTTCCAAAATGATTTCCATGTTTCTGCCAAGAGTGTCATCTTCCCCTAGTCACTAAGGCACAAAAGTTTCATCAAATTACCCTTAATCATTCCCATCTACAGCTTTCATTTCACCCATGCGGTCACCAAACCCGAAACACTTTCCCTTCATAAACTCTCAAATAAATTCATCTCCCAGTATTTTCCCCCTGAATCTCCCTAATCCAAAGTCTCCTATTTATCTACCCCTCCCTTCCCAAACTTCTCTTCCTCTAATTTCTTGTTCCAAACCAGCAATCCACACAGCTATCAGAATAACCTTTCTAAAATCCCATGGTGTACAGAGCATCACTGGCTCTAAAACTTGTTTTGGTATGCCATTGCCTTTGTAATAAAGTGCAATCTACAGAGTCTGACATTCAAGGCCTTCCAAAAGCAACTCCAAACTACTTCGATGGTCTACTTCCTACAGTTCACTTACCTGGGTCTACCTCTGCATGCCCCAAGTGGACAGTTCCCTTCCTCTCTGATCCTTTCATTGACTCCCACTGCCCTGAGCACTATAGCTGCTCCCTAAAAGCTTAGCCAGCCTTCCTTCCTCAGCCTTTAGAAGTCTCATTCATATGCTACCTCCTCCAGGAAGACTTCCCTAAATACCTAAAGCCCCAAAGTGAGTGCTGCTTCCTCCAAGCTCGAGTAGAGCTCTGCATAGTTCATAGGAGACTTGCTAAACACAGCCTTTTGGTCATGGAGGTGTCTGAGCTCCCCAGAAGAATCAAAGCTCACTGAGCAGCAGGAACAATGTTAATTGTCTTAATATCCCCCAGCAACACACACTTAGCAAACACTTGTGTAATATGCTTCAATGAAAGTGAAAGAATGAGTCATGGTCTTGGTGGCTACAATCCCAAACGCAAGACTGCGCTTTCTGGAAAATGCCCCAAATTCCGAGAAAAATTACCATATAGAGAAAAGATTTTCACTGTTGTGAAAGGCTGAACTTAGGTAATGCCAGGTGGTGAAGGGATTCAGGTCATGAACAATTATGACTTTTCTCTAGCCCAAATCTTAAACCCGGTCTGTAACACCTACAATGCCCAAAGCAACATTTTTTACTTTTGTAATTAAAAAATATGGTTATAATAATAGTGTTTTTTTTTTTAAATTTAAAAACTTTTACACCTGGACCTTGAGGTGAGAAGTGGTTTTATAAAGTCTGTCATTCATCAGCTATGAGTTTAGTTCTTGCTTTGTTCTAGGCCTTATGGATTCAACCAGATAACAATAAAAGGCACAACCCACTCTCAAACTCATCCCCATGGAGCTTATATTCTAATGGAAAAGACAGACAATAAGCAAATAGACATGTTTATTTCTGTCAGATCATGACAAGTGCTATAAAGAAACATACCAGAGTAAGAGGATAAGGTATGGCAGGGGCTACTCCCTGTGTGAAAATGGGGTTTAATAATCATGGGATCCTTTTCCTCTGTAAAAAATTGTCAAGGCCCTTAAAATACAGTTGTGCTTCATTTTGTGCTTTGTTTTATTGCACTTCACAGATGTTGCATTTTTTACAAATTGAAGACAAGGCCCTCCACCACCAAAAAGATTATGACACACTTTATTGCAATGGCCTGGAAATGAATCTGAAATATCTCTGAGGTAAAGGGCTTCTATATAAAATACAATAGAGATGTGAAATTAAGAATGTAAAAATATATGCAGATGCCTTAAATAGAGAAGTTTATCTTACTTTCATAGTGCCTGGCATACAGTGGGCATTCAGTAGATTTTGGTTGAATGAATGACTTGCTTGGGGGTCTACAGAATGCCATAGCCTTTAACCAGATGATAAATATCCCCCCTCGGGATAAGGAATGGTAACCAGTTCATGTTTGATTTAAAAATGGCCACTTCTGGTTGGTCCCTGACTCTTGGCGCAGCCAGCCACGAACTGCCCAGCCTAGGGTATCTTTGTGCCCTCTTGAAGGGAAAAGAAAGTCCCATTTGTTGTCTTTATTGCATCCTCAGTAACTTCTTGAACAAATAATGCTCATCAGCTACCCAAAGCAACTCAGACTCCCAACCTAGCTCTTCTGTCAGAATTTGTCCTCTAAATTTCAAACTTCAGTTGGCTGTAAGTCAACAGAAAGGCAAAAATTAGGTAAAATGAATTTGCTATGAGGTATTTTAGGTTTGAAACTTCCTTGCTGTTTCTTCCCTTTTCCCTTGCATCTCTCTGAGAATGCAGCCTGCTTCTGGCCCTAGGACCTCTTATCAATAGGGTGCTTCACTCTCTGCAGGTTTCCAGGTGTAGCTTGCTTAAAAGCAGCTCTTACAGGTGAGAAAATGAGGACAATTTAGGTTGAGGCTGTAAGCAGACCTTCCTGTCAGGGTCCTGCCTTGTTTGCTGGGACCTGGAAGGAGAGGACCCGTATCCTCATCCAGGATGTGGGAGTGTAAACTGAGATTTCAAGAGTCTCTGATTAGCCTTTTTTTTCCCCCTTACTGATGGAACCTGATATCCTGCCATGCTCCCATGAAGCTCTTGGAGCTACCCCAGTTTCTTCCCCAACAGCTTACCTGAAGTGTGGGCTTCCTCCTATTCTGGAACTGTTTATAGCTTCTTGGTAGTCTTCCTGCCTTCAAAGTCTGTACTCCTCCAGGCTTCAGCCTTCACTGTCAGCTCTGGCCCCAACCCCAACCCTTGACAGTCACTACCCACACCCCAGAGTAACAGCTACCTCCACAGAAAAGGATGGCATGACACTGTCAATTGCTAATTTGGTTCACACCTGGCAACCCCAAGGGCTGTTGACATCACATCTACATAAACAGTGTGATAATCCTTGGACAAAGGCAATATCTACTCATATGACTTTATACAGACAAGGTGGCACTGGTTTTACCTTCTCTCAAACCACTCTAATAAAATGACAGGGCTTAAAAGAAATGGAATGTTTCTTACCAACCTGAGCCAATTGATTGTATCAGGCAAATTCAGCCAAATTCACATTACCAGGTAAGCCAGTGAGTCAAAGTTACTGGGACTGAAAGATCACGTATTCAGTTACTCAGCAAATATTATTGAGTGCCTTGCACTGTTCTAGGATCCAGGGATAGAGCAGTTAACAAAAAAGTTTACAGAAAAGATGGAAAATAGAGGGGAAACATAAAATAAAGAAATACTACTATGTTAGTCAATGATAAGTACTGAGGAGAAAAAAATTAGCCACTATTTTATATTTAGGGTGACATTTAGGGCAGCGCCTAACATGTAGTAGGCACTTAACATTTGTTGGATGAATAAAAAACTTACAATAAATGTTTTTTTAAGTTTGAGATATTTTCATTGCTCTCCTCTGCTGCTGCTTTCTTTCTTTCATCAAAGCATTTATAGTGTTTAGAACTCTAATATAGAACTTCCCCATTAAAAAAATTAGCAACAAAAAGCAATTAACACAGGTTTAAAAATACAAGTAGCAATCAAACACTCCATATTGCACCTTGCTTCAAATCAAAAACATTCCAGGTAGAACAGCAGAGATTCCATATTTCATCCAACAAATGTATGAGATTTTAAAACATTAGACTACGAAGGGCAGGCACAAGCACAGAGAAAGCAGCACTCTCCTGTAACAATGCCAAGAGAATGTCATTAGGTGTGAGTTTTCCTGGTAAGCAGTTTACCTGCATGAACCAAAAACTTGAAAATGTGCAACCCCTGTGATTCAGCCTCTCCTAGAAATTTATCTGAAGAAAAATAAGAATGTATCCAAACTAAACAAAGCGAGATAATTTCCTCAAAATTCTACGCATATTATTTTCCTTGGCTTTAAGAACTTTTTAAAATCCAGCCTTTCATCCAAGTCACTCCAGCAGATACAAGAATGACATGGACATTTTGGTTATCAGTCAGTTTTAATAGGAGCATTCCCAGTTCTGTGGCATAGATCATAAGAATTAATTCCTTCTGCAATCACTCCCTAATTGGCCAATCTGATGTTATTCCCTCCTGTAAGCATATATATGCTGGTTCTACAGATGTAAAGTTTCCACTCTACAATTTTTTCAAAGTCACATTTTCTAAACACCTGTTAACTGACAACATAATAACTGGAACTCTGAGTGGTAGAACTACCTGTAATGTAAGGATTGCTTCTCTGGGGGGTCACTTGTCTGGTGACTGTTGTCTAAGGGGAACAATTCCCTGATCATTTATAATTACAACCTAATATGGTAAATTACAGTCCATGGGATCTCAGAGGAAATTTCACACTCGTTTTCATCAATCCATGTGTACTACGACACAGGTCTCAAGGTCCACTTTGAAAATCACAACAAGGGCATCTTGTGGCCTCTAGATGGAAGATATTTTCTGCTCAAAATTAGGAGATTGGGCTTTGTTCAGGAGTGTCCATTCCCCAGAGGCCAATTTTGATTCATAAATGCAGAAATGAAACATTCAGATTTCTTGATAATCACAGTAGAAACATCCCTTCTATGAAAAGAAGCATCCCTTTGGAGGGGAGCAGGCCAGGCAGAAGAGAAGACAGTAACTTAAATGCTGAAGTCAGGATATGAGGGGCAGCAGGGGAGCCCTTTCACCAAGTATATTGCTGTCTCAAAAGTTTTCTAAAGTCGTGTTGACAGGATGATTACTAAAACCCTGATAAAGGATGTTAGAGGAAGCAGTGTGAAAGCAAGAGGCCCAGACATGTAGAAAAGGTGATCAAAGGTAGAAGATCCACTTTCCACTGTCAGCAATGGCTAGGTCCTACCCCTCCTCAGGGCTCCCCACCCTGGTGTGAGAAACCAGTCACACCTCTGCCTGTTGTATTTCCCTCCCACTGCCTTAGGAATTCAGCTGTTTATTCTTCTCAACCAAATCAGCCCCATCACAGGTGATTTTACTTATTACTTCCCTTCTCTGAGCCTCAGTTTTTTCATCTATAAAATGTGTAGGTTGAACCAGATGATACTGTTGAACAGTTCCCATCAGTCAGGACCCACCCTGTCATCTAGACGCCAAGCACCCTTCTGGGGGCACTGAAGAGCCCTGCCTCTCCCTGGCCATTTTGCCCAATGTGAAGGCAGGGTCAGCCCTCTCCTAAATAGGTGGAGAGGTAGATGACCAAGGACCATCTCATTCATGCCAACGTTCCTTTGCAATTTCCTGGGGAATTGCTGAACTTGCAGAATGAACTAACTTCAAGTGTACCTAATGTCTGGTGTATTTGTTTCCTGCGGTTGCCTTAACAAATCACCACAAGCTTAGTGGCTTAAAACAACAGAAATTTATTTATTCTCTTACAGTTCTGGTGGTCAGATGTCCAAAGTGAGACAGAGCTAAAATCAAACCTTGTTGGCAGGGTTGGTTCTTTCTGGAGGTTCCTCGGGGAAAATCAGTTTCTTGCCATTTCCAGCTTCTAGAGTCCACAGTGTTCCTTTCCTCATAGCTCAATCACTCCAATAGCTGCTTCTGTTATCACACTGCCTTCTCTGACTTTGACCCTCCTACCTCCCTCTTATAAAGACCCCTTTGATCACATTGGGCCTACCTAGATAATCCAGCTCAGCAGGCTAGAAGGAATAGGTTTATTCTCTGGAAAAACTAAACCAGAGAAGATCCAGAACTGGGGACACTAGGCACACCAGAAGGCAAGGCTAAGTCACTACATTATAAAGGGAAGCAGGATAGAGTAAGGAGGAATTCTTCAAAGACTACAAATTAAATGATAAGATCCCAGCTTCCTTTCCCTGATGGCCTCCCGGAATGCTGGCAGTCTGGCTTGTAGCCTCCAGGCAGGAGATCAGAGTTTTTCTCAACAGAATAATCTCCTCATCTAGAAATCCTTAACTTAATCACATTTGCAAAGTCCTTTTTTGTCATATAAGGTAACATACAAAGGTTCTGGGGATAAGGACGTGGACCTCTTTGGGGGGCTATTATGCTGCCTACCATATCTGATGTTCCAATTTACTTCTTTCACAATATTTCTGAATATCATCTTTGAATTTTTCTTTGAATTGACTCACTTTTTAAAAAATGAATTTAAATCATACATTATTAGCCTTATCCTAAACAATCATATCTATGAAATCGTGAAATTGATTGCTGGTCATTTTTCCCTACTATTGCACAAAATAAATATATAACTATTAAAATGTAAAATGTTATTATCTGAACCAAATAACATCACTTTCCATTCCACCAATAGTATACAGACCATCCTTTGAGGAACAGAAATAGAATCCAGCCTCCTGATTTTACAGAAATGGGTAATTTGTCCAAAAATGCACAGCAGCAAAGAGCAAAACTCCAGCTACATCCACTTGAAAGTATGTCAGCTTTTTCTTAATAACATCCCTACACTGGTGATTCATACAATCTAGGGCTCAGTTCCCCTTCGGTTACACTCATGGATATTTTACATTCGAAAAGTGGAAGTTCCTATTGCTTCCCTTGTCAACCAACATTCAGGCATCCTACTTATCTGTGTTAAACAGTTGCCTGTTTAACACAGATCTGGACAGCATCCAAGCCCTTAAAAAGAATGAACTGAAAAGGGAGGTCTATGGCTAGTGGTGCCTTTGTACCTATGCCCCTTGGCTTCTGTCCCAGCTGCAGACTGAACTTTGAAAAACACTTTTGAGAAGACAGAGTTCCTACACAGTGTGTAAGATGATATAATTGTCCTTCTCTTACATAACAATAGGCATGCCATAAAAATTGCTTTCATTTATTGGATACTTAGTATGGGACAGGCCTTATGACAAGCTCTTTACACACATTCAGTCACAACAATATTAGGAAGTAGCTCAGAGAGGTTAAGCAACTTGTCCAGGATCACATAGCCAGTGTGACAAAGTCTTTATTCATAGAACCTCAGAAGATACCATAGAATTTATAAATCCACATGAGATGAGGAATGACAACAAAGAAATCAGATGAGATTAAGCAAGCTCCCCAAGGACACAGTGGCAGACTGAGGGACAGAATTCAGGTCTTCGACTCTTAGACCAGTTTGTCCTTTCAGATTTCTTCTCTTTTAAACTATTATTTTCTTGGATGATTTCTTCAGATGCCTACCTGATCTGCTTCTTTATTCTCATCATTCTAAACATGACTCTTTGCTGATACTTTTGCCCCTCATCATGTTTCTCTAATCAAAAACTGTGGAGGAATATAATGAGAATCTCAGAGTGACCCTTCTCCTTTTTGCTCTCTGACCCACAGAAAAAAAGACAGAAAGTGCTAGAAAATCTCCATGAGTCTGTATTCATTAATTTGTGATTAGTAATAATTTAACCAGAAAAGCATTAAAGTTTATCTTTATCCTTTCCCCTAAAAAAAGAGATTGCTAAGCAGATACACAGTAGAAACAAAGTTAGATGGCTTCATGATCAAAAGAAACTTGTAAATTAAAATTTTACTCAATAAGAACCTAAATATCCACACAATGGAATACCACATAACCACTAATGATGATGTCATAGAACAATGTATAATAATAGAACAAATTATGATTTAGTAAATCAAAAGCATGAATACAAAATAAAATGACTGCTTTTATTTTTATATGGATATAACCCACAGAATAAAAGACTGGAAGGATATATTTATAACTGGTGGCTATCTCTGGATGATCTATATTTTCTTTTTTTGTCTTGATCTGTTTTTTCCAAATATTCTACAGAAAATTTCTACGGATTACTTTTATAATCCAAGAAAGGAAAAAAGATCATCAAAAATTGTAGATGTAGTCATTAAGAATTGCTATTTTCTGAAGCCTGTGCTCTGAGACTGCATATACAAAAAAATAAGGGATCAACCTTAAACTTCTTTACTGAGCTGGCTATACATTGAAAATTTAACAATTATCCTACCCCAGCAGAAAAATGAGCAATGGATATAAATAAGTGGTTCATAAAAGGCACACAAATGGCCAATAAACACATAAAAAGAACATATTATTAACTTCTAAAAATGTAAATTAAAATGACAGAGATATCGCTTTTTGTTTATCAAATTAGCGAAGTTTAAAACAAATGATAATGCCCAGTGCTGGTAAAAGTGTGAGGAAGCCAATGCTCTTGGACAAAGCTGGTTGAAATGAAAATGCTATAACCATCTCAGTTACCATGATGGATTGAATACATGTATCATTACTTTTTCCTGAAACAGCACAAAAAAGACAGGGTAAGTATTTTAAAAGAGCAAACGCCGCAAGGACAGAGAACAGAAGAGGAGGCAACAGTGGACAAGAGATGTCAACAGAATCTTGGAAGGTAGAAATTGAGTGGCAGCTAATGGGTGGATTAGAGAAGACTGCAAACTTAATGCCAACCAGAAGCAAGCAGTGCTGTGCCTCTGAACCCCAGAAAGGCTCAGGAATTAGAGGTGCTAGCTACATCAGAAGGCAGAGTTGGGTGGGGCTAAAAACAGGAAGTATGATGTATTTACAAAGCACTTAGACATGGCCTTCATGGCCAGGGCAATTGACAAACCAAGGCATTTATCTCTCTCCCACACAAGCAAGAGGAAGAGGTTTATCTTCTGGAGAAACTAAACCAGAGAAGCTTCAGATCTGGGGACACTGGCATATAGAGGGTAAGGCTAAATTACTACACTCTAAAGATCAGGGAAGCAGGATAGAGGGAAGGGGGATTCTTCAAAGACTACATGTTGAATGATGAGACCCTAGCTTCCTTCCCCAATGGCCTCCCAGAATTCTGGCAGCCTGGCCTGTAGTACCCAGGCAGGAGACCAGAGTGTTTTACACAAAAGAACTCAATAGGCTACAGAGAGGTCTCCCAACCACATGGCCTCGTATGCCCCCTTGATTACCCCACAGAGAGGCCAAACAGCAACAAGCACCCCATCCCAAATACACCGAGAGACAGAGACAGAGACAGAGACAGAGAGTAAGAGAGAGAACTTCCAACCAGTATCTAGTTCCTTGATCATAAAAATGAACATTCAACAAGGAGCCAAATATTTAAGAAAGCCTCCAATGTGAAAGATACCATAAAAGAAATTCAGGAATAATAAATAAAATGCAGGGAGCAGAAGCAAGCTAGAAAAAGAAAAACTGTAATATCTTTAGAGAAATAAAGATATTATATCCATGAAACAAGAACATGGGGCTACAAAAGGAGGGAGAACAAGAATATTTTTTTAATGAGGGTTAAAATAAAACTATTCAGTTGAAGCATATGACCATAAAATTGAGAAAATCTCCCCAAAAGTAGAACAAAAAACAGATTTCCCAAATAAGCAATTAAAAGGAAGAAAATGAGAGGATAAACCCAAAAGTCCAACATCAGATTATGAGCAGTGCCAGAAAGAGGGAACAGAAAACAAGAAGAGGAATAAGTTATTTTTAAGATAATTATAATTTGAGAACTTTTTTCAGAATTGAATATGAGTACTTTTATAGAAGGGGTCTCCTGAGTATACAGCACCATAAATGAAAAAATACCTGCCAATGAAATTTCAGAACCCCAGAGATAAAGAGAGAACCTTAAAAATGTCCATAGACATAAAACCAAGTCACAAAGATCAAGAATCAGAATAACATTGGACTTCTCAACAATAAACTAGAAGGTTGAAGACAATGAAGTATTGCCTTTAAAATTGCAAGGGAAGGTCTATAGCCATGCTACCTTGAACAAGCCTGATCCTGTCTGATCTTGGAAGCTAAGCAGGGTTGGGCTTAGTTAGTACCTGGATGGGAGACCACCTAGGAAGACCAGGTGCTGTAGATGTAAAAACTAAATTAAAAAATTAGGAATTGTAAACTTGCAGTCTGTGAGGTCAACCAAGGGTTTGCCTCACATAAATAAATAAATAAATAAATAAATAAATAAATAAATAAATAAATAAAATTGCAAGGGAAAATTATTTCCAACCCAGTATTTTAATCTAGTCAGACCCTAGCTGGACCCTTAAATATATATTTTAAAAAAGTATAAGGATAAAATACAGGCTGTTTTCGAACAGTAAAAAAACTCAAAAAATTTTCTAATGTATTAGGAAATGTATGCCACCAAAATAAGGAAATAAATGAAGAAGAAAATGTGGGATCCCCATAAAAGGACATATACTATATGATTCTTCTCAAAATCATAGAGATAAAGTAAAAGGGTGCTGTCAGGGACTGGGCAGTTAGTGTCTAATGGGTACAGAAATCCAGTTTGGGAAGAAAAAAGTTCTAGAGATAGATGGTGGTGATGATTGCATAACAGTGTGAATGTATTTAATGCCAATGAGCTGAGCACTTTAAAAAGGTTAAAATGATAAACTTTTTATGTGTATTTTATCACAATTTTAAAAATGTAAAATGGAAAAAAAAAAATTCAGATCAAAGAAGAAGGGAACCACATAGGAGAGTGAAAAAGGAATTCCTAAGACGATGTTAGGAATGAGCCAGGACAACACTGAGCAGCAGGACAAGAGAACAACCAGCCCAGACTGGAGCAGGAGGATGAGGCTACAGGGAGATGTGTCTGAGGAATAAAAGAAAAGAAGATAGAAACTGAGAAATTATCTGATATGTCTATCACATTACCAGGAATTTAATTTAAGATTCAGTGATATGTATATAAAAATTAAGGAAATGAAAAACTGAGACATCTATCAACTCTAAGGGGGAGGAATAGGCAAAGGAAAGGCAATAATAATAATAATAATAATAATAATAATAATAATAATGCCATGTAACTCATAAAACAATGCTTACATATATAAGATAAACATGAATATTGGTTCAACCAAAATTTGTGTTATAATCATATTAAGAAGATGGGGAACAATAATGTGGATAGCGTGATATAACAGTGCTATATTACCTTTCATAATAAGAAATCAATAGATAATGACAAAAATAGAAAAAATAGTCATATAGACACTTTATTTGGAAATAAAAACTAAGATAATTGAAAATGTTTGTCTCTGACAGGGAGAACTTGGAAATGGGAGGTGGGACAGGGAATTGCTATTTTTCATTGTAAGCTTTCTGTTGTTTTAATAAAAATGGATATGAAATGTAAAATAATAAAGTGGCACAATGCTTATTAGAATAATCTGGAAAATTGAATCAAAACTATAAATATATGTATAACTTTTTACCCAGAAATTAACTCGTAAGTATTTATCCTATAGAAATAACAATTATATGCAAAGATGTATGTTCAATGATGTTTACTGTGGCATTGATTATTATTACACCAATAAATTGGAAACAACCTAAACATCCATCAGTAGGAGACTGGTTTTATAAATTATGGTACATCCCTGTACTGAAATGCTATGCAGCTGTTAAGAAAGACAAGGTGGATATTTATAAATTAATATGAGATGATACTCAAGAGATTTATTAAAAGAAAAAGGGTACAGAATAGTGAGCAGAGTTTGACATAAAAATATTTGTTTTAAAAGTCTACAAGTCTAGTTAATTTCCAAATATATAAAAAACTCCTACAACTCAACAAAAAGAAAAAACCCAAATGACTCAGTTAAAAAATGGGCAAAGGACTTGAATAGACATTTTGCCAAAGAAGATATACAAATGGCTAATAAGCACATGAAAAGATGCTCCACAACACTAATCATTAGGGAAATGCAAATCAAAATACAATGAGATACCACTGCATACCCATTAGGATGGCTACCATCAAAAAAAAAAAGAAAAGAAAAGAAAAAGAAAAAGAAAATTACAAGTGTTGGTGAAAATGTGAAGAAATTGGAACCTTTGTGCAGTGCTGGTAAGAATTTAAATGGTGCAGCCACTATGGAAAACAGTATAAAGTTTCCTCAAAAAATTAAAACTAGAATTACCATATGATCCAGCAAATCTACTTGCGAGTATATATCCAAAAGAATTCAAAGAACTCAAACAGATATATTTGCACACCAATGTTCATAGTAGCATTATTCACAATAGCTAAAGGGTAGAACAACCCAAATGTCCATCAACAGATGAATGGATAAACAAAATACAATGTATACATACAATGGAATATTATTCAGCCTTAAAAAGGAAGGAAATTCCGACACATGCTACAACACAGGTGAACCTTGAAGACATTTTGCTAAGCAAAATAAGGCAGTCACAAAAAGACAAATACTGTTTGATTCCACTTATATAAGGTACCTAAAGTGGTCAGATTCATAGAGACAGAAAGTAGAATGGTGGTCATCTGGGCCTGGGTAAAGAGGAGGATGGGGAGTTATTGTTTAATGAATATAGAGTTTCTCTTTAGGAAGATGAAAAATTTCTAGAGGTGGATGGTAGTGATGAACTGTATACTCACCAATGGTAAATTTTATGTTATGTATATTATACCACAATAAAAAAATTGTTCATTGTTTTAGTCTAAAAGTCTATACACCAGTGTGTCAACAGTAATCTTTAGGGATAGAATTATGTAAAAGTTTTCACTCTCTCTGCATTGTTTGGATTTTTTCAACTATCATATTATCATTTAAAAAGTCTAGTTTCATTTAGAAAATGAAATAAAAGTAAGCTCAAACTCTGAAGAACCTCATCTCTCAGTTAACAAAACACTTTCACAATCATTGACCTACTTAAGCATAACAAAAATCCCACAAAAGAGGGATATTTTGCCATTTCGTAGATGAGGAAACAGGTTCAGAGGAAAGGGAAGTGACTTGTCTGTAAGTAAAATAAGGATCCAGGACGTAATCATAAACCCCTAACTTGGTCAGCTCAGTGCAATTTCAAGCCTCACACCAACCATGTCTCAGTCAGACCCAGATAAACCTGTCTGAAATTAGAGAGGTTGAAGCCCTCTCTGCAACCTGGCAGCCCAGGAAATGGAAAACCACATCAAGCTGACGAGATCTTAGAGAGAAATGGACAATGGGATTTTAGGAAGCCACCAAAACAAATACCTAGTGTCACCCCCACAGGGTCCTAACCAACTTCACAAACTAACCTTAGCCTTTGACCTTCCCCTACTGCATGGACAGACAGGGTCCTCAGACCATCAGGAGGGCCCCGCTCTAGTGTGTCTCAGGCTGGCCCTCACCTAGCCCAGACTTTCTCTGAGCAGACCCCCCTCTACCCCAGTGTACTTGGTCCCGTGTCCCAGGCCTCACTGATCAGATCAACAGCAGCACACAGGGGCCAGCTCTGAACCAGCTGAAACGAAGCAGAAGTCAACAGGAAGCATGAGAATCACCTTCTGACAAGAGAGGCACAAGGACAGGAAGTAGGTTTGGGCCAGGAAGGCTGAGGCCTGCCTTTTAGAAATGAGGCAACACTGCCAGCCTCATTGCTCAGCTGGAGTTGAGCAAGACTTCAGCGCTGGGGATGGGGGAAAAGAAATTGAAGTTCTAACTCTTTAGCTAGGCTTTCAAGGATCCCCATTTCCACTGCAGGCATATATATTCTGTCCTTGAATTTGAAGAGGAAGGACAAAGGGAGGAGCTGTCACTTATTAAAGGGAGGAGACGCACAGACCCTGGCATAAGCACATACGTGGTACTTAAGAGAATAAGCAAAGTCAGATAGCCTCCACCTACCACTTTTAACTGCAAGGCCTTGAATGAGCTGCTTTGTATCTCTGAGTCTCATTTTCCTCACCTATGAGATGGAGGTGAGACCAGTACTGACCTCACAGCACTGTTTAGGCTTAAATGAAATAGCGTGTATAATAAGTTTTATATAGTCTCATTTGTTAATCTTTAACAGTTGATGGTATTTCTCCTCCTTTCTGCTTCTCCAAATCTGACCCACTCCTTCAGTCTATCAGATCAGACTACCTCATCTAAAGAGTCACCCTGAACACCTGTCACCTCCACAGTGGCTACAGATCTCATGTGTCATTTAGGCTAGGAAAAGAACTATTGTTAAGAACTGCTGCTGAGACTCTTCATTGATGATTCCTTTCCCAGGGTAGGGTAGGGGTACTATGAATTTGTCTCTGTATCCCCAGGAGCATTTAGCATAGTAATGGAAGTTAGTCTTTAAATGTTCTTGGACCTTCGAGATGCTATGGAAACACCACCATATTTAAAGCATCAACTCAGGTACCTGGGTTGAGGACTCCATAGCAATGAGGCTGACGTTGTGTAGGCTGTGGCAAAGCCTTGCATGAGGGCAGGGCCAGGGTGATCCTTGGCTCCTCTTAGCTCCTCCCAAATCCACTAAAACCTCTAAATATGTGAAATGAGGGATGTGCTGAAAACTAAAGCTAGATCTGCTTGAAGTCCTGCTCCCATGCACCCTAACCATTTCCAGAAAGAAGCCTGCTTAGCCTGCAGCATACTTAAATCTTCCTCAAAAGCAACCCGTAGGTTTGCCACTGATCAGGAGACATGCCCTCTTCTGGCTCTCTGTCCTCACATCCCTGATTCTCTTCTTTTCCAACAACGGTGCCTTCTTAAAAATAGTCCCTTACCTCTTGTCCCCCTATTTACCACCTCATCAAGACTACCCAACAAGCTCCATACTTCTTAGTGTACCCCAAGACTCATTGAGAATTACTATTTGCCAGGCACTGTGCTAAGTGCTTTACATAAAATATCCTGTTTTAACCTTCAAATAACTCTTCAAATAAGTAGAGGCTCTTACTATTCCATTTTACAGCTGAGGAAACTGAGACCCAAAGAGGTCATGCAACTTGCCCAGGGTCACACAGTAAATGGATTCACACTCTTAACTTGTGCAGACATTACAATGGGATTTAACTCTAGAAAGCTGTCAACTCTTCCAGGGGAGAGCTGAGTAGGCCTCACTCCCACCTCCCATGTTGCCCAGAGATGGGGCACTTGCAGGCGGGGTGTTGTAAATGTTAGAATGACTGAGTGTGCGTCATCGTCAGGGAGCTTGTTAAATGCAGAACGTCAGGCTCCACCTCAGTCTTGCTGAATCATAATTTATGCTTTCCCAAGAGAATCAGGTCATTGGTTTGCTCATCAAAATTTGAGTCACACTGGTCTAAATTGAATTGAATGGATGGTGCTATACAGGCACCCATAGGCAAACATAGAAAAATAAAAAAATTTTTTAAAAAAACATACAGTCTCTGATATTTCACCTCTTGAGGAAACACAGAGCCAAAAAGTTAAAGCTGGGAGGCTCCAGGGGCCTTGGTCAGTTTCTATTTTCTGGGTACTCAAGCAAGACCTTGGCCTTGAAGTCTGGATAGCAATTGAACATCGTTAGATCGCCACCTACTGGTCTTGATTGGGTATGCGTCACACATTTCTGCTCTCAGGCATCCATCCTCTCATTCACACAGACCTGCAGCTCACCTGTCTGTGGCTGGCCAAACCTACTCTTGGGGATTCCTGTAGTTCTTCCCAGCATGGTTTATTTATGCTTCTTCTTTGGCCAACCCTTTCCCCATTTGGAAAAAAAAAAAGTGCAACTCACTGCCAGAGTTCATTTAACATCACGGATAGAAATGCTACATTTTCTAGGATTTGACATATTCAGCGATCGAACTCCTAAAAACAGAATGCTACAAATAAAATGATGTCATTTTTTACCAAAGACTACAGAATACTAGAGCAATGCAAAAATAACAATAAAAGGGAGATATTTCGTGGCAAACTTGGGGGTAAAGTTACCACTGTAATCTGCGAGTTATCTCGGAGTAAACGCTGCAGCCGCAAGCGGGGCGGGGGGTGGGAGGGGTGGTGAGGGGCAAGTATTCTCACTTGCGGCAAACAGGAAATAGGTAAAACATTCGCCATTCACTACTCCTGTCATAGGTTCGAACAAATCTTTGCTCTAAATGACAATGATGTAGCACCCCATGTTTGTTTAGCCCCTGGACCTTCTCAAGTCAGTTCAATTCATTAGGCATTTATTGAGCTCCAGCTGGGTACAAAGCATGTGACTCAACAGACCTCTTCTCACTAATGTCAAAGCAAGTGGTCAAACCAGGCCCTTAGTGTTCTAACCAAGGCATAAAGATTTAAAACTGATCCCTGCGAGAAAGTATTTGAAACATTCGCATGGACATATTTCCATTTACCTATATTTATATCCATCTAAAAGCAATAAGAAAAGGAAACCATTCAAATAGAAAACTCGGCAAAAGATATAAGTTCATAGCAAAAGAAATACAAATAGTCAGAGACACTTTTTAAAAATGTCCCTACTTTAAACCATTTTTAAGTTAGATTTTAAAAAATTATTCTATTTCTCCCATTAGTTTCTTAATTATATATTACTTTATTATTCTTTTAATGATTATCAAAAAATTACCACATTGATCCTTGAATTATTAATCTACTACAATTTGTACATTTACCACTCCACAGATAATACAAGAATCTTACAATTTAACTCCACTTATCCCTTTCCTGCTTTTTGGCTATTAATGTCAAATATTTTAATTTTTTTGTATATTTTAAACTCTTAAGATATTTTTGTTCTATACAGTCAATATTCATGTATTTTCCTACTCAATTACTTCTTATTCATTTATTACTGTATTTCTTTGCTTCCATTGGAGTCATTTTCATAGTACAGCTCTAGGCAATAAATTCTGTTTTCATTTGTAAACCTCTTTGTTTCACCTTCATTTTTTAAGAATTTTTTTCTGTATAAAATTTTATATTGGCAGCTATATTTTTTCAGTCCTTTAAAGACTATAACACATACTCTTGACTTCCACTGTTTCCTTGATGCCCCCTTTATCTGGAAAGTGAACTGTCAGTATCATTGCTCCTCTGAAGGTACTATATTTTTTTCCCTCAGACAAATTTTAAAAATTCTCTTTGTCTTTGGTTTTTGGAAGTTTTACTACAATGTGCCTAGGTGGATATTTTTGTATTTATTTGGTTTAAGACATAGAGTTTCTTGAATCAGTGGTTTAATGTATTTAATTAATATTGTAAAATCTGTTATCAGTAACTATTCAACTATTGTTCTGAACTAGTCATTCACTCTCTTATGTGACTCTAGTTAAATGTATTTAGACCTTTAGACCACATTCCATATTTTCTTATGCTTTTTTCTGTATTTTCCATCCTTTTTCCCATTCTATGCTTCAGACTGAATATTTTCTACTGACTTATCTTTCAGTTTACTAATCCTTTCTTCCATTTTATCTAACCTGAGGTTAAACCCATCTATAGTTGTTGTTGTTTTTTTAATTTTGGTAATTGTATTTTTCAATTTTAGAATTTCCATTTGGTTCTTTTAAATATTGTTTCTATTTCTCCATCTACTTTCTTGAATGTGGTATTATAATTCATGTACAATAATACCAATATCTTTTTCTCCTGTAAATCTGATACTATCATCTATTTTTTTTCTTTTGGTTTTGTTTATTTGGTCTTGTCTCCTAGCATAGCTTCTAATTTTTGTTAATTGCTGGAGGCTGGGTAAATTAAAATTGTAGAGGCTCTGGATAATGTTATTTCTCCAGAAGAGATATATATTTCTGGAGGATTTTTCCTTCCCTCAAGTAGTTAGAGTAGGGTCAAATCATTTGATCCAATCAGAAATTGAGATGTTCCAGGCTTTGTATGGGCTGGTCTGTTTCTGAATTGCCCTAACTCATAAGTCATAATCCTTCAGGAGTCTAAACTGAAACTTTAGAATGTTTGCCAGATCTTTCTTCCATGTCTAAACTCTAATTTTTGAGCCTTGTGGTAATATCAAAACTTTAGGCCACCATTTTCTGTTCATCTTTAATGACTCCCAATCAAATCAGCAAATTCCTTAAGGAATTTCCTTAAGAAAAAGAAGGAGAAGATTCCCTTCATCTCAAAGTGTTTTCTTTCTTGTACAGGATCATGGTTACTTAAGTTCTGCCCATTTTTGGCTACTCTCTGAAGGCTTAAAACAGCTGTGTGTGTGACCTAATTTTTACATTTTTCTCTAAAGGAATCCTAGTCTGATATAAGCCACTATGTCATAACCAGAAACAAAGGTCGACAGAGGGGAGAGGGGTTGGGAGGCTGGGAGAATGGGGTGAAGGGTTAAAGAAGTACAGATTAGTAGTTGATAGTTAGTGACAGAAATGGAGAGCACAGCAGAAGGAATGCAGTTAACATTAATATGATGGCTAGGTGGAGGGCCAGAGGAGGGAGGGAGCAATTGGGGGGATCGTTTTATGAACTATATAGATGTCTAACCAATGTACTGTATACTTGAAACTAATTTAAATAAATAAATTTTTTTAAAAAGAAACAAAGGTCAACTACTGTACATTTTTTTAAAAAGATAACAGACTGTTCTGTGGAAAACAGGCCATGGATTGTAGGGTGAAGGAAGGAGAGTGGAAGTAGGAAGGGAAGTTAAAAGGCTATCGTAGCATTCTTAACAAGATGCGGATGGTGTCTCGAGCTGGATATTGATGGTGATGACAGAGAGAAGTGGAAGGTTTTAAGTTTGTTTTTGTTTTGTGAAGATAAAGTTATAATAATACCCAGGTACGGTGAGAGAGGGTAACAAGTGGTAATTTCATATGCTGCTAGAGTCGAAACTGGTATAACCTTTATGAAAGGAAATTTGACAGTATTTATCACGTCTTTAAAATTATATTATACTATGACTCATTAATTCTATCTCTAATAATTATTTTAAGGAGAAACACCAAGATTTTGCAACAAAAACACTTAATGCAGAATTTTTATAATAGGAGAAATTGGAAACAACTTAAATATCAATCAATAGATTAATTAAATGACTACATCCATTAATAATGAGGGTGTAAAAGAATATTTTTGGGGGAATAACAAGATAACAACTGAAAAACATCGAGTCTTAAAGGTATTTATCCAAGGTGATCCCACTTATCTTAAAATAATTATAATTATGCAATATGTAATGTAATTACTTTTAACATAAGCATATATAGTGTATACATCATTACAATAAAGAGAGGCTGGAAGATTCAACACCAAAATATTTATGATAGTTGTAGAGGTGGTTTAGAGCTTATGTTTTTGTTTTTCATCTTTGCTTTTATGAATTTTCCACATTTTTTCAATAATAGTGCTTTTTTAAATATTAGAAACAATATAAATTTTGTTTTCACTCCATCTCTAAATTTGGCCTTATCTGTTTCAAGCACTGAGGACTATCAGCTGTCAAGAAGGCTTTCGGTTCTGGGATGAAAAGTGAAGACTCAATAAATCCTGCATGAAAGGTTTATTTCAAGCACTCTTTCTTCTGCGGCTGCTGCCACCCCCAGGAAGGAAAAGAAGCTTCCCTTCCACACACCACCCTGAGAACAAACCTCCATGCTCTCTTCTAGCTTCCCTTCCCCAACCTGTCCCAGAGCTTCTCTGCACCTGGGGTTGGCGGTTTTAAAGGCATGCCTGTTTTATGACAGTGAGAGGGAATCAGGCCCGGGAGCACACAAACCTGGTGAGGTACAGGGACGCAGCCCCACGCTGGCTGGCTTGGGCTTGGGGCAGGACTCAAAGCCTTCCTGTTTGCCCGGTGCCTCACCCTGCTACTCTCTGCCTCCTCCCAGAGCCCCACCCTTGGGTCACCACCCGTCCTTGCCAGTTTCATCCTCAAGTCCAAACTATTTGTCTCCTTTCCAAAGGATTTTTTTTTTTTTTTTGCTTGATACCACTCTGTGGCTGGCTTCCCGTCCAAAAGGCTCTCAAGAATTTAAAGCTCAGCCCTGGTGAAAATTCTGAAGTAGTCTCTTCCTGGCTCTGAGACCCCAAGCCTCTGTCAGCTTCCCAGGCCTTCATCATTCATATGCCTTACGTTGGTACACAGGTGAAACTTTTTTTAACTTAACAGTATTAATTTTGCTGTTAAAAATATAATTGGAACATCAGACTTGTGATCTCACAGAGATGGATGCTTAGAATGAGGTGAGACTAAATATTTAAGTTTGAAATGTGGCTCAATTTTTTTAAAGAAAAATCAAGTAAACGATTGTACATGCAGTACTTTGCTACAGCAAAGATTATGGTGACTAACTACTAGATTATGTTCTCTCAAGAGATTTCTTCTTCAAAAGCCCCAGAATCCTTCACAAGTCCCTTTCTCTTCCCCAGCCCATCTTCCCTCCCGTTCCCAGATTTGCCTTCAGGAGAACCTGCCCCAAACCATGCTTTTTCAAAGAAAGCATTGGCATGTAGTGACTCAACTAAGGCTATAACCCAGTGGGAGCTCATTCTCCCATCTCCAGCCAGACCAGAGGTTCTCAGTCCATTACGACTTTGAATAGGGAACTTTGGTGTGGATTCCCAAGGAATTTAGAATAGAGGGTAGATTGGCCGTGTTCCCCAAACTTCCCTTCCACACACTACCACTGCTCCTATGCCCCACATACTTGAACCAGGCTTGAGAAGGTAGATTTATTCATTTAACAACATTGATTTATTGAACTCTAATGATACCAGGCTCCTGTGCGGGAGTCTAAAGAGATGAGTTAGGATCCCCTCCTTCAACGTCTTAAAAGATGGAGATGTTGGGGAGGAGGTGATGAGGTAGAAAGGCATTCCAGCCAGAAAAAAAAAAGGCGTGAAAAAAATTGCAGAGCCCCAAAACTTGACGCTTTCAAGGGATCTGAACTGAAAGCCACTGTTGTGGCCACACTGTGTGGCATGAGATAGCCAAGGGTGAAGGGGATATCTGGAGCAAGTCTTGGAAAAGCAGTGAGGGCCTCATGTGCTGACTGAGGATTGTGGGCTTCGTACTGAGGGCAGTGGGGAGCCCCAGAAGTCTTCAGAGGAGGGGAGGATGAGGTGAGACCTGTGAAAGTACTCTGTGGCTGCTGGGTTCTGTGGTGTATCTTGGGCTAAGGGGGCTGAAGGTTGATGGGGGGCAAGCTGAGAATGAAAAACAGCCCTTTTTTCTACCTACCAAGCTGTGTGCCCTGGTAGGGCCTGCGTCAACCTAGAATAGGTGCATCTTTGTTTTCTGTTCAAAGGCCCCAGGTTTCCCTTGTACTACCAGCAGCCCCAGGCTATGTAGTAATAATGCAGGAGAGCCTGAGGGAGGGGAACCCAGGGAACAGGTAAGACAGAGAGAGATTTCAGAGGCATGGGCAACCTTAGGGTAAGGAGGTGATCCCAAGAAAGGCACTGTGGCATGAATGAACTGACACCCTAAATAAAGCAGGACACAGACCATACAGCTGCAAGTAGGTTGCACTCACCTCAGGGTCCTCATCTGGTCTCACTGTGAGCCAAACCACTGGACTGTGCTGGATGGCTGGTGGCAAGGAGTTGAGCAGGGCATTTTGAGAGATCACTGAAGCCTCAACCTCTGTGTGGGCTTCCCTGGGGAGCAGATATCCTCCACTCCACACTTTAGGGTCCTTCTGCTCTCCCTGATTAGGCCTTCCCATATGCCCGCATTCCTTAAGTCAATCAAGACGCTAATGAGGGGAAGCAGAGTGGGAGGATGTCAAGGATCATACACACACACACTCACACGCTCACACACACACACACACACACACACACACTCATGGCAAGGAGATGAGCACCTCCTGCCCCACGGACATTATTTGAGACCACCATGAGTGTGTACAGGGGCACAGCCAGTTTGCTTCTCCACCACCCACCCTGACTCCATCAGATGACTCCATCTTCATCTAGAGCCAGGACTGAGCAAGTCTCCACTGACCAAATATGGGCAGTCAGTGCAATGGCTTCCTTTCTCCCAACCACACACAGCCCTTGGTGTCCCTGATCAGGTCCTGGTCAGTGATCCAGGCATTCCAAAGGAGCACAGGGGAAGATCACTGTCATGTCCTTTCACAGGCAGCAGTGATATAAAAAGACCAAGAGCCTCTGCCCTAGCAAAAGTCGACATTAGCCCATAATCACATTCTCCCTCTCTCCTTTCCCCACCTCTTGCCCTCCATTGTCTCAGGGCCCAGCCCACAGTTTCTGGTTTAACACTTGCTACCTCTGGCCCCCATCCCCCTCTGTCTCTGATATTTGGGGTAACTCACTTTCACCTTTATTTAAATGTTGGCCCTTGCATAAGATTCTCAATGGCACGATTAACTCCACTTTCTTAGGGTGGCTCCTGCCTGCTACCCCTGCCCTGTCCCCACAGGAGATGGAGGGAAGGTAGAGTAGAGAGCTGTGGAGTGCTTCTGCTGCTGGACACCCAGAGTCCCTCCAAAAAGCAAGAGAGAGGAGACAAGTGGGAACCCCCCTTCCCTGGGGATGCTAGTGCAGAGAATGCTGCAGTGGGACATTGTAAGATAGTGGAGACAGAGGAGGACCTCTGTCTGAAAGAGCTGCTTCAGTTTCTGTCCTCCACCCAGCCTGGAGGAAGGAGCACATCTCCAAGCTATACAAAGTCCCAGCCATCTCCCAGGCCAGAGTTTCCCAAACAGGCCACCCCCTACATTACCTGGGGAGGCTGCTAAAAATTTGGATTCCAAAAACTCATACTGGCGTGTGCTGATAAAGGAGAAATCTCCAAGATATAGTGTCAGGTAAGGCAAGCAAGATGCAGAAGCATGCATGTGGTGTACTACCTTGGGTTAAAAAAAAAAAAAAAGGCAGGGATAAGAATCTACATCTGTATTCCTTCATGTAGATACAAAGATAAATAAGATGCACAAGAATAACCACTAATGACCATGGTTACCTTTTTTAAAAATTGTGGTAAAAATTTATCATTTTAATTATTTTTAAGTGTATAGTTCAGTAGCATTAAGTACATTCACATTGTTGTGTAGCCATCCCTATTATCCATCTTCAAAACTTTTTTCTTCTTCCCAAACTGAAAGTCTATACCCATTAAACAATAACTCCCACTTCCCCCTGAACTACTATTCTTCTTTCTGTCTCTATGAATTTGATTATTCTAAGTTCCTCATATAAGTGGAATCATACAGTATTTGGGGGTTTTTTTTCTTTTTTTTTCAGGGACAGAGAAATTCAAACAGTACTTGTCCTTTAGTGACTGGCTTGTTTTACGTAGCATAATGTCCTCAAGATTCATCTATGTTGTAGCATGAGTCAGAATTTCCTTCTTTTTAAGGCTGAATAATATTCCATTATATGTATATATCACATTTTGTTTATCCATTTATCTGTCAATGGACAAAATTGCTTTCACCTTTTGGCTATTGTGAATAATGCTGCTGTGAACATGGGTGTACAAATAGCTGTTGAAGTCTCTGCTTTCAATTCTATTAGGTATGCACCCACAAGTGGAATTTCTGGGTCATATGGTAATTCTATTTTTAAGTTTTTGAGGAACTGTCATAATGTTTTTCATAGCGGCCACACCATTTTACATTCCCAGCAGCAGTGCACAAGAGCTCAAATTTCTGCACATTCTCACCTACACATTGTGTGTGTGTGTGTGTGTGTGTGTGTGTGTGTGTGTGTGTGTGTGTGTTTATAGTAGCCGTCCTGATGGGTGTGAGTTAAAGGTTGCCTTTTAGGGTACATAGGAAATGGGCAGATAGGGAACAGGGAGGGGAGGGAATCTTCACTGCAGGTCTTTTATCACTTCTCCATTTTTTAATCTAAATGTGTTATTCAAAAAATTAAATTTTATTTCACCATTTATTATTACAATTTCTGAACATACAGAAAAGTTGAAAGTATTTTACAATGAGAACCCATATATTCAATACTTATATTCTACCATTAGCACACACTATTTTTGCATTATCACATCAATTCATTAATCTATCCATCGAATTAAAAAAATAAATATAGAATGTAGTTTCTTAGGCTCCTCCCAAGAATCGCTAAGTCCTGGAAAAGGGCCTGGAAATTTGTAACTTTAATCAGTTCTCCAGGTGGGGAAATTCTATCCTGGTCCAGCTAGTCATCCCATGCAGAAACCAGACTTGTAGTCAGTCAGTGTTCAACCAGTCTCAGCCAGGGTTCTCCCTTTGTCTGGAAGCTCTCTACCCTCAGAGAGGTCTATCCAAAGGTCTTATCTTATGGGTTCAAAATGGTCTCCAGACCCATCCCCAGTTTCTGGTTTCACACTTGCTACCAGACCCATCCCCATCCTTGCTGGCTTCTTCCCCAGAACATGCTTCAGTGCCTCAGCAACATCACCCCTAATGTAACCCCAGAACTGGACACAACTCTTGGATGTGGCCTGACCAGAGCAGAGGCCATTATCTCATCCCTCCCTGAGCTGAAAACTAGTCTTCCACCATTTAGACTGCATTTTTCCTCTTTGCTGAGAAGGGCAGGACACTATAAAATGGGTGGCGGGATTTACAACAGATACCAGATTGATCAGGCCCCTTGAAGAAGGAGGTATTCAAGTCCTCTTATCCTTCTTTAACCTTCTCGTTTTGCTATGATGATGATGATGATAATGATGATGATGATGATGATGTTGATAGATACCGTAATACATAAGAGGCATGGTTCCAGGCACATTATTTGCATCCATTTATTTAATTGTCACAATCCTATAGTCTTTTCTTATGGGGCCAAAATGGCCTCCATTATTATCCACATTTTTTAGATGAAGCAACTAAGGCACAAAGGGATTAATTACCCAAAGGTACATGGCACTTTCCCTTTATATAAATACACACAGAGCACTTTTTAACGCTCATGTACTGATTTCAATTTCCCCAAGATCTCTACTCTCAAATCCTATAGTATAGATCCTTCTGGCTAATATGGGTATGTTCTCAACTTTTCCTGATTACTAATTTCCCTCTGCCTGTCAAAACTTAGCCCTATGTCCCATGCTCTCAAGACCTTGCTAGATGGCTAGAGCCAACCTAATAAAGTCGAGCTAAGTTTCTCTGGCTGATATATTTACTCTCAGGTAAGTTTGTGTGTGTGTGTGTGTGTGTGTGTGTGTGTGTGCGCGTGCGCGCGCAAGCATACACAAACATATATATACATATATTTGTGTATATGTAATCTTTAAAGTGGAATTCTTATTTTGGAACACAAAACTGGACAGACTGTGATAATAAATATATATTCAAGGTAATCTTCAAAGTTAAACCTCAGAGCAGGGCCAGTGGAAAAGAGCTGGGCGCCTCAGGAATTTCATACTACTCCATAATCACGTCCCATTAGTCTGAGTCTAAAGACAATCTGGCCTGGCTCAGTCCCCTACCTAGGAGACACACAGAACATTGATGCTGAGTATTTGGGACTCCTTTTTAGGAACTACCAGGAAGCCCTAGGCAGAGTAATAGATACATACGCTGCCAAAGGGGTGTGTGTGGTGCTGATGGAAGGAGAGAAACTTGGGGAGCCCTCTGGGACTACAGTTGTAAAATAAAATATAGGATTCCCAGTGAAATTTGGATTTTAGATGAACAATGAATAATTTTTAGCATAATTCAGCCCCAACTATTGCATTGAGCATATCTATATTTAAAAAAATTATGTTTACCTGAAATACAAATTTACCTGGGCAGTCTGCATTTCTATTTAAATCTGGGACTGTCTGGGATTTCTCACATTAAGCTCCTGCAGAAAGAACATGAGAGCTTGTCACCACAGTTGGTACCCAGCCATCTCCATTCCTTGGCTGAGGAGTACTGGGTCACTGCCTCTTTGTGAGACCCTCTGTCTGCCCTGTTCTCCCCAACCAGTCTCAAGGCAGCCATGGTTGGTCCAGTGGAGAGGGGCCTTCCCAGGTCACCCTGTGGGGTCACACTTAAGCTTGGCTATGCCTTAGATCCAGGAATCTCTTCTCTTTTTCAAAAGAAAACCAATTTATTGAGGACTTAGCCTCTGGTCCTGAGAGAACTGGGAGGAAATCCCCCTAAATGGTTTCCAGTCCTCCTGGCTTTGTTCCTGCCTCATTCTTGATTATTTTTTTTTCTCATCATGAAAGAAACACATTCAGGGTAAAAATTCAATATCACAAGAATGTTTAAGTTAGAAAGCCCCTCCAGAGATAACTGCCATCAAGTTTGATGTGTCTTCTTCCAGATATTTCTCTATAAAAATTATCATATGTTATTATGATTTCTATAAATAGAATCATATTATACAGACTGTTCTGAAACTTACTTCTATTTTACATGATATCAGGGACTTTCTTCCATTTGGGTGTGCATTTCTAATTTGTTGGTTTTATTCTTCTTCATTCTTTAGCCCAGTGGTAGTTGGTCTTTTGGAGCTCTGAGCCCCTTTGGGTGTTCCTTGAATGACAAATACACTTAGGCAGATCACGCAAATCTTTCTATTCAACTTTGGATGTCATAGCCATCCTGAGACTTATCTGACTCCTTTAGCCTGTGCATGGCAGGGGAGCAGAGAGATGAGGAGGACCACTGAAATGGGTCGAGGAGGGTGGAAGACTGTGAACATAACTATCTTGTTGGGAGAACCATCTCTGGGGGCCTCGGTCAAAGGGCTATTGGGTCACTGCCTCTTTGTGAGACCCTCTGTCTGCCCTGAGCATCCATCCCCACACTCCTCTTCAGGCTGGGGATACTTCTCTTAGCATCCTCATCAAGATCACATGACTCCAGCAGCTGCCAAACTCCTGGGCAATGCTAAGAGCCTCCTGGCTTCAAACGGGTTAGGTGACATTCACTTCCTGGCGCTGTCCTCCCGACCTGCTCAGTCATTAGGAAATGCCTCAGTGACAGCTGTCACAGTGACAGGAGCAAGAGGACGTGCTGCCTGCCCAACACCTCTGGGTAGCTCAGATCTGCCCCCACGGAGTTCTCCAGGTGGAGAGGTGAATGCTGTTCTTCCTGGCCCCAGCCAAAGTGAGTCTGGGGGTCTGGCTGGGGGCAGGGAAGGAGTGGGATGAAAGCAAAGGTTGGCAAGGTTCTGGACTGAAACTGGAATTATGCAGGGGTGTGGGAGAGTGTGTGTGTGTGTGTGTGTGTGTGTGTGTGTGTGCGCGCAGTGTCTAGGGGTGGGAAAGTGGTCATAGCTTAAGCTATAAGGCCTCTGCCTCACAGGCTCACCATCCCAAGCTGGGGAGGCTAGGGGTTGCCTGGGCTGGTGACACCCCCAATCAGTCTTCACAATGGGCTTCTTTGTGGGTGAAGCTGGGCACTTCAGATTTTCATGAGGTCAGCTCTCTTGGGCCAGCCCTTGTCCTCCCCTGCCTCACAGGTGGCTAGAGTAGCAGTTCTGTTTAGAGTCATGCTAAAGAGTGAAGTTTAGGTGGTCATTTTCCCATGGATGCTTCTTCATCTATTTTTTTTAAACTACTTTACTGATGTATAATTGACATACAAAAAGCTGTACATATATAACATATACAATTGGATTCTGGTGCTCTTGTGAGGTATTTTCATGTATGGATATTTGTTAAATCGGTGTTTCTGTAGAGGTCTGAGGGCTGAGACCCCCTATTTCACCATCTTTCTCTTGATTCATCATCTACTCCTTGGACCAAGGTCTAGAATGTCCTCCACAGAGGCATATTTGCACCCTCACTAGAAGCGGCAGTACATAGAAGCATGGGCTGCTTATCCTGGGTTTGCCCTGTACCAGCAGTGTGACTTTGAAAAAGTTACTTAATCTCTGAGCCTCAGTTCCCTCATCTGTAAAATGGAGATAATACCTACCTTCTAGAGTTGTCAGGATTAAATGAGGAAGGAATGCAAAATGCCAAGCACATAATTAATGTTCAATAAATAGTCGCTGTTATAATTATTTATTATTAGCTCAGCATTGGTCCCACCTCACCTAGGAAGACTTTCCAGCCCTCATCTCCCCACAGTTTCCTAAAGCACCAATGGGAATGCCTTTTGGCATAAAATGTATTGCATTGTTATTTAACTAGTTTGTGCCCAAACCAGAGCATAGTACGATCCTTATATTTCTTCTGCTGACCTCTCCCCTGCCCCAGCATTCAGTCCCATAAGAGGAACTCAAGGATAAAGAATGAAATGGAATTAAGAGAAAGGGAAGGACACAAGGAAGGAAAGGTCAGGGAAAGACTGAGAAAGGGAGTTGAGAAGAAGGTGGGGAAGGAGGGTGGCATTGTCCAAACATGAGTGACATGCCTCTCCTGAAGCACAGGCAGGAGAAAGGATTGCCCAGAGAAGCTATCAGTGAGGACTGGCATATCTTTTGCATCATGTGGATCCCTAACTTTGCCACAAACTCACATGAAAAAATAGAGGCTCTCCTCCCCACTCCCCTATTCATCTCAAGGAAGATAGTGCTTACTGACTCAGCTAATGTCTACTCAATCTATCAATTGATTCTAATAACCTTTTGGGCACCAGGGACCAGTGCTCCTATAAGAATCTATTGCCCTATGATCCGAGGTGGAGCTGAAGTGGTGATGCTAGCACTGGGAAGTGGCCGAAAATACAAATGAACCTTTGCACGCTTGCCTGCCACTCACCTCCCTCTGTGCAGCCCAGTTCCTAACAGGCCACAGACCAGTACTGGTCCACAGCCCAGGGGTTGTGGGCTCCTGTATCATCTGTGGAATCATCTCTCTTTCTCTCTCTCTCTCTCTCTCTTTCTCTCTCCCTCTCTCTCTCTCTCTCTCTCTCTCTCTCTCTCTCTCTCTCTCTACCCCCTCCCTTTGCCATTTCCCTCTCCATCACCATCACAGGTAGCCTCAAACAAGTCACTTCCTCCTCTCTGGACAAGGGGCTGCTCACATATGAAACTAAATTTAACTAAATTACCTCAAAAGTCCTTTCTTCCCGCATCATTCTCTTATCTATCTGCTTTAATTCTCTTGCCTATCTTGATACCTACTTCTCAGTTACCCAAATAATTTAAGTTATTGATCATTCCTTCTTAAAAATCTTTTTCAAGAAAATTTATAAATGTCCACTAAGCTCTAAAGTTTCATGAAAGACTTTCTTGATCACCACTTTTCGCCAATGCCTAGCTTAATACCTAGCATGCAGCAGGATTGATGAATGGAATGAATTGCCACTATACGTCTATGGGAAATTGTGAAACACAGGAGGACATGTTAGCAGTTGGTTGGCTTAAGAAAATCATGGTCATTCTGAGAATAACTCCAGTTCAGTTTAGACATTTGCAAGCATTATGAAACAAAAATGGCTGAGAAACACTGGCATCACCATCTTAGTTTTTACCTATTGCCCATCACTTACCTAATCTATTGTCATCTTGTTCAGTTATTCTAATTTGAGGGGACCTGCCCTCTGTCAGGAGTGTGTGATTTTTTAGTCATTTACATAATAAGGACCATCCAGTAAGGAGAGAGAAGGAAGTAAAGGCATATACTAAGAGGGGAGGGAATTGGGCCTGCCTTAACAATGACCCCAATTATTTATCAAGCACTTATTGTGTGCCAGGTTCTTCACTCATATTAGCTCACTTAGTACTCTGAACAACTCTGAGAGGAAGGTAATACTATTATTATCAGCCCCATTTTACAAATGAGAAACTGAGGCTCTGATAGGTTAAACAACTTGCCTGAGGTTATACAGACAATAATAGGTATATCAGGGATTTTGAACCTCGCTCTAGAGACTGAGCACTTGAAACTCCACTCCCAGCCTGGGAGCTACATTGACCTCAGAAACCAAAGCTTGAAAACCCCTTTACAGGTTTTGGTGCTGCCTGTAGGGTCCCAGGCTCCCAAATTTTATCAGGCTTTTGTGGAGAAATTACCTTTACATATTTTTGCTCCTTCTTAGTTATGAAACATTTTCAACTTGATAAATAGATTTTACCAAGAGAGGGGAGAAATTCCAAAATTGATTTGACAAACTGTAGTTGTTCTCCTATTAACTAATTTTGTTTCTATTATGTAATTGTCCATTCTACCTGTCAGTATGTCCAGGGGTCTTTTGTCATTGATAGAAGGATATATCAATAACAGGTGATCATGGCTCCTTCTAAGGAGGCTGTTCTAGATTAGTTTAGACTACACAGTTGTGATACTGGGGACTTTTAAATGAGGACACTTGGGCCTTGCTACATACCCAAATGGCTGGTTCCCTTCAAGGTCATTATCTTGGGAAGCTATGTACTTAACAATTCTGCTGAGAACATTTTTGGAGCCTCTCCTTTGGTCTCAGATAACGTTTAAAATCCACATTGTAACGTTATGGTGACTCTGTATCTTTAATTTAAAACAGTATTATGCCACTCATTTACTTTCCCACCAGGCTTGGCTCCTGGTGACTTCTAGCCATTTTCACAATACCAAACATATCCTTGGAGGATGAAAATCTGCCTTCACCGGGATTAATCAAAAGGTTCTCTGGCAGCCTCAGGAAGCCCACTGAGAATTTGAAGAATGACTGAGCTGTGGTAGGTGAAGGAATGAGCCCACAGCTCCCTGACGTGACTACACGGAGGGCCAGCAGGCATTTGGACGTGTAAGTTCTACATTTTATTTTCAAAACAGTCATTGCTTTACAGCCACACATAGCACAGAGGAATTCAACCCAGTGGCTGGATACAAAGCAATAGATCAGCCGACCCCTGAGTGGGGAGACTGAGAAGCAGCAGAGACTTCTGGAAAATGGCCACTCTGGGCACAGGCCCACACTGGGGCCTGGACTGAGGCTAGGGGAGCATCTGCTCAGCTACTTGCTTCCCTGGGGACTGGGTCCTCCTGCCTTCACTTCCGGCAAGGAACCAGGAAGAGGTGAGGTGGTGATCTCATCATGTGTGCATGTCATGGTTGAGATGAAGTATCAGGGAGGCTATATCTTTATCACACTCCATGCACCTCCTGCCAGAATACAATGTGTCTGGGCTGGGATCTCTCTTATCTGTTTCCCAATTCCCCCTTCCAGAAGTGCCTCTTCATCTCCTCCTAAGGGTCTCATGACTTAGTTTAATTCTAATTCAGGTAGGCCACTGAGGAGGAGCAGCAAAAGAGGGAAGGGTAAAAAGGGAAAAAGAGAGAACAGGAGACAAGAAGAAAGGGAAGAAGGAGGCAGAGGTGGAGGGAGTTAGGGAGAGCAGCAAAGGAGAAAAAGGCACTGATACTCACAGCCCTTCCTTCTGACAGCTAAGGCCCTGCCTTCCCAGAGTGGCCATGTCAGAAGGGGAGAGTAAGGACAGCTCTGGCAGCGAGTGCCCCGTGTGCTATGAGAAGTTCCGTGATCTGGAGGGTGCCAGCCGGACGCTGAGCTGTGGCCATGTGTTCTGCCATGACTGCCTGGTCAAGTACCTACTCTCCACCCGCGTGGATGGGCAGGTCCAGAGGACCATTGTCTGCCCCATCTGCCGCTATGTCACCTTCCTCAGCAAAAAGAGCTCCCGCTGGCCCTCCATGCTGGACAAGAGCTCCCAGACCCTGACTGTGCCAATGGGCCTGCCCTCTGGGCCACCATCAGACACCCTGGGCCACACAAACCCCCTGGCTATCTCCCAACCTGTATGGAGACCATCCCCAAGTCAGAGTGGCCAGCTCCCCTTAGACCTGCCGCCCAGCCTGCTCCGGGAGCCGCAGATCTTCATCATCAGCCGCCATGGGATGCCTCTGGGGGAACAGGACAGTGTCCTGCCACGGCGCAGCCTGGCAGAGCTCACTGAGGCATCCCCGGCACCCAGCTCCAGCCGGTCATTCTGCTGCCGCTCCCGGGCCCTCCTGCTCATCACCCTCATCGCCGTGGTAGCTGTGGTAGCCGCCATCTTGCCCTGGGTGCTGCTGGTGAGGAAGCAGGCATGAGTGGTGGCATCTGTAGGGGCCACCTAGTGAGGCCTGGCCAGAGAGCTGCCCTGGAAGCTGCGCCACTCCACCCCGCCAGATTGGCCATGGCATGGAAGCAGGCGGAGGGCCCCCAGAGCAGAGCTGATCCAACCAAGCCCTGAGGGGCAGGTGGGCAGAGGGGAGGCCTGGGACAGAGAGACTGCGTTAGGATGGTGCTGACTGAAAGTATGGTGGCATCTCCCCACCTCTAGCTCCTCGCTCCTGGCAGGGGCTCAGGCATGACAGGGAGGCTGGGAGCTGGTGATCTCTGAGGCTAGAGCTGAGCTGAGGAACTGAGCTCTGGACTGAACTGGAAACTCCAGGTTCCAGACCAAGGTGGAAAATGTGATGGAAATCCCTCCTCAGAAACAACAGCTGTGCCATCCCCCACCCCTGTGTATCTTCAGCAGATATCTTCCCCTTCCTCTAGGCTAGAACTGAGCAAGATGGGAAGATGGGTGGTTACCCCTTCCTGTGGAGTCACCAACCCTGAGGTGTAGTCTTTATCTGCCAGGTGACCTACCTGAAGCCAGGTGGGGCTCCCTTGTGGAAACAAGGAATTCTGCTAGATGGGGTCCCAATGGCAGGACTCTTCTGGGTTAGAATTCCCACCCAGGGTTCTCTAGTTTTCTCTCAGGAACAAACAGGAGAGGTGGCACAGGGGCTGAAGACACATGTGCTTCCCGGAATCTCAGCACCCATCCATGACCCTCGCAGCTGGGCTAGTGTGTACCTTCCCACCCCCAAATCACCAGCCAGGTTTTCCCTGAGGAAGTAGCTGATCTAAGAGGCTACTTAACAGAAAAAGGTCTTCGTGGGGAGCTGAGGCCTCATCAGGAAACGGGTTTGTTGATAGAGGCCCACAAACAGAATCAGAGGTCTTCCCAAGCTTCCCAGGCCCAAGGAATAGTCCCAATTTTCAGTCTTCAGTTCTCAAGGATGGACTTGTAGGCAGAGAGAGTAGGGGAAGCCTGATGGCCCAGACTTGAGTCAGCTGAAAACTACGTGGGCAAATTAACCCCTGGGGGCTCCAACCTCTCTCCCAGCCCAAGTCCTCCCTGTGACCCAACCACTCATTAGAGGCCACACCAGCTGGGCCAGTTTAGGAGGTGGATTCCCAGTCTGGGCTGGGTGAGGAAGGGTGGGGAAGAAAACAGCTGGCCTCGTCAGAAGACTACTACTGTCTCAACGAATCCTCAAATCCAGGTGCTGTTGGCCACTGGCCAGGACCCCCACCCAGGACTGTCCTGGGGGTCCTTGAAGAGGACCACTAGGGAGAAAGTCATTTGAGATCTGCCACTTTCTGTTTATTAAAGGTCCATAAATCCATGGGCCATAATCTTAAATTAATTTTAGGATTGAAAACAAAATAAAATGTCCAGCTATTCTCTCAAAGAGGTAGTTGTTTGCAGCCCAGGTTTACTAACAGCTGAGCCGTCTCTCGTCTCTCAGCAGATTGCTATCTATGGGGAAATGAATAGTGCTCTGCCTCTTATCTAGTTCCCAAATGCCTGAAGCAGTGGTCATTTGGGGACTGTTGGGAAATGGGATCCACGCTACAGGGGATTTAAAGCTGGTATAATTGATTTAAAGCACACATAAGCTTCTTTATGCTCTTCTCAAGACTAGAGAAGAGGAGAGGTGCTATTTGGGAGCGGGATACAGGTGGATTCATGGGGAAAATATTTATTATAGGAACGAAAATGTTACATTTACAAAGGCTCTAATGAGTCTGTTTTAATATCAACCAGGCTGCTTTAAATAGTGTCATGGATTTCTGGGGACCTGATTTTATTCTTTTCAGATTCTGTTGTGTTTGCCAAAAGTTAATTTCAAAATAGCTGTAGTGTTTTCATATTGTTCAGAGGTGAATTGTAGATAGCAATTTTTTTATTATCAAAGAATGTCAAAAGCTATTTTTTAAATAAAGGTATATATTTTCTCAAAGATTCCAGAGACATTAGAAATGCATGTGGGAAGCTCTGAGCTTGGACTTTTAAGATAATTCACTTTAGATGAAAAAGACAGTTTGAAAATACAAATGCAAATGGCTCTTAAATATTTATTTAGCCACTTCTTTGAAGGAAATGAAAATTAAAATTCTGCTGGCATACCATTTTTCATCTATTAGCTTGTTAAACCATGAAAGTTTCAAAACTCACTCTATTGCCAGAGCTAAAGGGAAGCAGATGAGGAAGTGAAGATGTATATTGGTGAACTTCTAGTAAAGCAAATTTGACAGTGTCTATCAAAATTTCCACTTTCCCCAGCAATTCCTGTTCTAGAAATGTACCTTACAAATATACTTGCCTATGACAATATGTACAGTGTTATGTAAGTGCAGCATTGTTCATAATAACAAAGGATTGGGGAAACTCTACATGCCAATGAATGGGGAACTGGTTGTATAACGTAAGATGCAGGGACTACCGTGCAGCTGTAAAAAGAACAAGGCAGGAGTCTATGAACCAACACAGAAAGACTCCAAGATACAATGGCCAATGGAGAAAAGCAAGGTGTGGAACACTGGTATCACATACTACAGTTTGTGTAGAAAGTGGGGGAATAAGAATCTACATTTTTATTTTCTTATTTATGCATAAAGAAATTGGGGAAAATACACACACGCAAAAATAACAGTGATAAACCGTGGAAGGGGGTGAGAACATAATGAAATGGGAGGGGGAATTTTCCCTTTCCCTTTGACACTTTTTGATTTTTAAACCAAGTAAACATATCACATATTCAAAAATTAAATTGAAAAATTACATTAGAAGCTAAAGATATCTTCAGTGTACATACCTACTGGCCCAAGAACACTCACAAGCTGACAGACTGCTTATCCTGTAGTTCGAGAGTGTTGGCTACTAGCTCAGTGGGGCTGGTTTGTCTAGTTAGAGGTGTGACATTTTATGCTTAACAGGAACCCCAGGAAGGAAAGTAAAAAGTTTAACATCCTCAGTGTTTCTAAGTTCCTATGGATTTCTTTGGGCCCCATCATTTTACATGCTTGTTTTGATTCTTCTCTACCTTTCCTTCCCTCTCTCAAATAAAATCTTTTGTTTTAAGTAACCACCCTCAGGTCTGGGCACTACAAGAGAATACCATTCCATAAAGACAGGTAGGTAGGTAAACAGACAGATGGAGGCCTGTGGTTAAATGTAAATTCTCACTCTTCTCTTCTTCCCCTTGTCCAGAGGCATCCCCACTTACACACACAGACACGCAGCCACCTCCCATCAGACAAGGAGAAAATTTTGAGATGACCTAAATTATATTACAGCAGGCCAGAGGATGGAAGGAAGATACAAGTAGGAGTTAATCAGTTAACAACTGCAGTGCAAAACCAACAAGACTGCTTACATTCTGGAGTGTACGCTGGGACTGTGAATTAACTTCCAGGTGGTTATTTCCACTGGGCACCACTCCAAGAGCTTCCACTTCTTGCTTACACATAAACTTTTCAGACTGTTACCCCCATTTCACCTTATCCTTATTGGTAGCCAATGTGAATTCTTTCCCCATTACCTGATGTATAAAAAAGGCCACTGACTCCAGGATGGTGGACATCTTGGCTTGTCCATCTGGCACTGTTGCTGGTGGTTTAGATTTCAAGACCCAGGACCTGGTCTTTCTCTTGCTAGCAATGGCCCAATAAAACCTTTCTTTTAAAAAAGACATTCAGCTTTGGAAGTTAAAATTTTTTGTTTAACATACCACAATAACCTTTACCTCTAATATATACTTGCACAGTCTAGGCCGACTGAACAAAGGATCCATACACTGCTGGTGGGCTCTGAGTCAGGGTTGCCAGGAGCCTAGGTGTGCACAGTAGAGACCTCTGTGTCCTCAGATATAGTCCCATGACTTTTCCCCTCAATGAAGACTGCAGATGACATAGACAGCTCTGTTGCTATCTTCACTTTTCCCTTTTACCACCTTATCAGTCCAAATGTCTTTTTTGGCAGAAAATAAATCACCTTGCCCTATCCTCACAATTCTTCACTTTCCTTTATCCTCCCCAACTCAATACGAATGAATGCCACACTAATTCTCAACACCAACTATTTGTATTTCCAACAACCAGTGCTGATGCAGACCTCTGGGAGTTTGCTTGGACATGTCCTTCTACCTGGAACACACTTCCCCCTGTCTACCTGAAAAGCTCCTACCTAGCTCTCCAGAAACAGTTCCAGGATTACCTATGAAGACTTTCCAAATCCCTATCTCAGAATGGACTGCATTCCATCATCTTCCTGAGACACTTTATTATGTGTATTTGAAGACAAGTCCATCTCCTCCTAGACAATGTGCTCCTTAAGGAGAGGTTAGATCTTACTGACCTTGGTAAGATCACACCAAGTGCCTGGCATAAAATTTAGTAAAGAATCAAAGCTGGATAAATACTTGAAGAATGCATGTTTGGTGTCTAGAAAAAAGTTTAGTCCAGGGATGTAGGAATGAAATCTGGGTAATTCCTGCTTTAGTGTGTCTTAGGGGTCCACAAAGACCAGCTTCAATATGATCCAAAAGAGCTAGTTTTTCTAATCATGTAAAAGGAATGTAAGGAAGAGAGAGAGAGAGAGAAAAGGCAGCCAGGATAGGTGGCCAAAGGATCAGCAGGGTGGAGCCAAGATATCCAACAGACACTTGCGAAGATAAACTGACTCTATAACTAAGCTATCAGTAATTTGCATCCGTGTGTACAATTTGTGCCCCAGTAATCTTCACACTGTACAAAGTGGTTATGCTGTCCAAATGGTGGGCTGAAGGTTTAATTTTGATGACTCAGTATTAGATGAAGGAGGAGAAGATAAGGAGGACTCAGAGAGAAGGTTGACAGCAGAAAAATAATGGGGTGGCTGAACTGAAGAAACAGAGACAGGCTTTGGGTGGGAAGAGAGGAAGATAACAGGGAGACCAGAAGAAGAGGGAGTTAAGGAAACAAGTAAAGACAGTAAGAAAAGGAGGGGATGAGAACGTGAAGACCAGAAAGGAAAGCAAGGTAGAAAGACAGGTGCCGTTGGCTCTCAGCATCCAAATCAAACTCCACTGGCCTCAGAGCCCTGTGGGCTTCTCTCTGAATGCCAAGCGCTCCAGCCATAAGGACCTGGCTCCTGGAGACAATGTGTCATGCTGCTTCACACCTATGGCTGCCCTCAGGCTATTCCCACCTGCCTCATGGAGCTAATTTTACATTCTTAAATACTCAGTCAAGGGTGACCTCACCCCATAAGTCTTCCCTGACCCCAGAGCTCTCTCTGTTCCTGAAGCACAAAAGCACCAAGGACACCAGGCTCAGCTCAGCAAGTGCTTTTCCTAGGGTCCTGTGGTTGTTGATTTCATTATTTATCTCTCCCCTTAGGCAATGAGCTTCCTACAGGCAGAAACATTGACTAATTTCATTGTGTAGCTCCAGTGTCTAGTTCAGGGCTGGCCCACGAAAGACAATAAACATTTGTTGGGAGCCCAGGCAAAATGGTGTAGACAATAGAGGCTTTGTTCATCCCCTCTTGCAACCAAATCAAAGTTGTGATGGAAACACAGAGCAAACAACAAGCAGAGTCACCTGAGGTCTAGATGAACAGAAGCCCTACAATTAGGGAGAGAATTAAGAAATCACCCTACAACAATAGGAAGTAGGAGGCGATGAAGATGTGAGGCTGCCTGGTCCCAAGCAGCTTCATGGGACAGAGGCTACAACAGCTACAGATGGCAGCTGTGGACATCCTCTTCAACGGGCTGTATCTGCAAGTGAACTTTTGCGGTGATGGACCTGCTTGCTCTGAGCACCAGTGCCCAATGGGCTGCTCCAGGGGCACCAAGGACTTACAGGGAGACACTGAGTTGTTGGAGTGAGGGCCAAAGGCGAGGATTTCTCCTCGGCAGAAGTGTTAGTGGTATCCATTGTTCTTGTGTTGAGCCCTCCCCGCTCCCAGTGTGTGGATGCAACACCGCCATAACTGAGATGTCAACAAACTGGATAACAGAGGTTACTCTGCCCAGAGTAGTTCCTGAAACTCTGCCTCCTCCAACTTGTGGCCCCACCCAAGCCACATCCAGATATATTCTCAGTGAGTCAGGTGCCCCTTGCTGAGCAGCGCCAAGACTCACACTGGTGACAGCTGGTCTCAGTTTCTGGCATGGCCTCTTGAGACAACTATAACCACAGCATCCGTGGATTGCTTGCTGAATCTTAACAGGTGGCCCCAGAGGGGAACAGGGTGGGGCTAAACTTGGCCTACAGCTGAACCCTTCTCAGAACTGTGCCACTGGACAGCTATTACACAAAGCCATGCTAATAAGACCAGGAGATTTAGGAGCTGTGCTTAGTACAAAGAAACAGACCCAGAAAGGCAGCCAAAATGGGAAGACAAAGAAGCAGAAACCATATGAGAGAACAGAACAGAGATCCAGGAATAATAGAGTCAAACAATCTAACAGATGCAGAGTTCAAAACACTGGTTATAAGGGTGCTCAATGAACATAAGGGAAGTTTAGATGAACTCAGTGAGAACTTTAACAAAGAGATAAAAAAAAACATAAAAATGGAAGTGGAAATTATAAAATGGAATCAGTCAGAAATGAAGAACACATTATCTGAGATGAAAAGTACATTAGATGGAATCAACAGAGTGGATGAAGAAGAGGACCAAATCACTGATTTAAAGGATGGGGAAGTCAACGACACCCAATCAGAATGGCAAGAAAAAAAAAAGCCAAGACTATAATAATAATTTAAGGAGCCTATGGGACAAAATTAAATGTAAAAATATCTGTGTCATAGTAGCACCTGAAGAAGAGGGAGAACAAGAAGAGAAAAAGCTATTGAAGAAATAATGATGGAAAACTTCCCTCACCTGGTGAAGGAAATAGACATACAACCCCAGGAAGCTCAGGGTCCCAAAAAAGATGAACCCAAAGAGGCCCACACCATGACACATCTAAATTATAATGCTAAAGTTTAAATACAAAGAGAGGATCTTAAAAGCAGCAAGGGAAAAGCAGTCAGTTACCCACAAGAGAGTAAGACTAGCAGCTGATTTTTCCAAAGAAACTATGCAGGACAGAAGGGCTTGGCACAAAATATTCAAAGTGATGAAAACCCAGGATCTACAACCAAAAATACTTAATTCATCAAAGCTATCATTTAGAGTCGAAGGACAGATAAAGAGGTTCTCTGACAAAAATAAGCTAAAGGAATTTATCAACACTAAGCCAGTATTACAGGAAATGTTGGAGGGACTTCTTTAAGGAAAAAAAAAAATGTATCAAAAAAAGGAATAAAGAATGGTAATAACTACATTCCTATCAATAATTACCTCAAATGGAAAAGAATTAAGTGCTCCAACCAAAATATAGGGTAGCTGAATAGATAAGAAAACAAGACCCCTACATATGCTGCCAACAAGATTCATTTCAGATTAAAAGACACATAGAGACTAAAAGGAAGGAGATGGAAAAAGATATTGCCTTGATGGACCTAGAAGGTATTGCGCCGAATTAAGTAAGTCAGATAGAGAAAGATAAATACGACATGATTTCAAGTACATGTGAAATCTAAAGAACGAAATAAACAACAACAAAAATGGATACAAACTCATGGATACAAAGACTATTTTGAGGACTACTGGATGTGGTAGAAAAGGGCAAAGGGAATAAGAAGTACAAATGGATAGCTACAAAATAGTCATGGAGATATGAAGTGTAGTATAAGGAAAAGAGTCAACAATGTTGTAATACATATGTAAGGGGGAAGAGGAGTACTAGATTTGGTGGGGTGATCGCTTTGTGAGTTATATAGATCTCTAATCACTACACTGTACAACTGAAACTAATATATTATTGTATGCCAACTATAATTTTAAAAAATTCGTCAAATTGTACAATGTAAAATATAAGCAACTACTAGTCTATTATATTTCAATATAATATAAATAAAAAACATTTGTTGAAACAAATTGCAGAGGAATTCTCACTGAATTTTTAAATTACAAATAAAATCTAGGGCTATTTCCTTCACAGTATACTTAAGAATACAACTATTTTTATTTACTTTTTTACTTTACTTTTTTAAAATTAATTTATTTTTTATGGTGACATTGGTTAACAAAATCCAATAAGTTTCAGCTGTACACTTTAACAGTAAGGCATATATATATTTACACCTCCCATAGTTAGATTTCTTTCTGTCACCACATATTTGACCCCTTCCCCCCACAACTATTTTTAAATCATAAAAACATGTTCTTTATTGGCTCTACTGGGCCCTCAAGAATATAGTTCATCACTCTTTGACTTGACCCAGTGGGTTCCCACAAATTGAGACAATATACGGAGTTACCAGAAGGGACTGGGAAGCCAGCCTGCATGGGTTCATCTATAACCTATGGGTTCTGTATAACCTTGCACAAGTTTCTCTCACTTCTTGGGGACAACAATACCAGCATCACAAGGTTATTTCGTGGATTAAAGCAGCTAAAAATGTAAAGTGAGTAGAAAGGTGTCCTTAGCACTTAGCAAGCTCCCTACGTCTTATGTAATATGAAATGTGTCTTCCCTCAGTATGACACCTGTATTATTCATTCAACAGAAACCAAGCCCCGACCAGGTGCGCGGTGGGGCATGCTTTGGGAGTTTACCCGGCCCTGCAATTCAGTTGCAGGGGTGCCCAACCCCTTACCCTGCTTCCATTAGACACTGAAATGAATGACAGTAGGCAGTAAAATTCAGAAAGGAACACAGCTTTCCGCACAGAAAGGTTCCTTCTAAGTGTGGTCTCGGACCAATACCCTAAAGATCACCTTGGAGGTCGTTAGAAATGCTGGACAAACGCTGGTGAAACGCTGGTTCAGACCTATTTCCCCGGGGTGGGAAGCGGATCCGTGCCCCGAGTCCTCCAAAAGCCGAATCTCCGCCGGAGAATGAAGCTCGGGCGGGCTCTGCAGCACATTCAGCACACGCCGTGGTGTCCGGGAAGCAGCCAGCGCCCGGATGGAGCTTGTTAAAAGAACTGCACACTCGACACACCCGGGAATGGTGGTGTCCGGGTAACCGAGGTGACCGGCCGGCTAGAGTCCTAGCGTCACCTGGCGGTCAATACAGGATCTGCCCTTTCTGGAATGGGTGCTGAGCGCTCGGGAGTGAAAGGACAGGGGTCCCCTGGGGCAGCTCGCTTTCTCAGCAGCCACCGGGGCAGTCAGACCCTGAGCAGTCCCCGCCACTAGGGTAACGGCCCTTCCCAGAAGAAGCGGCTGCAGAACCCAGAACTCGGAAGAAAGGCTACAGGACCTGAAGTTTTTCAGCCCCTCGTAGTTTCCCTCCTAGCCGCGAGGTGACACTAGTCATCAATTTCTTTCCCGATTTCCTCTTCCGGTCCCAACTCCGCGCCTCTCTCGCTTTAAGAGACATCGGTCTCGCGAGAGCTCTCGTAAATTTACAGAACCGGAAGTAGCCTGTGGATCTCTTCCCTTCTGTGGCCATCGCTGAAGCTCCAGCGGGTGAGGATTTATTAGGAACGCATCCGTAATCCGTAGCCATCCGTTCATGGGCGCGGTGGCTCTTGATCCCGCGGGTCTCGATACTCTTCTAGTGGCCGAGTAGCAGCCAAAGAGAGGAGCCAAGATGGTCTCAACCTGTTTTCCCCTTAGCACAAGGGCTGGGCTGGGGAAGGGAGAATAGGTTTTGGGACGCAAACGGGAGCTAGAGGGGAGGTGGCCTGCCGAGGTGGAGTCAGATCTGGGCTGTGTAGTTTCCTAAAGAATGGTCTCGAGGTAAGTTCTTGAGAAAGCCACGGAATTTCCAGACCACGTTCACCCATTGAAAGGCTTTTTGGACCCGTGATCTGTGCAGAATTTTTCAGGTTCCTTAAGGGTGGCCTGATGCATTCATTTTGGAGGGCGCTATATATGTTCATATTCAAGTCGGTAGATTAACGTTAGTTGATCTCTTTATGTTTGAAGAACTGAGCTGTCGGTCTGCTTTGCCCTAATTCAGCAGAGATAAAAGTCCTGTTGCAAGACTTCAGTTTGGAGAGTAAACAAAGTCAAATAACTAAAACAACTGTGTTAGTAATGAAAAATATTTTCCCGTAAACAAATACTGAAGGCATCCCAGTAAAGCAAAATTTTAAAAATTTTACCCTTCAGTTATAGGCCATTGAGTTCAAGCAATTTCTGATGGGAGTTAAAGAACATGACAGTTTCTGTGAGCATTCTAAACTTTGAATATGAGATTGTTGCTGTTACTGGTTTGGAAACTGAATAAGGTTTTGGTGATTTGAGGGTTTACACCTGTTTTAACTTTTTATTTAGCCAATATGAAGTTCAACCCCTTTGTGACTTCTGACCGGAGCAAGAACCGTAAAAGGCATTTTAATGCACCTTCCCACATTCGCAGGAAAATTATGTCGTCTCCTCTTTCCAAAGAGCTGAGACAGAAGTACAATGTTCGATCCATGCCTATCAGAAAAGATGATGAAGTTCAGGTATGTACTGTGTTCAGGTCATCTTGGTAAATATCCTGCACACTTGGCATAGAAAAGGGAATGCATTCTGAGAGTGATACATCTGAGAGGTTTGCTCCCAGGATTGCAAAAGGAGTTGAGCCAGGGACTAAAAAGTATGCTGCTTTTCAGTTCTTACTTGACTTTTACTAGTTTTCCCAAGCATCAGATGCAGCCGTGATTAAACAAGAACAAGCAAGGTCAGAACGTTACTTTGGGTTGATCATTTTCTTCATGTGTTTAGTCATCGATGGGGCATTTGAAGACCAGTAAACAATCTGAATCAAAGTCCAGATACAGAAGTTCTAACAGAACCATGGTTTCATGCGATTGAGTTTACTAGAAAATAATTTGTCGAATCTGTTAAATGGAAATTTCTGTAGATGTTACATGGCTGTAACCTTCAGTAAGGATTCAGTCTCTAAAGTGGCTTGCATATCACCAATAGTATTTCATGAAGTTAGCACCCATTTAGGTAAATGAAACCAGTTCCCAAATAGTTGTATGAATTGCGAACAAACATTGGTTGTTGCTTGCTGGTGCTAAGATTGCCATTAGATTTGGGAAGCAGTCTTCTCTCAAGAAATATTAATGCAAGAAAGCCTGCAACTGGAAAGAAACATCAGTCCAGAAGCACTTTGGGTTCCCTCCTGACAAGCTGGGGATCACTGGGACTCCTGGGTGGAAAACTATGTTGTATAACCTTTCATTAAGTATCTGCTACTTCCTACTCTGGCACTAGGTTGGACACTTAAATGGGTTGTGAATTAAATACTCATGGCCCGTTGCTCCCTTTGAGATGGGATGATTTCCTTGTTTTCGACTGGCTACAGAAAGCCATGGTGGACTTGTGACAAGCGCATGACCGTAGATTTATATAAGGGTGTAGTTTACTTACAGGTTTATAATTAAAGCCAGAAATAGAATTATTGGCTCATTTCCACTAAAAACGAAGTGTTTTAAAATTGAAAGGTCTTAGAGATCTGATTGAATGATGTACACAAGATTCAGTTATCCTGACTTACAAAATTAATGTGTGTGTGTGTGTGTGTGTGTGTGTGTGTGCTTTTTTTGTCTGCATATTTCTGTTATTTTTGAATTTGCATTTAGGTTGTGCGAGGACACTACAAAGGGCAGCAAATTGGCAAAGTAGTCCAGGTTTACAGGAAGAAATACGTCATCTACATTGAACGAGTGCAGCGGGAGAAGGCTAATGGCACAACTGTTCATGTCGGCATTCACCCCAGCAAGGTAGGTGTTTTTGAGAATGCTTGAGAGGGAAGAAGGAAATTAAAGCAATTGTTGGCAAATATGATTTCCTGTTTACCAAGCAGTCCCGTAGAAATATAAAGTATTTTTTCCTCAAAAGCTATTAGTAAGCTGATCAGTCAACAATCTAACCATGAACAGATCTTAAAATCCAGGAAATAGGATAATTTTTAGATGAAATGGAGCTTATACCTTGTTTGCTTTTGTGTATTAAACAATTGAGTTAGCAGTAAGGCAGCTTTACAACTCTGCAAAGTAGGTATTAAACCATTTACAAATGATACCTCAGCCAAGATAGATAATCTGATCCTGATACCCATAGCAAACATCTGTTCTCTGTCCTGGACTTTAATGTGAATTCTCTGATATCACTGTCTCTAATTACGTTTAACGTAAACATAATAAGTGTATGTGTAAATGTTAATATACTGAGGTTTAAGATTTCAAGTTGCCACCATAAATCTTAATTTTCAAACTACAGAAAAGTCAAAAGGCTAGTACAGTAAAACACCTGCATATCTTTCACCTATAATTTACTACTGACATTTTGCCACATTTTCGTTACCCCTCTTCCCCATTCTTAGATTACAGGCATCATGACACTCCACCTCAGTTTGTGGTTCAGTAGTCATTTTCATCTATTATTCCAGCTTTAGGACTTCCAAATATCTAGAAGCAGATGACTCCAACCCAGACCTCAATGTCCATTTGTCTATTTTTCATTTCCACTTGGATGTCTAACTTATCTCAAACCTGACGTGTTCAAACTCCTGTTTTTATCATCGAAACTTCTCACAGTTTGCCACGTGTTAATGAGTTCTACATCAGTCAGTAAGACTTGTTGATGACTGTCTCATTATATCTAGAATCCTGTCTGCTTGTTAACCATCAGAGTGCCTTGCAAAACCTTACCTCAGTGGTCTCCAACCTTTTGGCGCCAGGGACCGGTTCTTCTATGAGAATCTAATGCCCAATGATTGAGATGAAGCTGAGGCGGTGATGCTAGCACTGGGGAGCAGCTGCAAATACAGATGAAGCTTCGTTCACTCACCTGCTGTGTGGCCTGGTTCCTAACAGGCCACGGACTGGTACCGGCCCACAGCCCTGGGGTTGGAGACCCCTGCCTTAGCTAATCTTCATTTAATGTCATCTTATCCCATTTTCCATGTTCCAGTCTACTGGCCTTGCTGCTCCTACAACTATTCAGAGTATATCCAGTGGTTAGCCAGATCACCTGGCTGCTTGATAGAATTATAAGTTCTGTTCCCAGGTCTACAGAAGCAAAATTTGGGGATGGGACACAGGGATCTGTTTTAAGCCCTCAAGTGGATTTGTAGACACACCCAAGTTTGAGAAACACACCTGTCTCCTGCCTCTGGACCTTTGTACTTGCTATTTTCTTCAGGATACTTTTCCAGTGTCTTGTTCAAATGGAGCCCTATTGGTAGTACCTCGCCTCATCACCCTATATGATTTAGCCCCTTTTTTCCATCGTTCCATTCCCCCGCCGCCGCCCCCCCCCCCCCGCACGCGCGTACGCACACACACAGACACACGTATAAGTTCCATGTTGGCAGAAATTTTGGTCACCATGTTGTATTTCTAGACCTAGTTCATTATTCTCTTCCCCTTAACTCATTTGCCTGCATAAGACTAAAATTTATCATAGTCTAGATGTCTTGAGCAATTAGATTGTTGAAATAAGCTGTACTGTGGCTTCACTAAAGGTTTTGTAGGTCGAAGCATGAGTGGAGGCTACATATAATTTCCAATCTTATGGTTCTAAAGTTACTAGAGAAACAATATGTGACTTGTAAATATATCTTATAAAACTAGGATATGAGAGTGGAATAATTGATAATGTTGAGGTAGAAAAAGAAGCAGATAGTTTGTAATAAAGCATCAAAGAGGATGTTAGGAAAATCACTGACATCACATTGCCTTTTCTCCTTTGTTGGTAGAGCATTAGTGAAAATTTAAACCAGCTTTTATTTGGGAACTGAGGGATCATTTCTGGCACTTCTGAGTTAAACATTTAATAATCAGGTGTCTACTGCCTTAGGTTTGGTAAATTGGATTGAATGTTGGTTGGGCCTTCCATGTGTTGTGTACTGTTACTTAGAAGTGTTGTGTTTTGTTTTGTTTTGTTTTCTAATTTTTCTGCAGGTCGTTATTACTAGACTAAAGCTGGACAAAGACCGCAAAAAGATCCTTGAACGTAAAGCCAAATCTCGCCAAGTAGGAAAGGAAAAGGGCAAATATAAGGAAGAAACAATTGAGAAGATGCAGGAATAAAGTAATCATATACAGTTTTCATTAAAAACTTGTAAATGAAGAGCTTTTGTGTCATGTGTGGTGATTTGGGATAATACCTAGTTTTCAGTGGGTCAGTTTTCAGGGAAGTTCAGATGACATTTGGTGTCTGGAGTTACTTTGTGGCTTCCTAACAGCTCTCTGAAATCAGGACTAATAAGACAGTGATTTTTTTTTTTTTAACAGCAGGCAGCATTTTGGGATACATATGGTTTGTTGATAAGGCCTAGATGAAAAGCTAGTTGGGAACAATGCCTCTCTTGAAGCTAGTCTTACTGCCTTCCTCCTAATGGACTATTACATGAAGAGCATGTTAAAACTTTTTGCATAAGTTTTATATTGCCATTAGATATAGTCTGAGAGGAGCTGTTGGGACTCCCCAGTAGCATCTAGACCACTGCTTGGAGCTGCTCTGATACACTGAGAAACCTCAGTCTGGAATACCTGGGGACATCCTTTACTATCATTTATGCAGCTTCTGCACAGGTTCCAAAACTTAAAACATCTAAAATGCAAGTTAGCAAAGGTTTGAGTAAAATGGTGTACAGTGTTGACAACATGTGTGCCCCTGCCCTTCCGTACTTTAAGCATTTAAACAGGCAGAATGATGAATGCAGTTTTTCCAGGCCGGAGGCATTTCTTATGAACAATGTAGAGAAACAGGTAACCAATTTTGCTGCAGGGGACCTGAGTGAATGGCTTGGTTGTTCAAGGTCACACCTATGCAGGTCCTAGGTATCACCTTGTCTCCGACCCCAGCTTTCTCAAAGCACAGAGCACTCCACAAGCTGGGCTGGACGCTTGTGAAGACCCTATTCTGAGCAGAGAATAAGGGTTACCGCCCCGGCATCAAGGAGTGGGTCTTTGGGTGAGCGTGGAGCCCTTTCTGGCAAGCTGGGCTTGGTCAGCTCTGGGTGGGAGGTGAAAACAGGACGGTAGTGATGGGGCGGTTCGTGTGGAGGGGGCTTCAGACCCTGCGTCCCTTGGTGCAGCCTTTTCCACTTTTGTGTCTTGTGCAAAATGACGGGTTTGGTGGTCTCTGGCCCTTTCCTCTTCCCTTCCGGACCACTCATTCATTTAGCCTTGTGCTGGCCGCCATAGGAGAAGTGGACAGGTGGCATTAGGGGGCCAAAGGTGAGTGGAGGCTGGGACGTGGGAGCCGAGTCCACAATGTCAGGAATCAGACCACACAAAGAAGGTGATGACCGAACCAGGTCTTCAGGAATAAGCTGGAGTTAGTGTGTTGTGGAAGGTACAGGAACACTACTAAGTGCTTCATTTGCATTATCTCTGAGTTGTAGTAACAATCCATTCTGATGGAGACTAGTATTCTCTCCATTTTATAGTTGAGGAAACTGAAGCCTCAATAGCATCCAAGTCACACAGTAAAAGGTCATTAGAAATTGAATTCCCAAGTCTAGGCTCTTAACCATACCTCTGCACTGCCTCGCTGCTATACCTGTAAGTGAAGTGTTTGACAATTGTCCTTTGAACATCTTGTCTCAGCTCTATATTCATCTGCCCTCTGAGGAGATACAACGAGGTAGAAGGCTCGGTCTCTACCTACTAGGTTGTGTACACCTGACCCTAGTGGACTGAAAATACACAGCAGTGCCCCAGGGCTGTTCAGAGGAGGGAGAAATGGTTGCTAATTGCATCAGGAAGAAGGCTAATTTGAGCTGGGTGTGATTTAGAAGATCAGTGGAAAGACATTTGAGGTGAAGGGGGCAGGCAGCCAAAGCAAAGAATCACAGATAAGTGGGAAGGAAGGTGTTACAAGTTTTCTAACGAAGCTCATTAATCAGTTACCCCACTAGAATAGGTCTCATCAGGAAGCTGAGCACATTTCTTTCATGCTGCTTTAGAATGTGTTGACTCAAAACTACAGGAATGGGCGGGTAAGGTGTATAAGTTAGTAGTAGGTGGCTTGGGACTGAGGAAAACAAGAGTGCAGCCTCTATCTAAAGGGAGCTGCTGTATCTCCATTCCAGCCAGGTAGCAAAGTTCCCAGTGTGGCTAGATCTTCCCATTTTCCAGGAAAGTCAAAAATCTAGATTTTTTACATGAAATCTCCCAATCTGTAAATATAGGTAAATTATTCAGATTGTTTTTAAAAAAACACTGGATTGACCAACCAAAATAAGTCTCTTAGCCAAATGTGGCTCTTGGGCTGTGCTTTAGAATTTCATGGTATAGAATAAGGACCATATCTCATATTAAAGACTGTGATTATCCATCTTTTGATTATAAATTATTTCCAGCCTTTCCTCTCAATTCTTTTCTAGAATAGAGATGAGGCTTTTACTTCCTGTGCAGGCTCTAGAAGGCCCTCAGATAGTGGCCAGTGTAGCCACTCAATTTCTGAGAGATTCTGGTTTTAGTGAGGAGTCCGGAAAGTGCTTTCTTGGATCCTATTGAATGCCTTGTGGTTTCAAGTCTCTTTTGAGGCCACTAAGATTGTGGGCTGATAACAGATATTTTTTCAGAAACAGTTCCATGTCAGTGATTAAATGACACTGGTAAATGAAACAAATGGGGGACTTGGGGGTTTGTTTGCTGCAGGACTTCTCAGCACCCTTTAAATGTCAATTTGCACTGAGGATCTCAAGCTCACACTTAAAGAGCATTGTGCAAACATTCTATTTCTTCAATTCTGAAATGTGTATTTTCACATTTTTAGATTTGGATGTGTTCATTTAATCTAGGTTCTGTTTTCCTCTCAAAGTTATCATTAAGTCAATGGTTTAACAGTCAGTAATGTCTGAGAATCAGGAATGGTCCATGGTAAACCATGCTGAACAAGGGAATTTGTAGCATTTCTATAGGGGAAACTTCAGGACCTTAGAAGCAGGCTCAGCTTAACTAAGACTCTTGCTTAGGGCTTTTAAAAATTTCCATCTCTCTCTGCTTCTCAGGATTCAGCTCTGCCCCTCAGCTCTTCATGTAATGGCTGGGATCCCAGGGATCTTGTTTTCCTAAGATTGTTGGAATGCCTGTGATCACATGAACCCTTCCCCTGGCTTCATCACCATTGCATATCCTAGAGTTGTTCTAACAAAGGAATCTTGGTTTAGATACCTGAGTATCAAGTTCTCTCCCTGAGGAATTCTCCAATTTTGGTGGAGTATGGACTCCATTTAGGGTATCTCTTTTTGGGAGGCATGATAATCTGATGTGTCTCTATGTACATAGGTATAATTTTTCCATTTCTGGAAACATATCCTGCTACCTCTATTCAGAACCATCAAGCTGTACCAGAAAGTGTTTCCCAGCTTTGGAGTGTTTGAGTTCCCTTGGACTCTGCTTTGTTGTAGAAATATGTGGGCTTCAGCTCAGGCAGTGTCAAAACAGGCTAAGCCTACAGACCTTCCAGGAGGGCAAAACTCCTTTTCCTCACCCACCAAGTTGTAGTCCTCTTATTGAATATGAGACCTTTACTTCTGTTATCTTTCCTGTTATATAATGTTCACATGACTCACATTCAGAGTCATTTATGTTGGCACGCCTTTGTTCCTGGCACTTTCCACTGTCTGTTCCCCAGTCCTCCTACAGCTGTTCCTTAGCCCAGGCTCTCCAGACAGAATGGTCCCTATGGCAGCAGCTGGTGTTGTTTCAGAAGGCTGCAACATTTGAGGACATGACCAAAGGTTGGAAGTATTTGGAAGCTTCTCAGAAGGACTGCTGGAAAGTTAGGAGAACATGGTCCCACAGGGTAAAGACTCAGAATCTTCATTTACTAATCCTATGTACAATTGACAGGGTAAAACCATAATACAAAAATATCCTACTGCTTTCTCTTTGATTCTCCTAAAATGAGGACAGACTCTTCAGCCACAAGAAATTGATTGTTTATGTTAATTGCATTAAGGCTAAAAGCTCTCCCTGGTGCTAATTTTAAGTTCAGAGTTTGCTATTATAGTAGCTTCATACCTTATTCATGCGGGTTACCTTCCAAGACTTCCAGTGAATGCTTGAAACCACAGATGGTACCAAACCCTACATATACTATGTTTTTTCCTGAACATATATATTTATGATAAAGTTTAATTTATAAATTAGATGCAGTAATAGATTAACAACAATAACTAATAATAAAATAGAACAATTATAACAATATACTGTAATGTTATGTGAATATCTATGGGGCCATTATTAAGTAAAACAAGTGCTACTAGAACACAAGCACTGAATACTGGTACAGTCCATTTGATTACCTAGAGGGCTACTAATTGGCTAATGGTTGGATAGTGTATTCAGTGTGGTTACACGGAACAAAGGAATGATTCACATTCTAGGCAGGACTGAGTGGGATAGCAAGAGATTTAATCACACTGCTCAGAATGGCACATAATTTAAAACTCATGAATTGCTTATTTCTGGAATTTTCCGTTTAATATTTTTGAGGTTGACCACAGGTAACCAAAATCATAGCAAAACCACGGGTTAGGGGGGACTACTGCATCATGTGGCAACTTCTAGCAACATTCTCCCATTTATATTATTTTAGAAGATATGGAGGGTAAGATATTAGCTTACTGCCTTAGAGATTTCCATTTATCCCCTCTCCTATTCAGTTTATAAAGACTAGTAGTTAGGTTTCATTATATGAGCTAATGGTTTCATTATTTATTTTGTTTGCCTAAAATCTAAAATTACTGCATGTTGACTTGAAATTCTATTGACATGCTCTGGTTTTGAATTATCCTAATTGGCTTTCTAGTTGCTTTATTTTGTTACCACTTTATTCTATTACTGTATTTAATCTTTCTTCCACATAGTAGTCTTAAAAATCAGATGAAAGAATTAATAAGGAATTTTGGAGAGAAGGTCTTCCAGATGGAATATCAGAAAATTTAACTTTGTCCTGTTTCTTTCTTCCTTTCTTAGGATCCTTCTTGCAGTTCTCCATGATGCCACAGAGACCTAGAAATGACCCTACCCATTGTTTCAAATACAAGTGAAATGGAAATGGAGATAAGTAACATAAGAGAAAAGTTTCTTATAAGCATAACAAAGTTAGTAGAAAGTAAAAGTTACAACAGCAAAGTATTTTCCAAAGAAAAGTACTTTCAAACACTAAAGGAAGTCAAAGAAGCTAAGGAGAAGAGGAAGAAGTCATCACATGATTATTGCCATGCAGCAAAATATGACATGATCTCCGTACAAGGCACAGAGAAACTAATAGAGGCTTCTCATGAAATCAAATATGGTATTATGTACATAAGGAAGAGTTTGATATTCTTCATGATACACATCTTAATATTGGACACGGTGGGCAGACACTCATGCTCAAGGAGCTGCAAGGAAAATATGGGAATATCACCAAAGAAGTCATTGTCATATATCTCACTCTGTGTAAACAGTGCCATCAGAGGAACCCTGTACCCAAGAGAGGCCTTGCGCCCCAGCCCATGCCTTTCAAGGATATTGACTCCAGATGCCAAGTTGAAACACTTGACATGCAGTCAAATGCCAATAGCAAGTTCAAGTTTATTTTATATTACCAGGACCACTTAACCAAGTTTATTATCTTGTGACCATTAAAAGCCAAACAGGCCTGTGAGGTCATCAGTGTACTATTGGATATTTTCACAATTCTTGGTACACCCAACGTGTTAGAACCTGACAGTGGTGTAGAGTTCAGAAACCAGGTTGTTAATGAACTCAATGAAGTATGGCCAGACCTAAAGATTGTCTCTGGTAAGTACCACACTGGCCAAGGCTAAGGCTCCCTGGAGCTAGCACACCATGATATCAAAAACATGATAAGTGCCTGGATGCAAAGTAACCACTCATGTCACTGGACCGAAGGCCTGTGCTTCATGCGGATGATGAGGAATCAGGCCTTCAACATTTCCTTACAGCAAAGTCCTTATGAGGCAATGTTTGGTTCTAAAGCCAAACTTGAGCTGTATTCCTTACACTTACCCTGGGAGACCGTGGCCATTTTACAAACAGGAAGAGCTAGAAGTTGCTGAAGAACAGCTGGAAAACAGCCTTTGGATCAGACAGGAAGAAAGGACTGAGATTGGAACAGAGAGATCTGATATGAATGAAGACATCGACCCCGTCGATCCCACTCCTTCCAAAGTTACAGAGCTCAGCACCTCACAAGGGGCCCCAGGTCTCTTCTGCTGGTGAACACTCGTGGTGTCTGGGCATTATACAGCCATCTGTGAACTGTTGCCTAAGGCCTCAGGGGAAAGGATGAGGACTGCACTCTCAGGTCAAGTTGTCCAAGGTAGTCCTTGCTCAAAGGGGAAAAATGAATCATGTCTGCAATATAGGACTGTGGTAATGTTAAGGGTGGAAAATTTTCAAGTGAGCCAACTTCTGCTTCTGTAATCTGCTTGCTTGTTTGATGTTAACCAGGGTGTGGTTCTAGGCTTTATAAGCTACCTCTTTTGGGAACTCGGAACTGATCTCCTCTAACACTGTGTGGTAGAGAGTCAGTCACTGGCCGGCTAATAAACGCTCACAATTCATCTCAATTGGCTCCGTGGGTCCTAGATTTGATCGCACCACAACAGTAACATAAACTTGGCAGCTTAAAACAACATAAGTTTATTTGCTCACAGTTTTGCTCACGGAAGCCCAAAATCAAGGTTGTCGGCAGGGTTAGTTCCTTCTGGAAGCTCTGAGGGAGAACCCACTCCATGTCTTTCTCCCTTTTCTCATGGCTGCCAACAATTCTTGGCATTCTTTGACCTGTAGTAGCATAAGTCCAGTCTCTGACTTGTCTTCATGTGGATCTTCACCTGGCCTTCTTTTCTGTCCTCCGTGTCTGTATTCTCCTTGTCTGTCTTATAAGGGTACCAAATCTAAGTCATTGGATTTAGGGCCCACCCTAATCAAGGATGATCTCATCTTGAGATCCTTACCTAATTACATCTGCAAAGACCCTTTTCCCAAGTAAGGTCACATTCATAGGTTTTGAGGTTTCAGACTTGAACATTTCTTTTTGGAAGGACATAGTTCTACCCATTACAGTCAGTGGGAGAATACGTTTGCCTGCAGAACATGATCTGATGGGGTCTTAAACGTGTAGAGCTGGTGGGCTGCCCTACATATGCCCTACATATTCCTTCCCCTGCTTATTCGTGCTCCTCAGACACATACCCCAAAAGATGGGGCATCAGGGGAAAAGATGTAAGTTGACAAATATTGAGAAGAGGTTTATTCACCATTTCCTAGAAACTTGCCACCTCATTAGCTGAGCTCTATTTCCTCCTTCAAAAGAAAATATATGATATTTCTGCCCTCAGGAATTGTGTGAATTGCCTGAAACATTTTTAAAGTAGGTCAGAATTAAGGCATGGTTAGGATTTGGGTCTTAGTCTACCCATTGTCTATGCCTCAAACAGAAAAGCATGTTATATTCCTGGAATGGATCAGTGCATTCCAGGAAGTGATCGATAGCCAGGAAAACAATCAAGGACTCTGGAGCAAAATGGGAAAGTTGGCCTGAGGTCACTACTACAACCAGAGAAGAATAGATCAAACACCAGCCTGGGTCATAATTCAGAGTAAGGATAACTGACCCAAAGGGAAGGATAATGCCTAGGATCCGGGTGCTGCTGTATTCCCAAGGCCTAAAAGAATGACTTTCCCATTGGAGGTGTTCAGTAGGACTTGTTGAGTGAATAAATGGTTCTGCAGAGATGGAAACAGAAGGAAAAGGGAACTGCAGTTTTTTATTCTCCCATATATCCTTCCTGCATACCTCGGAGCCATCTAAAAACCATTCTAATTGTCCCTTAGTGTTGCCTTTCTCTTCTGTTTCCCCTTCCCTGTGCCTAATTCACTGGGTTGTTGTGAGAGACAGTGAGGCAATGTGCATGAAGGGTTCTCTCTATAAACACTGAAGTTCTACCATGTGAGTTGTCTTTGCTGCTAGTAAATCCTATTCTCCATGTTGGAGTCTTCTGTTAAATGCCATTACTTTACTGATTAAACAATGTTGAGTTGAGTATCCAGGGAGGCAGCATCATTATTAGAAAGGAGATGACATCATTTTCCAGCTTGTTTTGGAGGACCAGAATCTTCCTCTATCCTTGCTCTATCACTTTTCATTCCTCCTGTGTCACTCAGCTGGCAGAGTCTGGGAGGCCCAAGTTAACTAATGCAACCATCCGTTTCCCCAAACTGACCTACTACCTCTTGGTTGCTAGGCAAGCCAGGAGCAACGTCATCAACTCAAGTGGATAAGAAGAGATGAGACGCAACACTACTGTCTCCCAGGGGATGGCTAAAAATAACCTTGGTTTCCGAAGCTGCTGCATCACTCTTCCTCTCTTCATGTTGACAGTGGAAGAAAATTGGAGGTGAACACCTAGACCCAGTCTGGCCTTACTCTGTATTACATTTCAGCATCTGGAACAGGTTGCCAAGTGGTACCCCACTGGCTGCTTTCAGCTTGCAAATATATTTTGTCCACATAATGTTTTTTAATATTAAAACTAATTGCCAGCACTTTCAAAACGTCAGATTTCATATAAAAATCTGGATGTCTAGCACCTCTTGAAAGCTTGGAAGACCTGGCCACATCAGTCCCACATTTCTGCATGGCAGCAAATGATTGGAGCTAAGCGATAACCCCCAAAAGGCAGCCCATGCATGCGCTCTAGTTGGCCACCATCAGGGCCACTCAAAATATATGCTTATGCAGTTCTGGGACCCATTGCTAAAAAAAGGCAAGTGAAGTCAGAATGTGAATAAAAGCCACAAAGAAACGCATATATCTTTAGGAATTTATGATGAAAGTGGCCTTTCATATCAGTGGGAGGGGTTGTATTATTCAATTAATGGCACTGGATCAATTAGCTATCCATCTGGGAAAAAAATGAAGTTTGATTCCTAAATAAAAACTGAGAATATTAGGGAAAAAATAGATTTTTGTGATCATTTTTGAAATGGAGAAAGTCTTCCTAAGCAATATATGAAATTCAAAAGCCATAAAAGAAAAGGTTAATATACCTGGTTACATAAAGATTCTAATATCTATGGAAATACAAATATGAAGTATCTAATTTTTTAAAAAGCACTTACAAATTAATAATGAAAAGAGCAACCAATAAAAAAAAAAAAAAAAAACGAGCAAAAGCTAACCATAAAAGAAAAGTAAACGGGTAGTTATGCTTAGCATTGTGTTCATGTACAGCTGTGGTGTGATGGAAGAGCACTGGACTTGTAATCAGATCAGGGCTATCAATTTAAATAGATTTATGTTATTTGAGAGTTTATTTTTTCTATTGTGCATGTGGGAGGTACCCAGTGATCCTGTCTGGATTTAACAAATCTTACTGATAAGGAGATATCATAATTACTACATTAGTTTCGGGACAGCTGTATTACTTTCCTAGGGCTGCCATAAGAAACTGGGTGGCTTAAACAAAAGAAATTTGTCTCACAGTTCGAGAGTCCAGAAATCTGAGATCAAGGTGCCAGTAGGGTTGGTTCCTTCTGAGGGCTGTGAAGGGGAATATATTCCATTCCTCTCCCCCAGCTTCTAGTAGCATCAAGTGTTCCTTGTCTTACAGATGACATTCTCCCTGCATCTTCGTATTTTCTTCCCCCTGCTTGTCTGTCCTGTGTCCAAATGTCCCTCCTTTAAGAACCCCATCATATTGGATTAGGGCCCACCCTAATAACCTCATTTTAACTTGATCATCTACAAAGACCCTTTTTTTTCCCAAATAAGGTCACATTCACGGTACTGGAAGTTAAGTCTTTATCTTTGGGAACAACACAGTTCAACTCATAGCAGCAGCCAATCAGAATGACAGTTTTTTAAGAGGTGATTTTTATGAGGCATGGCAACAATTTCTAGATCTCAGAAGACTTATAAAATCCCTTGGTTCGAATAGCACTTGCAAGGGCAGGTTTATTTTAACAGAAAACAAGAAATCGGTACCAGTATGTAAATCTTCATTTTGCACAGGAGAAGCAAATTAATATTCTTGAGAAGAACCTTAATACCTCGTCCAACTTAGTTTTATGATACGAAGTGGTGGGTCTCCCTCTACATCTGCAGGAGACTATTGCCATATCTTACTGTGATTCCTTGTTAATTACGAAGACTTGTATTTTTTAAGGCTAATCTCAAATTCTGTTATGAGACCCATGGAACTCAGTTGTACTAGGAAAAATAAATAGAGAGAGGGCTAAAGAAAGTTTTACTTAATAGTGAAGTAAGAATTCTGTAGCATTTTTCTTCAGTGGGTCTCAAGCTCTGCCTCTGCATATAAACCAGATACGCCACCTTGCACAAATCTCCTGAACTCAAAGCTCATCTATAAAATGGAGATGATAGTTCCAACTTCATAGAGCTGTGATGAGGTTTATTAGGGTATTTATGGGCACGGGGGGAGGGACACTGTTTTCCCTCCAGTCTAGGGAGATTTCATAGAGTTCAGTCTCTACCAAGAAAGAACAACCAGCCAAACTAGGGCAAGTCCTTTCCTACAGAAAACAAGATTGCTAGAGGCAGAGCAGCAGCCAAACTGGACAAGTCCTATCTGGGTTCATGCTGGCCTGAGTCCTCCACCCTGGCTTCTACCATTGACACAGTTCAATACAATGCCCTTGCACCACAGTGCCTGTGCCTATTCACATGCGTAGCCACATTCTAAGCCACAGGCCAGCCCTGGAGCCCTGGGTCAGGACATGCTCAGCCCTTCCATGTTGAGTGCACCCTTGCAGTTCCTCATCTACTCCCAGGGTTCAGGAACGCAGTGCAAAGAGCTACTCTGGTCTTCAAACACATTTCTGCTTTTTGTTTTTTCAAACTGTGGTAAGAACACAACATGAGATCTACTCTCTTAACAATTTTTAAGTGTACAATACAGTATTGTTAACTACTGGCAAAATGTTGTACAGCAGAGCTCTAGAATTTAATCATCTTACATAAACTGAAACTTTATGCCTGTTGAATAGTAACTCCCCGCAGCACCTGACAACCACCATTCTACTCTCTGCTTCTGTGTTTGACTATTTTATATCAATGGAATCATGCAGTGTTTGTCCTTCTGTGACTGGCTTATTTCACTTACCTCAATGTCCTCAAAGTTCATTCATATGACATTATTTTCTCCTTTTTTAAGAAGGAATAATCCATTATATATCCATATCACATTTATCATTCATCCTTCAATGGACATTTAGTTTTTTTCTACATCTCCGCTGTTGTGAATAATGCTGCAGTGAACATGGGTATACAAATATCTTTCTAGATCCTGATTTCAACTTTTTTGGATAAATATGGAAAAGTAGGATTACTGGATTATATGATGTTTCTATTTTTCATTTTTTGAGGAACCTCCCAGCTATTTTCAATAGCAGCTGCATTATTTTACATTCCCACCAACAGTGTACCAGAGTTCCAATTTCTCCAAATCCTTGCCAACATTTATCTTTCTTTGTTTTTGATAACAGCAGTCCTAACAGGTATAAGGTGATATCTCATTGAAGTTTAATTTGTATTTCCTTGATGACTGGTGCTGTTGAGCATCTTTTCATGTACATGCTGACCATTTGTACGTCTTCTTTATAGAAATGTCCAGTCAACTCCTTTGCCCATTTGTTAATTGAGTTACTTGGTTTTTGTTTGTGTTTTTTTTCTTTTTGTTTGTTTATTTGTTTTGCTATTGGATTGAAGTTCTTTATATATTTTGGATATTGACCCCTTATCAGATACATGGTTTACACATATTTTCTCCCATTCCATAGTTTGTATTTTCACTCTGTTAATCGTTGCCTTTGCTGTGAAGAAAGAGATGGGTTTTTAGTTTGATGTGGTTCCACTTGTTTATTTTTGCTTTTTATCTATGCTTTTGGTGTCATACCCAAGATATCATGGTCAGGGTCAATGTCATGGAGCTTTTCTCCTAAGTTTTCTTCTAGGAGTTATATCATTTCAGGGTTACATTTAAGTGTTTAATCCATTCACCTCTGCTATTAATGGAGAAAAAAATAATAACTTTATTTTCTAGCAGGGCATTCCACCCATGTATGGAAGTGCTTTAAAAACTATAAATGTCTACACAAATGCTAGATGATACATTCTACGTATTACTCTCTGAAAGATCACCAGTGCACCCCCGTTTGCTAAGCCAAAAAGTCACCAGTGCACCCCTATTTGCTAAACCCAATGGCCCTTTCTCAGTTCTAATCCATCTTGACTTCTTTGTGATGTTAAATGCACTTCAGCCCCTACCCCACCAACTTTTTGATTTGCATGAAACTGAACTTTAGTGTTTTTCTTTTACCTATAGCCGCCACTCATTCATTCTTCTGTCTCTGCTACTCTCTCCTTTCTCTTTTGAGATACTGTTTCCCAAGAATCTTATTTTTTCCTTTCTCATCCTTTACCATTTCTTCTCATCTGTTTCAACTGAAAGACTTTTTCTGTGCAAGACTCCCTTTACCCTCTCCCAAGCTCCAAATTTCTAACTACTTGTGGGCTTCTCAGTGCCAATAATCACCTAAACATACTGTTAAAAGGTAAACTGAGGCACATTAATATTTTTGAAGTTTATCTGAGCAAACATTGCTTCAGACTGGGCAGTGCCAAACTGAAAGTGGTTAGAAGCGCTTCACTGACAGGAGTTAGGGGCGAGGTTTTATACAGAAGCTGTGGAAGCAAAGCAAAGAAATTATTTGATTGGTAATAGCTTAAGCAGTTGCCTTTTTTGGGAAAACCTAGTTAGTTATTTGTGATTAGTTGTTAAGTTTTACTTTCTCAGATTTGAGTGCATTGACTCTGGCTTAGGTTTTGATTCACTTATGTAGGCTACCAAGGCATTAGAGCCACCTCAGTCTAATGGCCTCCTTGTTTAAATACTTTAACAATACCCTTACTTCTGTGTTCTCTAATTCTATGAATGGCTCTATGTCATCTTCAATGTCTCATTCTCCCTCACTGCCCATAGCCAATCATTGGCTAAATTATGTCATCCCTACTAGCGGCAGATTATATTTTCCAAATATGGATGCACCCTCTATCTATAACACATGTTTTTCCAGAACTCTATCAAGAGATGGGTTTTTTGGTCACCTCTCCTTGAACCTAGATAGGTCTTTTGTTCCTGCCTTAACCAATAGAGTACAAAAGAAGTAATGGTATTTGTCTCCTGAACTTGAATCACAAAAATACCGCTTCACTATCTTCACTATCTTGGAATGTTCACTCTTGAAACCTAGCTGCCATGATCTGAGGAAGCCCACGCAGCTTGTGGAGAGGCCTACATGAAAAGGAACCAAGGCCCCCAGGCTTCAGCCATCACTAAGCTCTTAGCCAACAGCCAGAGCAACCTGCCAACCATGTGAGTAAGCCATCTTGGAAAGAGAATCTTCCAGGCCCCAGTTGATCTTCCCCAGATGATGCTGTATGGAACAGAGATAAGCCCTGGCCAAATTTCAGATTCATATGAAAAATAAATAATTACTGTTTTAAGCTACTCAGTTTGGGGGTGGTTTGTTATGCAGCAAGAGATAACTGATACACTAGGAAATGTCTCTTAAATCTATTATATCTTTCCATTCCCCCAGATCAGGCCCTTGTTACCTTGCTTATTGGGAGACAACCTGCCTGTAAATCTTCTAGAAGTAAAACTCTGCTCAAAATAATAGTTAACACTATCAAATGATGATTTATCTATAGTGCTAAGTGTTTTAAATTTATTATGATGTTTAATGATAAATCTACAAAGTGGTTTGGAGCTGAAAAAATGAATTTAAATAAGTGAAGTAACTTAAGGACTTAACTTCCCTCTTTTATAAAGGAGAAAATGTTGCTCAGAAAGGTTACTAACTAACCTAAGAGTCAAATCTAAGTCTTTCTAAGTTCAAGATCAGTGCTAGTAAACACTTTCCCTGCTCAAGAATTTCCAGTAGCTCCTATTGCTCACAGATTAATGACTTGACCTGACTCCAAATCTAATATCCAGTTGGGACACAATTTGGTCCCAACTACTTTTGCAGCTTTGATATTGTGGCCTCAGGTCTAGGTATGTGAATTTTTGGTGGAAAGAAATTCAGGCTGTTGGCTGATTTAGACTCTGCCATAATCATTTACTCTTTACAAGACTTGGTTTCCTCATCGAAAAGTGAGAAACAATTGAACCAGCTTATATTAAAATTCTCTTCCAACAATAACAATGTGTGGAAACCGTCCTCTTGTATTTTTGTGCTTCCTGCCTCTCCTAGAACCCCAATGCTTGATCCCTCAGGGCTCATGTCTCCACTTCCAGAGAGGTGTAAGATGGGAAACTCAAGTATCAACACTTGAGTAAATGTTTTCCATTTACCACTTTTTCATCACAATTAGCTTTATGTTGTGGAATAGGATCTACTTTTCTGTAGTTCTCAGAGAACAAGGAACATTTTCTGATATTTTTGAGATTCTATTCCCAGTGGTTTTTTAAGGCTAAGCATTTTGGAATGTCATTAGCTAACACTGAGAGGGGGCAGAGGAGACACATGAGAAGCTAAGACTTACACTCTTGCTTCCAAAATATTTTGCATGCTTTCTGGGCATTAGTTCAATAGGCTGTTAAATCATGGTTTGCCAAGGCCAGGTTCAGTCACTGCATATAGGCCAATTACCTCTGCGCATTTATTTTAACCTTTTCAGATTTGGTGGCTTTGGGTTATAAAATTTTAAGAGAGAATGTTTTGAAGGAGTTTCTGTTTAAATATGAGGTTTACACATCTTTCCATTTGTTTTGTGGAAGTTTTACAAAAATTTATTTGAAACCTGAGATACTTTTAAATATAAAAAAGCATGAGCCTTCCCAGATTCTTGCTCAGAAAGTTAACTGATAGAATAGTTTTGTCCCTGGAATCTTCTGATTTTTTTCCAGAATTCTATTCCTTTGAATTTATTGAAATTTGATTTCTTTTTAGTTTCTGGTTCCTCTTTATTTTTGTTATCTTGGTGCTAATCTTTGTTTACCCAGGTTCTGAAATTTTTACCCCAGAATTAATAACGCCAGATGGTCTGCTCTGCTGTGTTTTCCAAGCAAACAAAGTAGACAGGAAATATGAGCTTCCTGAGCAAATTGGCTTTCCGTTTTAATATAAGACTTTGACTTTTAGAAGGTTGTTTATCTTATGTCTTCTCTTCTTATTTATAATTGATTTTAAAGATTTATTTTTAAGGTTTGAATTTAATTAGATTTTACATTTTCCCACTTAAAATTTGGTCCTGATATTTTGCCTTGTGCTTCCCCAAGTCTCCTTTGTAGGCTCTATTGTTCTATTTAATTTGAACTGCTAAATCCTTTCTATTGACTAGCTCCTTGCTCAGAATAACTTCTCCATACCTGGAACTTTAGCCTAAGATTTCTTTTTACTTTTAGGCACTTCTCTTTACATTATACTGTGAGTGATTAGCAGTTGGGCTCTTGTGAGCCTTTCCTCTTTGGGTTTTGCACAGACAGGGCACTCCTAACTTTGGCAAGTAATTAATGACCAAATGTTTGCTTCTCTCCTCTCACTACTACAACTCAGCACTGAGTGTACTGTTCTTTGAAGGACATCACCTCTCTTTATGCCTGTCTTTCTCCTGCAATGAAGAGAATCCTGGGAAATGGCTCTCTCAGATGTAGGAACCACTAAGATTCTGCCCCAACACATAACTCAGATCACCAATAATAACCTAATTGCCTTCCAGTCCTCAAACACTGCCTCTCTGCCCAAAATGAGGTGGAGCCAGTCCAGACACCTGGAAGCCACCACTCTTCCTCTCCAGATGCAGATACTGTTTGTATCAGGAAGAAAGGTTCCTTCCTGCTGAAAAAATCTATTGTCAGTCTTTGGTTTTCTTCTTCCATCTTTCCTTACCTGCCCCCTTCTCTAGCCTATCACTGTCATTCATTCATTCAACGTTTATAAACACCAGCTATGTGCCGGGCATGGTGCTTGTCTTTGGAACTACCAACAAGTGAACGGTCACGATAGAGTGCTAAATGCTGACATAGGGCACAAAGCAAAGACTTATGGGTCTGTAAAGGGAGGCTCAGTGAGAACTCCACACAAAGGTCACTGAAGTTGAATTTTGAAGTGTGGTTTGGATTTCACTGGTGAACATTCTCTATTCTGCCTACTTTGTTTTAGGGGAGTTCTTGCAAGGGAAATAGACTTGGCAAGATCCTCAGTAGAAAAAAAAAAAACAAAACTAGAAGACACTATCTTAACCCAGTGATCATATTAACATGCCCAGTATTGGTACAATTATTGATGCCTCCTGATATAATGCATGGAGAACACAACATTTCTGTGATTCTTCTACCAAAACAATGCATTATTTAAATTTAATTATGAAGAAACAATAGAGAAACCCAGATTGAGGGGAATCCTACAAAATAACTGGCCTGTAATCTTCAAAAAGTTAGTATTATGGAAGGCAAGAAAGACTGAGGTACTGTTCCAGTTAAAGTAGGCTAATGAGATATGACAACTGAATGCAACACATAATCCAAGATTTTCTTTGTATAATGGACATCACTGAGATGATTGGCAAAATCTGAATATTGTCTGAAAATTATAGTATTATATCAGTGTTACTTTCCTGATCTTGAGAATTGTATTGTGATTACATAAGAGAATGTCCTTGTTTTTAGGAGATAAACATTAAAGTATTTGGGGGTAAAGAGGTATCATGTCTTATTCTCAAACGACAGGGGAAAAAAGTATGTGTAGAGAAAAGGGGTAGGGAGGGAAATATAAAGCAAATGTAGTAATTTGGGTGAAGAATACAAAGGAGTTTTTTGTAACTGTACTTGCAACTTTCCTATATATCTGAAATTATGTCAAAAAAAAAAAAAAGAATTATTGACAGAGTCTCACAAAAGAGGACAGAGAGCTTAGCCTTCTTGTAATCAGTCCCTTAAACCTCAGGACCTGTGCACATAGGAATACAGGGCAGTAACTTGCAGTCTGCTCTTGAGCCTGCAGAGGCAGGATTCCATGCAAGCAAGAATCATGCTGTCTTTGAGCCTTGGCAAATCTCCATATTGCAGATCCCAAAAGGAGCTGCAAGTCCACAAGTCCTGTGCCGTTTCCCTCTCTGTACACAGGTATATTCCAGGGACTCAGTAGAATATAGTGTCTGACAATTTCCTGCTCAGCTAAAGAGACATGGAGCCCCAATTTCTAACAAATACCAAGGACAGTTTCTACCCCACTGACCGGCTTCACCCCAAACAATGGTCCCCTACTGAGAACAACTCTTCTTTCCCATTAGTTGAATCCTCAGTGACACTCTTGCTGCAAAACGAATTCTTAGCCTATTTCTGTCAAATGCTCTGTGAAGGCAGAAAATTATAAGCATTGTGTTTTCTGCATTGTAAAAAAATTAAACTCTATAACCTCTTTCTTGGCACTTGTTTGTTTGTTTTTGTTTTTGTTTTTAATCAATAAACTTTATTTTTGAGAGTAGTTTTAGGCTTACAGCAAAATTGAACATAAAGTACAGAGTTCACATATATCTCTACTCCTGCTACACACACACATAGCCAACCTCACCCTCCTCGTCTAGCACTGGTGTGATAACATTTGTTATAATCGATGAACCAACATGGACACATCATTATCACCCAAAGTCCCTAGTTTTCATTAGGGTTAACTCTTGGTGTTGTACATATTATGGGTTTGATAAATGTAAAATGATATGTATCCACCATTATAATATACAGAATAGTTTCACTGCCCTATCCCTAGTGCTCTACCTATTCATCCCTCCCTCTCTATTCCCAAATGCCTGGCAACCACTGATCTTTTTACTGTCTTCATAGTTTTACCTTTTCCAGAATGTTATGTGGTGGGAATGATATAGTATGTAGCCTTTTCGGACTGGCTTTTTTCATTAAGCAATATGCATTTAAGTTTCCTCCATGTCTTTTTACGGCTTGTGATAGCTTATTTTTTTTTAACTGAATAATATTCAATCATATGGATGTACCAGAGTTTATCCATTCACCAACTGAAGACCATTTAGGTTGTATTCATTTTTGAGCAATTATGGATAAAGCTGGTATTATTACGTGCAGATTTTTGTGTGCATGTAAGTTTCAATTCATTTGGGTAAATATCTAGGAATATAATTGCTGGATTGTATAGTTTAGTTTTGTAAGAAACTGCCAAACTATCTTCCAAAGTGACTGTATCATTTTGCATTTCCACCAACAGCGAATGAGAGTTTCCGTTGCTCCACGTCATTGTCAGCATTTGTTGCTGTTTTAGATTTTAGCCATTTTAATGAGTGTATTGGGGTTTCTCTTTGTTTAATTTTCAGTTCCTAATTACATGTGGTGTTGAGCATCTTTTCATATACTTGTTTGCCATTTGGATATCATCTCTGATGAGGTATCTATTCAGATTTTTTGCCTGTTTTTAAATTTGGCTGTTCATTTTCTAATTGTTGAGTTTTTTTAATTATTTGTATATTTTGGATAACAGTCTTTTATCAGATGTATCTTTTGTAAACATTTTATCCCAGTGTGTGGCTTCCCTTCTCATTTTATTGAGGCACTTGGTTTTTACTCACCCTATTAATATTTCTCTGTTTCGGTGCTCACTGGCTAATCCAGCCAGAGACTATAAACTTAACCAGCAGCCCTCTGAAGGGAGAGGAAGAAATAGTTTTTTTTAAGATAAAAGTTTATTTACTCTGGTGCCGTGAAAATTAGCATGATGACCAGTGAGTCAATTTAGAAAATTGTAACAAAACTGAAGAGTGTTCTTTAAGATATCAGGTCAAAGATAAAAAGAATCTAAATCATAATTTATATTGAGGAAAAGAGACACAAATGTCAAATTATACCTGTGCTGTATTTTACAGACTTTCCACTTCTTTTCTGTCAATATTATTTATAAATTTCTTTAGTTATTCAGACTTTGTAAATTTACCATTATTTCTTGTGCAATATTATCAGCATGTCAAGCCCTGCTATCTGTCATTTACACAAAGGTCTATTAGTCCCATATATATATATTGGAGTTGTCTTCGTAAGGCAAAACAGCTTCTGATTCATTATCTTTCTCTTTTCCCTTTAGTCAAGAGTTATGTCAATCAGGACACTCTCAGTTATGCTAAGGTAATAAAGAATCTTTTAATCTTAGTAGCTTGTAATAACTAGGCTGAATTCTCACTCACACTACATATCTAAGTCTGCTTGGGCTGCCATAACAAAATCCCATTGACTGAGTGGCTTAAACAACAGAAATTATTTTCTTACAACTCTGGAAGCTAGAAATGCAAGATCAAAGTGCCAATTAATTAGGTTTCTGGTGAGAGCTGGCTTGTAGACAGCCACCCTCCTACTTTGTTCTCACAGGGCCTTTCCTTGGTGCATTGCACAGAGAGAAAGAGAACAAGTTCTCAGGTATCTCTTTTTATAAGGACACTAATTCAATCAGATCAGGGCCCCACTCTTATGACCTCATTTAACCTTAATTACTTCCAAAAGGCCTCATCTCTTAATACAGCCACACAACAGTTAGGGATTCAACATATAAATTTTGGGGAGACACACTTCAGTCCATAGCATTACATGATCAGCTATGGGCTCCATGTGTCCTCATTCTAGCACCCAGGGTGACAGATCAGCCACTACTTTGAATATTGCCAGTTACTGTGGCAGAGGAAATGAGATCTCTAGAGAGATTCACACTGGCAATTAAATATTCTGGTCCAGAAGTAAAAGTATGTCTCAAAATTTATTGGCCCAATCACAAGAGAGTCAGAAGGTACAATCTTAGCATATTCCCAGAAGACAAAGAGCTGAAAATATTTGGTGAACAGCATTAATGACTATCATAGAAAAATAAATGTACTAATGAATCTAGCAGGCTCTTTGGCTTAAAATTACATATATGAGATTTATACACCAATATTCATAGCAGCACTATTCCCAATATCCAAAAGATGGAAACAACCCAAGTGTCCATCAGCAGATTAATGGATAAACAAAATGTGGTATATACAGAGAATATTTTCAGCCTTAGGAAAAAAGAAATTCTAACACACATGACAACATGGATGAAAGTTGATGATATTATTCAGGGTAGAAATAAGCCAGACACAAAAGAATAGATATTATACGATTCCACGTTAGAATTTTCTAACAAGGATATTAAAGTAGCCATCATAAAAATACTTCAATGAGCAATTACGAACATGCTTAAAACAAATGAAAAAAAAATAGAAACTCTTGGCAACGAACTAGAAGATAAATATAACCACTAAATGGAAATTTGAGAACTGAAAAACACAATAACTGAAATAAAAAACTTAAAGGATGAGCTTAATAGCAAGTCTAGATGGTTTCACTGGTGTATCAGTTGGGGTTCAACCAGAGAAGCAGAACCACTAGGAGACACACATTATAGGGGATTTCTTTTAGAGATTTGACCTTATGTAAGCAGAGAGCCAGTTAAACAGTCTACGTCAGGCTGTTGTTTTTTTGCCTGATTTTGGAACCTTAAGTCCTCAGAGTAGGCAGTCGGGAAGAAAAGATGTCAAATAACAAAGTAAAAAATAAACTGGAACCTGCATGACTGAGCCAGAACTTCTGAGGGTGGACTGATACCTATGTTGGTCTCTCACTGCTCCAAGTCTCCAACTTTGATGATGGGAGTATCCTGCAGGAAAAGCTTCTGTTTTCATCATGAAGTTGAACATAAACATCACCCAGGAATTGGAGGAGTTGATGGGGAATATGGCATGAACTGGAAGAACCAGGGGCATGCGGGCTGCCCCAAGCCAACCAGATAAGCCAGCAAAAAAACAACAATGTGCCTGAATTGAAATAGTGCCTTGCTCCTTGCCATTTTCAATCATGCTGTCCTGTTGTAAAATATGTTTTGTACCCAAGATGTAATGGTAATATGTCCATAAATTCATTGATGTTCCCCTTCAAGTGGGGTTTAATTACCTTCTCCCTGAATATAGGCTGGATTTAGTGGCTCACTTCTAACAAAAACAATATGATGGAAATGATGGTAAATGATTTTTGAGACTACATCTAAAGGGTATTACAGATACCTCCTTGTTCTTTCTCATAGATTGCTCGCCTTTGGTTGCTATGTCATGAAAATGACCAAATGCTGGTTACTATGTCACAAAAAATTCTTGAACAGTCCTTTGTCAACATGGCTATAAATTTAGGCCTCCAGCAAACAGTCACATGGGAAAATCATCTAGGAGGAAGATCCTCCAGCCCTAGTCAAGACTTCAGATCAATGCAGCCCCAGCCAACTCTTTGAAAGCAGTCTCATGAGAGATGTTGAGCCAGAACAAAAAAGCTAAGATGCTCTCAGATTCCTAACATTGTTCTTTGCCTATAAGCCATTTTTATCTAATGGAGTGACTCTCGATAAGATTCACAGGAAACTACAAAGTGTTTAACAGAATTATGTTGGCAGAAACACAATCAGCTTGGTCTGAAAATGATAGAGATAGTACAAAAAGAAAAGAAAGCTTTAGACCCCAAAATTCTACTAGCATAAAGTAGACTGAGGAAACAACACAGCTGCAAACACAAGCCGCCTTTCATGGAAAAGCAAGGATAGTTCAGAAGGTAGAGCCAAAAGCATAGCAGGCGGAATGAAGGAGGATGTACAAATTGTCAATAAGCACATGAGATGCCATCTTGGAGAAATGCATTAGGAAAATGTCAATCAAAACCATAATGAGATATCACTTCATGTATATTAAGACAACTAGAGTAAAAAAAAAAAATGAACAATAACAAGTATTAGCAAGGATGTAGAGAAACTGGAACCCTCACACATTACTAATGGAAGTGTAAAATGGTACAGTTGCTTTGAAAAACAGTCTGGAAGTTTGTAAAAAAGTTAAATAGAGAGTTGCCATGGGAGCCAGTAATTCCATTCCTACTTTGAACCCTAGAGAACTGAAAACTTTTGTATGAAAACTTGTTTACAGTAACATTATTCATAGTAGCCAAAAGATGGAAACAACCAAAATGTCTATCTACTTACAAATAAGTAAACAATATATGGCATATCCATACAATGAAATATTATTTAGCCATAAAAAAGAATGGAGTACTGAAACATTTTACAACATGAATGAACCTTGAAAACATTATGTTAAGCAAAAGAAGCCAGACACAAAAGGCCACATATTGTATAATCCCATTTATATGAAATGTCTGGAATAAACAAATCTAGTGAAACAAAAAGTAGGTTAGTAGTTTCTAGGGGCTGGAGGGAATGGGGAGTGATTAGAAGAGTGGAAATGCTCTGGAGTTGGATAGTGATGATGGTTGCACAACATAGTGAACACATTAAAACCACTGAATTGTGTACTTCAAAATGGTAACTGTTATGGCATGTTAATTATGTCTAAAGGGAAAAGGGACCAGGAAGACTCACTCCTGGACAAAAATAAGACTGTTCTAATAAGGAAATTTCAACATTTTCCCAGCTGGATTTCAGAATTGCTATGGACCAGCAATTCCTGCATGCCTCTCATTTCCCCTCTTCTAAAACAATAATGTCTATAATGATTATCGTTTAACTGTCCCACCACTGTGTTGATATGTGGAGGATGTTAATTTGTCTTTTTAGGTCACAGGTAGTCAAATTGAGAGGAGCTGAAATTAAGGAATTATATACAAAGAATCTCATCTACACTTGAACCTAATTTAGATAGTATACTAGTTTGTTCAGGCTGCCATATAAAATACCACAGACTGGGTGGTTTAAACAACATAAATTTATTTGTCACAGTTTTGGGGGCTAGAAGTACAAAATCAAGGTGTAGAGAGGTTTGGTTTCTTCTGAGGCCTTGCTACTTGGTTTGCAGATGGCCACCTTCTCATTGTGTCTTCACATTGTCTTTCCTCTGTGCATGCACAGCCCTGGTGTCTCTTTGTATTCCTACTCTCCTCTTCTTATAAGGATATCAGTCAGATTGGATTAGAGTCCACCCTAACAGCCTCATTTTAACTTAATCACTGTTTTAAAGACCCTGTCTCCAAATACTCCAGAAATTCTGGGGTACTAGGGGTTAGGATATCAATATATGAATTTGGATGGTGGGGACACAATTAAGCCTGTAAGAGATGGCTATTGTATTGTATATTTTTAAAACTCTACATTTTCCTGATACTTTAACATCCCCCAAAACAGGCTGTGAACACCCTGCTAGCTGACCAGGTACACCTGTGTAATAAAGCTAGTTCCTGCCACACGTTCCCCTTCTTGCCCTCTCCTGACTGTGACCTCATGACATTCTAATGTACCAATGAAATCCCCTCATGTCCTTTGCTTGTACTCCACGCTGACCCATAAAGTCACCAATAAAGTCACTTTTTCATGGGTCCTCACTCTCTTGGCTCCCCATTGCTTTGTTGAACCCACTCCCTTGGCACTCCTCCCAAGTGGCCCCCTCCATGGCATGCCATGGCTCCCTCTTCTAGGACCTGTGACTATAATAAACCCTCAATTTTCATATTCCTCTCTGGGTGTAATTTCCACATCCTGGTTGGAATAATTCTTAAAGACCCCATAAGGGGTCTTTACAACACGACAAGATTCTGAACTTTCAGCTTATTGATGCTGTAATGAGATGAGACTTTGGGGGGCCTTGTGAGAGATAAGTGTATTTTTCATGTGGGAGGAATGTAAATAATTTGTGACCAGAAGCAGACAGTGGTAATTTTAAAATAGATCCACAAATTTGTGTTATTCTTCCCCTCAACAGATGAAGTTTAATGTCCCCTCCCCTTGAGTGAGGAGTGAACTTAGTGACTTGCTTCCTACAAATAAAATATTGTGGACAGTGTATTTCTTTCAAGACAAGATCATAAAAGGCACTGGAGCTCCTTCCTCATCACTTTCTCTTAGATAGCTCACTCTAGCAGAAGTTAGCTATGAACACTCAAGCAGGCTATGAAGAGGCCCTTGTGTCAAAGAACCGAGGCTTCCTACCAACAGCCATATGAGCGAATCATATTGAAAGTAGATCCCCCAGGTTCAGTCAAGCCTTTAGATGACTGCAACCCCAGCTGACATCTTGACTATAACCTCCTGAGAGATTCTGAACAAGAACCATTCATCTAGGCAGCTCCCAGATTCCTGACCCCAGAAACTATGTGAGATAATAAATATTTATTATTTTAAGATACTAAGTTTGGGGTAATTTTTATCCAGCAATAGGTAATATATTAGGTCTTTATCAAAAGAGGAAAATTATATATAGACTGAAAGAATGGCCCCCTTTATTCATTTACGTTCCCTGCCTAGCCTCTGTAGGCATTTGAGTTTATGACTCTTACAAATCACAAAGTCACTTTCTCCAATTAAGACAGAAGTCTCTAAGACAGAGGTTATGACATCCCTTTGTTTTGTATCTCTTCCCCCAGGATGACTAATTCAACAGGTCTTCCAGTCTATGGCCATGCCATCCTCAACGTGCCCAATTTCGTCTGATCTCGAAAGCTAAGCAGGGTCATGCCTGGTTAGTACTTGGATGGGAGACCACCCAGGAATACCAGGTGCTGTAGGCATTTAAAAAATAATAAATAAATAAAGAAACAAGTCTTCCAATAAAACCTTACAAGCTACCTCAGGAGAGGAATATAACGGGGACAATGAATAGGGATTTGTGGGATGTCTGTTCTGCCTAATTTTCTTTCTTTCTTTCTTTCTTTCTTTCTTTCTTTCTTTCTTTCTTTCTTTCTTTCTTTCTTTTTTTCTTTCTTTCTTTCTTTCTTTCTTTCTTTCTTTCTTTCTTTTTGTTCTGCATAATTTTCAAGCCCATGTATTGAGTTCATTGCTCAAAATATTTGCTTGGAATGAGGTTGGAAATTCCACATCTCCTAGTCAACTATGGTAAGAATAATAATCTTAAAAAACTCCAATAGAAATCAGTCATATATAGTAGCTTGAAGCATATGAAACTGCCAACATTTAACTGCTAAAACAGCAGTATCATATAGTTCAACCTAATAATACATTTTTACCATATCCAATCCACTTGCAATTTGTCCCTGCACTTCTCTAACTAGCTAGCATCATGGCTCCATCTGGAGAGATATTACATGACAAAGATCAGTCATTAAGTGCTCTCCTAGGAGGCTACCTTTTCTGTACAAGATGTTGGAATCCCAATAGTCATTGCTAGCACTGTTCAAGCTAGCTGCTGTATGTCTTTGTGAGACTGAGTTTATACCCAAATGTGCAACTTTTCTTTTGACCTTAGGGCCCAACCCTAATGTTTCCTTTCTTATCATGTTTTATTCCTGCTGTTACAGGGTAGAAAATATGCGAGGCTCTGGTGGAGAGCTATGGAAGCCAGAGAGTGGGTGTGGTGGGTGGTGGTAGAGGTAGTGAAGTTGATGCAGTTGGTAGTGGTGATTGTGGTGTTAGTGGTGATAGATGTGAAGGAGCTGCGGGTAGAGTTGGAGTTTGCGCTGATGGTATTCAAGCACAGGGCTTTATGAATTATCAGTCATCTGAGCTAGACACAGAGGGTTGGCCTGCTGCCCAGGGCACATCATAGAACCATATCCCCTATGGTTTTCTCATTGTTTAATCTGCCTCTTACCCTGGGGTCATTTTGCTCTTGAATTCTTCACTATGAATAATTATGCCAACAAATTCATAAGTGATATCTCTCTCCTGATTACTCCTCCCTTAACTAACAAATGTTGAGATGGGGTAACAGAGTTTAAAGAGGTTTAGCTCTCAAGAGGGATTTACCTGTGTACAAGTATGCTGTAGGAGAGGTTGGACAGATTTGGTAATGAAGACAACTAGGAGAGGTTGAACAAGAGGGTGCCAAAACACTCCTAGGCAGAAAGAACTGGGAGACAAACTTGTTCTTTCTCCCTTCCTCTCTTTAAGATTATCTTGTCTCAACAATTGCCAGACATGATAAACAAGAGGAACACAGTGTATTCCACATCACCCAAGTTGTAGGTAAAACAGGAACAAGAGGAGAAGGGGAAAGCTTGTCTAAAATCCTTCCTTTCTAATTACTTTCAGTGAAGAGGGCCAATATCCTCAAGGGTTGTGGGAAAAATGAGGAAAGCAATTCAGATGAATGGACGAAACTTGGTGCCAGGAGTTCAAAAATAGGTTACTGAGATGCCTTTTCTTATTCAAGATCCAGGATTTCTTCATGGTTGACAGAGGTGTTTGAGACGATCTGATCATTCAGAGAGTCTGACCTGGAACTGCTGATGCAGGGCATGGTGCTGGAGGGATGGCTCAGAATCAGACTCCAGAAATGTTTATGGTTGAAGTAACAGAAGAACGCTGGAAAAGAATGAGGGGATAGGAGAGGAAAGTCGGAGAGTGGGAAGAAAGTGGCAAGCAGGGTGAGGTCAAAGGGAAGAAAAGTCCCTAAGAACCTATCCCTGTGGACTGCCAGCCCCCTCTCTCTACATTTTCTCTGCCCTAACCCACCCATGTCCTCTCTTTCCCAGGGTCTTTCAGGCCACTTACTACAGGTGACATATAGGACAAACACCACCCAACCAATGAAATAGCTCCAGCCGATAGGGATTGATAAATTTCTCTTCAACTCGAAGATCTAGATGTTAATAGGAAACAACAAAAGGCTGAAGAAAATGAAGATAACTAGGAGTCAGGGAGCAGTGAGGTCATTCTCACATAAGAATCTTATAGTGACTCTTCTCATCTACTGAGCTACAGCCACAAACTACAGCTCCCATCAGTGCACACAGAGTACACAGCCCCAAAGGTTTGTGGGAATCAACTGCTCACCTCCACCTCTCCAGTGAGCAGGACATGATGAAAATCAATTCTTGGTCAACAACTACCAGTCTGTTTTACCACCACCTACAAAACCTCTACCCCATTCCCAAAGAAAGGAAGACAGAGAAGTGCCCAGAGAGATGTGGGTTAGGGGAAACTAAGGACCTTTCCCAGAGCTAAGGAACACCTTCCCAGAAGCTCATGACAATCCCAATCCAGCTATAGAAGAGCAATCTCTGACGACCAGGCAAGTATGGCAGGTGCAACCCCATGCGAAAGATAAAGCCCAGCCCCAGGGTGAGGCAGAAGGTTATCTTGACCATCCAAAAAACTGGATCATTTGTCCACAACTTAAAGCTTTCTGGGGAAAAAGAGAAAACAGGATGAACTAAGGATTCATAAAAGATAAAATATAATCAAATGAGCAAATATAAGAAAATGTTCAGACCCATTAATAATCAAAGAAATGTACATTTGAGATAACAATAAAATATTGCTTTCACTTATTAGACAGGCAGAGATTTTTGATATGGAGTTCATTTGATAAGCCTGACCGTATGAAAACAAATACCTCAAAAATAGGCAGAGGACTTGAACTGCAATTCTCGAAGAAATCTGAATGTCCAATAAACACGTGAAGCTCAACACATAAAATTGCAAACTAAATGTGATTTTTTTATTCTATCAAATGTCAAAACAAAAGTGACGATATCTAGTGTAGGAAAGGATTTAGAAAAAAAGAGGTGTTCTCACACACTGCTAATGGGCAGCATATCTGGTGAGTGATATGGCACAAAATATAAAAAAAAAAAATCTAAATTGTTAAGACCCTTTGACCCAGCAATGCTTCTTTTCAGAATTTGTGTTGAAGAAATAATTCCAGGTCTCCACCAAAATCCATGTACAGGGGTCTTCTTTGCAGATAGTTCTATGTCCAACAAGAGATTTATTATATAAATTATAGTGTACTTAAAAATGTGTTCATTAAAAATGATGATACACTAGATGATTGTCTCCAAAAAAAGTATCTCTAGAAAGAAAGGAGTAACTGGGAAGGGAGCCTAAAAGCCAGAGGTGGAAGGCTTATTTCACTATGTAATATTCTGTATTTTTTTAATTTTCACTCTGTTCATATATTATCTCATCAAATAAATTTTAAACATAGGTGATGTTATAGAATAATTATTAATGATATGAGTAAATGCTCACAACCAAAGAGTTTACAGCACAGAGCATGTAGAATAATTATAATTTAAAAAATAATATTTATATTTATTAAAATAAAAATAAATAAATATATTTGTATTTATTTGATGTGTGTATACACAAAAGATTGGAAGTAAATCTATTGTAATGTCAATTGTGAATATATCTGTATGGGAAATTTTTAGGTGATTTTTGTTTTCTTTTTTAAACTTTCTGCATTTCCCACAATAACTGTGCAATTTATTTAAATCAAAAAATATATATATATTTAAATTTAAATACATATATTTAAAGTTAACAGTCATTTCTGGCAAAAGTACAAAGAAACAAGACTTCTCATACATTATTAGTGGAAGTATAGATTGTTATCATATTTTTTTAAAGCAACATGAAAAATGTTATAAAGAGCCTCAGGATATTTATACTCTTTGATCCAGTAAACCCATTTTGGGAAATAAACCAAAGAATTAATTTTAAGCACACACAAAAAACTTTATGATTGACAAATTTTGTTCCTCCTTTTTCCTCAAATATGAAATTGGAAATACGTTTGCTAGGAATAAGAAAATAAAATAGTCAAGTAAATGGTAAGAAATCTATTAAGTTGAATACTATAGTCACTTAGAATATAGAAAAGTTTATTATATCTCAAAGATAAATTTTAAAATAATATAAATTAAATAATAAAAATAATTTAAAAGATATATAATTATTCATAAAGAATTAGTACAACTCTGTAACAGTCATTTAAAAATTTTTCAAAGCCTAGAAAAAATTGAGCGTTTAACACACTGCTACTAGTGGCTGTCTTTGAGTAAGCACCATAGAGAAACTTAGGTGCTAGCATGAGTTGTGGAACTAGACACATGTTCATAATTCTAAATATGCTATTATTAGGTTTATCCATATGAATTTCTCTTTTTTGTAAATGAAAAGCTATTTCATGTGGTTCAATCTAATAGCTCTATGACCTGAGCAAGGTACTTAATCTGAGTCTCAATTTTCTCATCTGTAAAATAAGGATAATTACCTCTATTAGGATTGATTGAGGATTAAATTAAGCAAATAGAATATGTGTTCAATAAATGATAGCTTTTGCTTCCCCAAATGTAATAAGGTGTATTATTTTCCAAACAGAAGAAAACAATAGCTGTATAACCTTTATTTTTTTAAGGTTAATAAGAATGAAGAAATGGAAATGGGGGGTCAAAAGTTTTGGTTTTCCACGAGATCTGAAGTGGAGGGCTCAAACCTCAAAAGTGAGAGGACAGCACAATAGGAGATTAACAAGAATGGGGAATGAAGTGGCTGCAAGAAGCCAAGAAGAAAAGGACAAGGAAATTAGACATGGATACCCAGAGCTGGCCCAGAAAAGCAAAGCCTGAAGCCAAAGGGAAGAATAGTGGCTGGGGCTAGGGCTTGAGGGACTCCTCTCAAAGCTGTATGTTTGCAAGCCTAGAGGAAGTAACCCCCCTCACTGGGGCTCTTCTCCCAGGATAACAGTGAATTATGTGATTAATGAGTGATTCACATGCATTGCAAGTCCTCACAACATTTTTATAGTACAAACTTAGTTACGAGCCTTATCAAAAGCAGTGACACTTTCCATTCAGTTGGGATTTGGCCAGGCTAAAATGATCCTTGGTGGACTCAGTGCCACTGGAGCCATCTTGAGGGCCAAAACAGTGGGGATGACGAGAAAGAGGGGGCAAGAATATCAGGGTGCAAATGGAGAGGCCAAGGCAAGCTGGAGGCCTGGAATGGGATGTGGGGATGGAGGGTCTCACCTTTCCTGTTCTCTGACTTAACAGCTCTTGGATTTGCAGATTTGCAGGAGCACTATGGATATCCTATAGGCTAATATGTAGATTCTGCTGCTAACATATGTGGGCCAGCGCTGGAAGAAGCTGTTCTTAGAGAGGTACAGCCATTTCTTGGAGAAGACCATGACCAGCAACAGAAGGAAGGCAATCAGGCTGAGCTCTGAGACCAGCATCTGCACCTTCCAGTAGAAGTTGTATGTGATTCTCCATTGCAGGGGCAACAGAAAGTCCCAGTAGGGCAACAACCTTTTTCTGTTGTGGGTAGAGATGGAGTTCCACAACCTCACCTCAGTATCACTGCCAACCCCTACCCTTCCCAACCCTCCCCTTTCTTTCCAGGCTTCTGATGCTCATCACTTTCTCCTAGTCCAGGGAACTCACTCCTAATATTCCCTGTTCTCATCTCAATCATCTCCTTCTCCCCTTTATCCTCCACTCCATCTTTTCCTTCCCTTGCTAGGTTCAGTTGTCCCTCATCTTCTAAATATTTTCATCAGGCAGAGCAGTTGCCACTACAGGGCCAGGGACCTCAGAAAGAACAACTCATTCAGCAGGACAGGGCCCCTAACTGCCATGGAATATTCCTTAGGGGCAGCAAATGGGAGAGGGAGCCCACACCTTCAGCTCCAACTCCCTTCTCAAAACCCTGCTCCTCAGGTCCTAACTCAGAATTGTGGCTCTGTTGCCTCCCTTCACCTAAGAGCAATGGTCTCTGAGGGTCTCTTCTCTTTCTATTTCCTCTGCCCTAACCCTGAGCCTAAATGCTCACTAGAGGAGGGAGAAGCAGCTTGTTTCCAGAAAAACATTTGGAAATATCTTCCAGATGCGTAATCAACCTTCTCACTACTTCCCCCAACCCCTTCACCTCCCTCCCACTTCTACTCACTTCTGGTCAACAGTTGTCATTCCCTTCCCTCTTCTATCTTTTTTTCCTTCATTTTTTCTCAGCACCAAAAAGGGAGAGGACATAGTATAAGGACAGGGTATGTAGGTGTCACACAGTCTGAGGAGATTTTTCTAACCTCTCTTTTTAAGTTATGGAAAAAGGAATCTATGTCACCTGTGGCAGCCCAATTATAGTGGCTTCCAGACCTGTTAGACCCTGGAATTCTCATGAAGAGAAAGCCTTTCAAATTTGGGGTATGAGTTTGAATCCCATCAGAGTTGGTTTACTTTGTGGAGACAGTGATACATGTGATTGAAAACACAGGCTTTAGGGTCCAACAGGCAGAGGTGTGAATAATGGGCCTTCCTCTTAATAGCTTTGTGAACCTGGATAAGCCATATAGTCCCTTTATGCCTTGGTTTACTCATCTGTAATACAGGGACAATAATACTTATCTCAGACTTGGTTTGAGTGTTGAACGAGATAATGAACAAAAAGCATTCATTGGTTCATAGTAAATTCCCAGGAAGTGGTAGTTATTACTGTTAAATTACAATTTAATTGTTTTGCACTCTTTCACTAGCAAACAGAGAAGGAGCAAAAGCAGAGGTTTGTGGCAGATATCCTTGCATATTAATGGCTGCAAGTGATGGAACAGAACCTAAATTAATTTAAGCAAAAGGGGAGTTAATCATAAATCCTGAGGTCATGCGCTGGACCTCAGGAATGATTGGAATCAAGAATTCAGACACCGGAGATTCAAAATTACGGTGCTGTCATGGTGGAGTGAAAGCCTATTTCCAAGTATAAGACTTTTTGCTCTGTCCTCACATGGAGCTAGGGAGCTCTGTGGGCTCTTTGTTATAAGGGCACCAATCCCATTCATGAGGACTCCACCCTCACAATATAATCACCTCCCAAAGGCAAACCTCCTAATACCATCAGGTTGGAGTGTAGTTTTCTAACATATGGATTTGAGGGAACACAAACATTCAGACCTTAGCATTCTGACTCTGGTCTTGCTTCTCCTTGAACGTCTTGCTCTTCTTCTGCAGACTAACCTCCTCCTCATCTCTGGTCCACATAGTAAGACAACCAGAATATTCACCATTGGCCATCAGAGCAGAGATCTCAGTCTCAAGTCCAAACACTCTTTGGCCCTTCCAGGGACAAGTATCATCCCTAGAACAATCACCCATGGTCAGGGGCACCTTGGTCTGGAAGCTGACCCAGCTTCCTCGGCCATAGGCTAGGATAACTCTGATGAATGTTCTGCACCAGAATGGAGCAGTGCTGGAAAACGGGGTGTTGAGGCTCCTGGGAATGTCATTCATGCAGTACTAGTGATCATCGGGATTTTGTTTCCTTCCTTAGATCTGTTTCAGTTTTTCCTGGAGTTTCTAAGTGTTTCTAATCATAACAAGCAGTTCTAACAGCAAAACAAAACAATATAGAAGAATCTTGGAAATATAATGTTTCATGAAAAATGTAACACCCAAAAGACTACATCATAAATATGATACCATTCTTATAGAGCACAACTTAACAAAACATTTGTTTATGCATACATACTATTATGATTGCATGGGTTGTTTTTTAAAGTAGTGGAATGATAAACACAAAATATAATATAGTGTCTATTTCTCAGGGGAAGCAGGGGAATAAGACAAGGAGGATTACATTGGCACATACACCTTATTGGCAGTAAGTTATTGGTTCCTGACTTGAGTGAAAGGTACACAGGTATTCACTATATTAGAAGCATTTATAACTAACATATTTCATATAATCCTGTGAATATATCAAATATTGTTTTTTGAAGGTAATTAAAAATAGTTCAAGAAAGGAAATGTAATCTTAGTGATTATTAGCTCTGTAATGAAAGATATTTCTAAGTCACAATACATAAGCTAAACACTGTTAACTGAGTTTCAACTTTTAGAATCAACAGATGGACAAAGCACGGAAGACTCAACTACAGCTACAAAAGTAAACATAGTTGTTATCAGTCTTGAGGTTGCCCAAGTAAAAGCCTAAAAGAGGTAAACTAGAAGATGAAAAGAGGAGAAGAGAGCTGAAAGGAAGGGTGGGGGACCTGACAAAGGGTCTCGACATTAGATTGTGCAGTATGTGCACTGCACAAGAGTGCTGAGGGGGCGAGTGAGAACTGAACTCCAGTCTGCATTTTGCTTGACAAAGCATGCCCCTCTAAGAGAGCATCATTGGCCTAAAGGAAGAGGCACTTTGTTTTATATTTCGTAAAGGTGCTTCTCCACCCCCCAAGTCAGTTACCCCTACAACTATTCAGAGGAGCTATCTTTTAACCCCAAGGTAAAAAGCACAAAAGTGCCTTATGGGCTAGCAGCAGTCCTAACTATCTTGTAAGGCTGTGTAGCAGTGAGAATTCTTTGGTTGCAAGCCCAAACCTAGACTAAGTTAGGCAGAAAGGAATCTATTGGGGCAATACTGAGTAAACTCGGACTCAAAGAGGAGGCTGAACATCCAGGCCTAGAACTAAACAGAAATCAAGGGAATGTGGGAAGGTGAATGTTCTGACTGACAGTCCACCAGAACCAAATGGACTTAGGGAGGAATAGTTTCCCAAAAGAAAGGAAACCAAGCATTCAAAAAGCAATACCTTGCTCACACAGGTACAGAGTGCAGTCAGAATGGAGTGCAAGCCTAGGAGGTTTCTGAAAAGGAAACTGCCCATTGTTCCATTGGTAAGGACAAGTGCCTGGATGTCCCTCATAGGATGATAGCCTCTCAATGACTGAACAAAGTCAACTTGTGGAACATGGACTTGGGTTTACACAGGCTTATTGGTCATTCTTTGATTGTCCACATGGACTAGCTTTGCTGCCTGTATTGTATTCAGAAACAGTCCCGCGTCAGGCCAGCTCATCCCAGAACACACACCAGTGTGGATCTCCTTTGCAGTGAGCTCCCAGTTCTCTGGTATTGCTAGGATATTTCAATAGCCAGAGTTCACAAGCTGCAAGATTCCCTCTCTTTTGCATCTGTGAAGTAAATGTCCTTCTTTCATGTGGGCCTGTCATTTTGATGTCCCTCAAACTCTGATGTGTATACTGATGACCTGGGCATCTTCTTAAAATGCAGATGCCACACTTGTAATAAGGTCCCAAGTGGTGCCCGTGCTGCTGGTCTGATTGATGATCAGACACCAAGTAGTGAGAACTGGGTTACTAGGCCCCCTCATCCAGAATGCCTCTTGACCTTCAGGGTTTGAGCACACAGGAAAATCATGGGCAGATCTGCTTGTCAGTGTGTGTCCTGCTCGCTTGGCTCTGCCTTTGTAGGAAATTACATTGCTTTTTACGTATCAGCTAAACAGAAGTGGGAAGAAAAAAATTGCTGCTGAAAACAAAACAAAAAGTGACTGCAAAATTAAGAATTTCTGCCTTTTGAAAAATACAGTTAAAAGAATGAAAATACAAGCCACAGACTGTGAGAAAATGTTTTCAAATCACATATCTGATAAAGGACTTATATCCAGACTATATAAAGAACTCTCAAAACACAATAATAAGAAAACAGCTTTTTCGCAATGATTCACTGCCAGAACACAGGTGTTGTGAAAACCACTGCTAAATCTAAGCCAAAATGGGAAAGTAAAAACTCATATCAACAACGTCGCCATTGGGCATGTAGATTTGGGCAAATCTACCACAACTGGACATCTGGTCTACAAATGTGGTTAGATCGACAAAAGAAATATCGAAAATTTTAAGAAGGAGGCTGCTGAGATAGGGAAGATCTCCTTCAAGTATACCTGGGTCTTGGATAAACTGAAAGCTGAACGTGAATGTGGTATCACCAGTGATATCTCCCTGTGGAAATGTGAGACCAGCAAGTATTATGTGACCATCATTGATGCCTCAGGAAGACACAGAGACTTTATCAAAAACATGATTACAGGCACATCTCAGGCTGACTATGCTGTCCTGATTGTTGCTGCTGGTGTTGGTGAATTTGAAACGGGTATCTCCAAGAATGGGCAGACCCATGCGCATGCCCTTCTGGCTTACACACTGGATGTGAAACAACTAATTATTGGTGTTAACAAGATAGATTCCACTAAGCTGTCCTACAGCCAGAAGAGATATGAGGAAATCATTAAGTCAACACCTACATTAAGAAAATTGGCTAGAGTAGCTTTTGTGACAATTTCTGGTTGGAATGGTGACAAAATGCTGGAGACTTGTGCTAACATGCCTTGGTTCAAGGGATAGAAAGTCACCCGCAAAGATGTCAATGCCAGTGGAATCACGAGCTTAAAGTTCTCGATTACATCCTGCCACCAAATTCAACTAATAAGCCTTTGTGTCTGCCACTCAAGGATGTCTACAAAATTGGTGGTATCTGTACTGTTCCTGTGGACCAAGTAGAGACTGGTGTTCTCAAACCCAGCATGGTGGTCACCCTTGCTCCAGTCAATGTAACAACTGAAGTAAAGTCTATTGAAATTCACCATTAAGCTTTGAATGAAGCTCTTCCTGAAGACAACGTGGAGTTCAATGTCAAAAACGTGTCTATTAAAGATGTTCTGCATGGCATTGTGGCTGGTGACAACAAAAAATGACCCACCAATGGAAGCAGCCAGCTACATGGCTCAAATGATTATCCTAAACAATAGAGGCAGAATCAGTGCCAGATATGCACCTATGCTGGATCGTCACAGAGCTTACATTGCTTGCAAATATGCTGAGCTGAAGGAGAAAATTCATCATCATTCTGGGAAAAAGCTGGAATATGGCCCAAAGTTTTTGAAATCTAGTATGCTGCCATTGTTAATATGGTTCCTGGCAAGCCCATGTGTATTGAGAGCTTCTCTGATTAACCTCCTCTGGGACATTTTGCTGTTTGACATGAGACAGTTGCTGTGGATGTCATCAAAGCAGTAGACAAGAAGGCAGCTGGAGCTGGTAAAGTCACCAAGTCTGCCCAGAAAGCTTAGAAGGCTAAAAAGTATTATCCCCAATACCTGCCACCCCAATCTTAAGCAGAACAGTCTCAGAACTGTTGGTCTCAATTGGTCATTTAAGTTTAATAGTGAAAGACCAGTTAATGATTACAGTGCATCGTAAAACCTTCAGAAGGAAAGGAGAGTGTTTTGTGAACCATTTTGGTGTTTGTGTGTATGGCAGTTTTTGTTTTTAAAATGAGTACTTTTTAATAGAAACAACTTGACCAAAAATGTGTCACAGACTCATTAAAACAAAGTTTAATGAGAAAAAAATAAGAAGAAAATATACCACCCAGTTTATAAAAGGCCAAAGGTTCTGAACAGACACTTCACCAAAGAAAACATTCAAGTGGCCAATAGGTACACGAAAAGATACTCAGCACCATTAGTCATTAGGGAAACAAATTAAAACCACAACGAGATACCACTACACACCTATTTAAATGGCAAACAAAGAAAATTAAATTACTTTTCTGGGTTTTTATGTTGTTCCTTGTGTTTGTCAGCTTTTTAAAATAAGTGATTTGTTATTTTTATCATTCTAAATAAAAACTCACTTTTGTATCCAATTTTAAATTCATATTTTGTATCTTTTCTTAAAAGGACCCCATAAAATCTGAATTCAACCCCAACCCCTTCCCACACAAGACAGCTTGAGATTTCCAAAGGTGGACAGAATGGGAAAAGGCTTCCAAAGTGAAGAGGAGTGTGATTCCAAGGGCTGGGGGCATGGGAGGTAAATAGATTAGTGGAAAAGAGAAAATAGAAAATTGGGGCAAGGAGGAGTGAGATGGGACTCCAGAAGTCAGTGGGTAGAATGTGGAGCAGTTTGGGCTTAAACGCTAAGGCAAGACTGAACTACCAAAGACAGGCATGCTTGCAGAAAACAATGGAAAACGCCAACTCCGCTTGCGATGCTTGGGAGTTGAGCTCGGAGATGACAAGTTGGATACGAGGTCAACCAACCAGCTAAAGGACAGCCCTGGGCCTCAGGAAGGTCCGGGAGGTTTCAAGAGACTAGCGGGTGAGTGAGATCGTAGGAGTAGAAAGGAGAAGGTGCTCCCAGCACCCGCTCTCAGGGCAGGTGAGCCGACGCGCAGTTGACTGTAGACGCAGAGCATGCGATTCAACGTCTTAAGGATTCCTCCTCGGGGCCGCGGGCCACCCCAGGCGCTACCTCGCGTGGGAGGCGAGCGCTGAGAACGAGCTGAAGCAGCTGGGCCAGAAAGCGTGTGAAGGCCGGGATTTGAAGTCCTCCTAGCCTAGCAGATCTGGTCCACCATAGGACAGTGCGAGAGAGAGGCGCAGAGCGAAGAGAAGGGGCAGAGGCCAGCCTGGAGGCGGGGCCAATCCCAGAGGGGCCAAGAGGGCCCGGTCATGACCCTGATATTGAGGTGTGTCCAGGTTGGGTTAAAGTGAATTCTCCGCGAGTTGTACCCCTTTACTCCAGTTGCTCCTGCCCATTTAAAGAGGGTGTGCTGGGGAGCAAGGTCGGGGCGGCCTTCCAGGTTCACGAGTCTGGTGGAGGAACTGTCAGAGGAGACATACTCCTGCATGGGATGGTGTGCCTGCCTGGTGAACTGGCCATATCAGAGAACAGTAACCAGAAGATATCCTGGTAGCTGAAGAGAGAGGCTAGCCGTGCAAAGGAGGGAGGAAAGAGAGAGAAGCTTTCAGGAACAGACGGAGCCTGGAGGAAGGGCTCTGGAAAGGACCACGGAAAGTGGGCTAGAGAGTCTGTGGGGCTAGAAGGAGAGGGAACAGAGATAATGAGCAGGCTGCAGGGAAAGGTGAGGGAGGGGGAACTCCTGTCATCCATTTGTTGCTTGTGGTCATGATTGCAACCTCCCTCAGATCACCGGCAATAATGGCCACAATGATGTTGTCCCAGAGACCATAGAAGGACCAGCACAAAGAGGGGTCAGTGCCCTGACCTATCTGCATTTATCATTGACTCCTCGGATATAGAAGTCACAAACAGGAGCAGGGCTGTGGGTGGAGAGAGCATATACTGACTCAGAGAGAGAGAGACTCCCAGTGGGGCCCAGCTTCCCCAGGTAATTCCCTTAGGCATCTGGAAATCCACCACCTCCACTGCCTTAGATCCCTCAGTAACTATGAGTGGGCCACATGCTAGGGCCTTGTGCCTAGCCTCCAAGCCCAGTTCCCAGAAGAACTGACCTCCACTCTCAGAGAATTCCTTTCCAACCAGTCCCATCCCCCTGTCCCCATAAAGTCACATTTAAAAACTACTGCTCCTTTAAACACACAATGCCCCAAAGAGGCTCATTACAGCTCCACCAACATTTATTGAGGGTTTTTCATGTCAGGCACCATACTAGGTAAATCTCCAAAGTCATGAATATTCCATATGCCAGTGCCTTTCTCCCTCTGAGTCTCCCAGAGTTCTTTCACTTTCTGTGATCAGCATGGCAGCTTCTGTCCTGGGCAAGTTGCTATGCATGAGCTAAAGGGAAGACATATGCCAGGCCTGAGCTCCACTCACCAGCCATTATCTGCTCCACTCTGTCTCCATCCTTCATCTCCTTCTGGCATCGTATGGGGACAGTTTCTCATCCGGAAGCAGATATTCTAGATGAGGATGGGCAGTAACACTGCTCTCTGCTCTCTGCCCACTGCTTGGTCCAGTGTTTCTGTGAGAGCACCAGGATGAAGGCAAAAAGCCCAGGAGGCTTGCCATTCAGTCCATGATCCACAGTTCCATTTCTTCACCCAAACCTAGGGGTCCAGAGCCAGTCTGAAGCCCAAGGCTGAGGCTGGTTGACTGATCATAGTTCAGTTGGGGAATTTGCAGGCAAAGATTATGGATGCCAAGCTCTGGGGCAAGGAGAAGGGCCTGTGGGCTTCAGGGTGCCTCAGATGCCAGCTACTGGCCATCTTCAGTCCCTCAGTCTCCTCTGCCAGGATGCTTGGCTGCTGCATAACATCAGTCTCCGACTGTCATGGAACCCTGGCCTCCAAGAGACTCAGAACCCAGGGCTCTCATACTCAGCTCTGGCATCTGGCTGCCAAGCCACACCCAGCACATTCTCCTCTGGCACTCAGACCTAGTGTCTTTCTCAGGGAGAATAATAGTTCTCCCTGGGTGAACTATTATGGGTGGTGAGGGAAGAAAGGGAGTGCTCAGTCATCTGGGAGGGGAACAAGATAACACACCATGTCCAGAGATACATACAAACATATATGCACATGAACACACACACACACACACACACACACATCCTCTCTGAGAAACATATTCTGGATTCTTCTAGAAGAGAAGTGGCTTTAGAGGACACAGGAGGCATCCAGGAATGGAATCTAATACTTTCTAGACTCAAAGGGCAGGACTGGTCTTTACTGTGGAACCAAGTAGGGTCGCTATTTATCTCTTGGATCCGGATCACCATCTTCTTTGGCCGAATGGGTCCCTGCTAATTGCTGTTGGCTATTTTAATCCTAGAACTTTATCTCCAATGCGGCTGTTTTTCACTACATCGACTTAGCTTCATCTTCCAAGGCTGTGAGCATGGCAGGCATACTCATTGGCCAAGGGTTCAGCCAGTTCCGCACCCATTAGCCGCTCTGCACTAAGCTTCTGTCTCCAATGACAACACACTCAAGCCATTCTCATTCTCTCTCATTGTGTAGGTTCAGACAGTCGTGTTTGCATTGGCTGCCTTGTCCTGAAGCTTGGTCCCTATTGGATGCCACTAGAGGTAGTGCTTCCACTGACAGCTAACCCAGTGAATGGATGAGCTTTGTCCTCTCCATGCCACACTGCCAGCTGTCTTAACTTGTACCCCCTCCCCAGCTTGCATTAGGGTTGGGGGGCACTGGGGTTGCTTGATGAGGGTCCAACTGTCTCAACGAGCCTCTGGTGCTGGCGAAGGTGCTTCCTCCTTTCGTGTTCCCCTGTGACTTCGCACACCAGCTGGGCAGGGAAGGCTCCAGGAAGCCCTTTTAACCAGCCTGGAGAAAGAGAGAGAGGGGTCCCAGTGGGGTCAAGGCAGGGGACAGGTCAAAAGAGAAAGGAAGCACCCTGGGGTCTACTGTCTGAGCGTCAAGGTGAATGTAGGAATTAGTAGAGAAGCCTGGAATCATTGAAAGGAAGGCCATCGGAGGTGGAGATGACAGCAGAATCAAAGAGGGTTGGGGTTACTCCTCTATCAAGCCCTGCAATGTCTGTTAATCTCTCTCAGCCTGAGAGCCAGGGTCCTTACAGGGACCTACAAGGGCTCACATGGTCTAGTCCCCATTATCTTTATGACCTCATCTGCTTCTCTCCCATCTCCTCATTCCTTTTAGCCACAATTGCCCCCTTACTATTCTTCAAACACACCGGCCACAGGGCCTTTGCACTGACTCTTCCCTCTAACTGGAACACTCTTCCCCCAGATGCCACATGCCTAAAGTCCTCACCTCAGTTGTCATTGCTCACATGATGCCTCCTCATCAAGGTGTCCTCAACATTCCTTTTTAAACCTGTAGCTCACCCAACCCTGGGACTCCTGACCAGCTTGACTCTGCTCCACTTTTGTTTTTCCACAGCACTTACCACCTCCAGACACACTATATATGATCTACTTATTTATCTTGTTTATTCTTTATTGTTCTGCTCTGCTAGAATGTCTGCTTCAGCAGCACAGGAATCTGAGTGTTTGGTTCACAGTGCCTAGAACAGAGAGCGGCACCTCACAGGTGCTTAATATTTATTGATTGAATAAATAAAAGAATCTCTCACCTTCAGGGCTCTTGTGCAGGTGCTTTGGGTGAGCCCTGGACTCCAAACTCCGTCCCTCGGTCTTGGCTGATGCAGAAGACTCTGAACACAGATCCTGGGAACAGTCTGGTTGAAGGTGGATGACATTACAGTGGGATCAAGACTCTTTTTAGCTTCTCCCCCATATTTCCCTTAAGACTCACTTTTCCTTCTCTCCTCCCATTAGGCATTACTCACCACAATCCTCATAGATGGTATCTGGGGAGCAGGGAAGGGGGCCTGGGGTGGGGAAGGCTCCCAGCCAGCGCTGCATGTCTGATCTGCTAGGGACATAGGGAGGGTCACAGTTGGCCCAGGAGATCCTACCAGGAGTTAAGCAGGGGCCACGAAGAAGAAATATTGGAGAAGAGGGTGGTGGGCTCTGAGAGGTCAGGTGGAAGTCCCAAGGTTGTTTTCTGAAGGAGACACAACTCACAGGGACGAAGCTTGGAGTAGCCGGTGGGTAGGGCGACCCTGGTGGTTGCTGAGAAGGGAAAGGCGGAACGTAGGGGGTCCAGATGGGTCTGGAACCTGTTGGGCCTGAACCAGGGAGCGATGGGCATAGTCCAGAACCTGTAGCCGCTGTCCACTGCCCAGGGAAAAGGAAGTTCAGAGGGAGAGCAGAAGTCTAGCTGGACTCCTCTTCCCCACCCCTGCCTGGGTTCCCAGCCTCCCTGGGACACACCTCTTAGGCTGAGTGATGAGTAGCAGATCGCTAAAGAGCAACAAGCAGAGGGGTGTGAAGCGGGGGCGCGAGGTGAAGAGCACGCCTCCCCTCCGGCACACTAACTCCGTCAGCTCTCCCTGCAATTCCAGGCGCCTTGACCAGGAAACCAGAGGCAGGGCCTGTGAGGAAACAGGGAGGAGATTCTGGCTTCTTCATAGCAGCACCACCAGTGGGGAAAGGAAAGGTGGGGACCCTGGGCAAAGACTAACCTTGACTTTGTGGAAGCGCAGCCTCTGGGTGAGCCGGATCAGCTCCTCAGTCTGCTTCATGCGCCCCACCTCGGCGCTGCAACGCTCAATGATCTGGGTAAGGGGAGCTGAGTCACCCATCCCTACTGCCTTCCTTCCCTTCCCTCTCTCCCTACCGCCTCTTCACCTCCTCTGGCCTCAGCATCCCCATGCCCACCTTGCTGACAGCACCCAGGGCCTTCTGGGCATTCTCCTGGCGGCTGGATCCCTCCTCTGTCTGGTGCAGGATATTCTGAGGACAAGGAGGAAGGATATTATGCAGCCCTGGGATTCAGAGGGGCGGTAGCTCAGAAAACCCTTGCCTGGCTTGAAAAAAATGCTCACTGTGGAGTTCACAGGGCTGAAGGACCAGCTTCAACAAGGCTGAGAGACCTCTCCACTCACCATCTGCAGAACGCTGAGCAAGTCATGTTACTTCCCTGAGCCTCAGTTTCCCCGTCTGTAAAATGGGAACAATACCCACCTAGCCTACCGATAGCAATATTGTGAGAATTCAGCAAGGTAATATATGCAAAATACTTAGCATAGTCCTTGGCACATAGTAAATACTGAAAAGGTTGCTATTATTTTAATAATTATTAATAGCACAGTGGTTAACAGTGCCTGCACTTAAAATTTATCTCCATCAATTATTACTTGTATGACCTGCATCAAGTTATTTAACTTCTCTGTGCCTCAGTTTCCTCACCTATAAAGTAGAGTCGATAATAGTGCCTACCTTCATACAGTCATTGGTAAGTTTAAACAGGTATATAGCATGTAGCACCATGCCAAGAACAGAGCATTCAATAGCTATTTAACTATTAAGATTATGATTTTGGTTATCTTGCCTACCCTAAGGATATATAAAGCTGAATAAGACATAAAGACACTGACCATCTGGTTGGAAACTCTTAACCTTGAGATCCCCACACCAGGTGACCTGGTTTCTGGGAGAAGTTTCTACTCTGCAATAGAAGAGTGTTTCTTAACCTTTTCTTTTTCCCTTCAGTATCACCCTGCTATGAAACTTTTTTAGAAATTTTAATAGCACAGATATACTATATATCTATTTATGTACTATGGCCCTTTGAAGTATCACAACCATTGAAATATTTAAGATTTTTCCACCCCTCGAAGAACAAATTTTTGCCTCCTTGGAGGTGATATCACCCCCACTGGGGAGGCACCTAGAGAAAGATACAGCTGAGGAGACCTCGAAGACCACCCACAGCATTCTTCCCAAGACTCCGAGAGAGAAAGGGATTTGCCCAAGGTCACTCAGCTAGTGGCAGAGCCAAGTCAAGAACTTATGTCTCTAGCCAGAGGCTCTTTTCCTGGACCCAGATTGCTCCTTGAGACATCTGGGTAGCTCCAGCAAGGTTTGGTGGGTCCTAGATGAAGAGGCTCATATTAGGAGGTCTGATTTAAAGGAGTCATGTATTCATGGTAGGGTAAGAGGTGGTGATGGCCAGGCAGAAGGCCCCAGGAGAGTTCTCCAGCTGGGTTGGTGAGGTAGAAATGGCCCAGGACAGAATAGTACCTGCAGCAGCATGCGGAGTCGCGTGATGCGCTGAAAGGGCAGCAGCAGAAAGGATGGCAGCGGGAGCCTCTCACACTTGGGGAGGCTCTGCAGCCGGCGCAGCTCCGCAGAGAAGCGCATATTTGTGTCCCTGCAAAAGCAGACCTAGGCGGCTGGCATCCTGCCTCAGGGCCTTGATCCCCCAGCCTCCCTTGGCCTGAACCCCAACGCTGCCCCCAGCTTCTTCCCACATGTGTGACCTGCCTCTGGGACACTCACATAAGGCGGCTGTAGGTCTCCTCCTGATACTGCTGGTTCCGCACATAATCCACATACACTGAGAAAGGACCCACGGCATGGGCATGCACCACGTCACACAGGTCACCGATGTGGGGGGAAGAGCACACACGGGACAATAATGTCCCTAGAAACCTGAAGGAGTAGAGGAACAAGCAATGAAGGACAGAAAACCAGGTCTCCTGGGTTCTTGAGGGATGAGCTGGGCACTAATTGGGCCCATGGAAGTGAGGTCTTGGGACAGGGCAAAAGCTAAGGGGCACTCAGCAGCCCAAGACATAGTTTGCAGAGAGGACAGGACACCACTGACCGCTCACTGACTTCCTGAACTCTCTGAACATTGGAGAAGAGGGTGTGGTGATCCCGGGGGGTGAGAGTGTCCCTGAGAGCCTGGCTCAGCACAAAGGTGTCAGTCAGCAGCCGCAGGGAGCGCAGGTAGGAGGCCTCAGATGTCACCACCTCAAACAGACTCTGAAGAGGAAGGGCAGGGCTGTAGTGGAAAGCCCATTTCCCAGCCAGTTCAAGGCCCAGGTCCCACTCCTCCCCTACACTAGATCCCAGGTGTGCCACCTCCTGCATGCGCTTTTCCTGGGGGCTGAGGGTGTCCAAGAGGCCGCTGGATCGCACAGCTGGAAGCTCCTGCCACAGAGTGTTGCGAGGTCCAGGAGGCCGGGCGAAGGTGGTAGTTTCTCCATGATTTGTTGGAGAGGGACCTCCATCATCACTGACTCCCCACAGCTCCTCTGACAGCACAGCTGCTCGGTAGGTCTGGTATAGGGGCTCTGGAGAACAAATTAGCACATAAGGGGAGTCCAGTGCCCCAGAACACTTCCTCCCGCTTGATGGTCACAGCAGGGCCCTGAGGCCCAGAGGCCCTCACCATCCTGCAAGGGCAGCTCCCAGCTCTGCTCTTTCAGCTCCTCCAGTCCTTTCTCATCCCTGTGGAGAGAAAAAGGGATGGAGTCCCCCAGAGCCACCACTGTTACACACCTCCAGGAGGTGCTATTCACATGACAGTGTAAAGGAGTCCACAAGATAGTGTAAGATTGTATGCAGGGACACTGGAGGCTTCCCAGACCAAACCCCAGATTTTTTTTATGTGCCTGTTGTATGGGAGGCCCTGAACTAAGTGGACTCTATCCATTCCTATTATCTCAAATACTGTGCACCAGAGACTTCTAAGTCTTTATCTCCAGCCCCCTCACATAGCAACCATTGTCTGGAATGTCCTATTTGTGCCTCAATAAAACTCAATATGATCAAACCCAAACTCTTATACCTCCCTACCACCTGCGGTTCTATCTTTCCTGCCCCGGTCCTTGGCACCACCACACACCCATTCACCCAAACTAAAAATGTTTGTTGAACAAGTGAATGGGCTCAGATTAACTCGGTGATGTTGGTGAATCTAAGATCATTAACAAGCCCAGATGACACAGAAGAGATGTTTGTGGTTGCCAAATGGACTTGCAGACAATAATTGCAATAGAGGCTTAAGGTGGGAGGACTAAAATGGAGCTCTTACTAGGGGCCAGCTTTTGACGAATGTCCTACATAACGACTTTATGAAATAGTTGGTATGTTAACCCCTATTTCACAGATGAGGACACTGAGACCCAGAAAGTTTAAGTGACTTATATAAGGTCACATAGCTGATACGGGACAGAGCTAGAGCCCAGCCCTTCTTCGCTCCACCATTGTAGAGCTGGGGTTTAGCGGGACCTGAAGGTAAGTCTGCCCTCAGGTGGCAGTAAGGGTAGGGGTGTTTGGTACCTGCCCTCCACAGCTGCTGGAGGGGCCTTCTGAGGAGCTTCATCCAGACTGTTTCCTGGAGAGAGAACTCAGAGTGAGAGAACAAACCTCCAGGATCCCTATCTGGGGACTCTAGACTCTGGCCCCAGCAGAGACTGATATTATAAAAACTGTAATTCCCATCAGCCCCAAAGCAGCAGCTGGTAGAGGAACAAAAAAGCTCAGGGCCTGTTGGGGGTTATAGTTTGTTGGTTTCCAAAACGCTTCACCTCTGCCCCTTCCCTTCCCAGCCAAGGGATCCACTCCCCAAGGCCCTGTACCTATTTGGATTCCATCTTCAGAGGGCAGATCAAGATCTTGTTGTGGGGGATCCACAGAGATGGTGGCATCCTGTTTGACCCAAGTTGGTTTTGGAGCTTTGAGAGGTGGCAGAAGTTTTCGCTCAGCAGTAGAGCGGTAGGAAGTGAGGACCACGGGGGGGTGACTGATGCTAGGAGGGTTGGGGCGGGAGCGAGAGGTTCGCAGTGGGGAGGCTCGGCAGGGGCCCCTGGGGCCATCCTCATAGCCCCCCACAGGGATCCATCGAAGCTCCAGGCCAGGCCGGGCTACATGGCAGACACAGGGGCAGCCGGGAGGGCAGGCCAGGGAAGCATCTGTGGGAAACAGGGTGTCCTAAGGAGAAGACCCTTGGGCCTGGCCCCACCCTGCCCAGGCCTCCTTCCTCCCCTTAACCTCCCCAACAGTGGGAACATGGTCCATCCCCAGGCATCTATCTCTTCAGCCCTGACTCTCTTCAAACCCCCAGAAATATGGAAATCAGACTTTCCAAACATGAAATACATTTTTGAAAATGTAGCCCCTGAAAACACCCAGGCTTAAAGCATTGAAAACACAGAGGATGAGCCGAATCGAGCCCACCCTAACCTCATGACGTGCTTACCCGGACCACCATTCTCCTGGGATTCCCTTCCAGTAAGGATGCCTTGAGGAGTCTCTCTCTGAGTCTGTCTCTCCCCATTCACATCCACTCCCCCTTGGGGAGCTGGCTCCATGGTATCTTCAGCCTGGACCTTGCTTTCAGCCCCCCACTCAAACCTACCAGCCAGTCTCCTCACAGTGCCTGAAGCCGAGGCAGAGCCATCCTGGGCCAGGACGCTAGGGGCTGTGTGAGGCAGGGGCAGAAGTGTGCGGGGTGACCCAGAGGGTTTGGGTGGGGGGACTGGAGACCTGGGGGCAGGTTCTGGGGAGATGGAGCGCCGGGACAATGGACTGGGTGTGCTGGAAGGCGAGTCTGGGGAAGTCTGGGAGTCGAGGCTGGCTTTAGAAGCTGAAGGGGGCAGAAGGGCAGGGGGCTTGAGGGATGAGGCTGGGGGCTCCCAGAAGATGGGAGTGCATATTGGGGTTGGTGCATCATTGGAGGTGATGGGAGGTTCTTGTGGAGAGGAGCCATTGTTGGGGGGCCCTGGGGACTGGGCAGCCCGGGGTCGAGAGGGAGGGCGGGGACGGATAATCCGAGGGGGCTTCTGGGTAGGCGGTGTTGCTATAGGAAGAGATTGGTCTGACATCTTCCTTTGAGCTCTTCAAAGGAGTGGGGTGCTCTGCTGGAGTCATCCCCTAAAGAAGGAGGGAGAAAGAGAGACCCTTAGTGTTGCCCTCCACCTCGCCATGGGTAAACTGAGGTCTCTGAGGAGAAATTGTTTGCAAGCAAATCAGCCATGATTTTGGAGTCAGGAGGGAAGGCTGATGATTAACTTCCTCTCTTTCTTTCTCATTTCCAGTCTTCTGTCTTTACTTCTCATTCCCAAGGTCCCCAGACCCTCCCAGGCAGCCTTTCTTGGCCCTCCCAGCCTCCATTTCTCTCTGTCTTTTGGCTTCTGCTGCCACAATCCAGCCAGAAAAGACAGTGGGGTTGGGGTGGAGGGTGCCTTGATAGAGACCCAAGTTGGGGGGCAAGGTAGGGGGAGAGGGTACAAGAGAACCGCATCAATAAGGGGAATTTAGAGAATTGGATCAGCTGAGACACTACATGTTTGCCTGATGAATTGCGTGTTGTATGTCCATAGTGTGTGTTGTATAGGTTTGTATGTGTGGTTTAAGTATGTGTGGACACAGTGTCTGTATGCTGTTTCTACTGCTATATGAAAGGGATGTTGTAGAATGTGTTTCGACAGTATATTTGTTATGTGCTTACAGGGTAGAGATGCAATAAGAGAGTGGGGTATACAGTGTATGATAGTGTATGATGGGAGAGGGTGAGAGGGTTTATGTGTGTTATGTGCTGTCTGTATGGGAGTATGTGCAGTGTGTGTGCATCTGTGCATACGCACGCCCACGCCTGGGCTCTGAGGGATGCATCACTATTTCCCCGCTCCGACAGGCCCTCCGCCCCCCATTTCCCAGTTCCTCTCTCCGGACTCTCCCTTTCCGGATTATTTTTAGTATCCTTTTCCTGCCATGAAGATTCCTGGAGCCTCTGACCCCAAGAGACCAGGAGGCCCTTGGCATGGTCTCTTGTGGCCCGTCCTCTTATCCTTGAGTGCTCCCTACCCTCCATGTGGTCACAGAGAGAGAGACCCCAGAGGAAGCCTGGGGCCGCCAGGATGCCTAGATAGTAGTAGGGAGACCGGACTGAAGGCGAGGACCAGTGGGGCCAAGACACGGGGGCCTAGGCTTTATTTACTCCCTCTGGGAAGGTGGCTATAACCCTGAGAAGACTACAAGGTCAGGGCTGAGAGACTGGGGTGACCCCCAACTCCCTTCTGGAGTCAGCAGGACAGTCAGACCCCACAGGCCCCAGACTAGGTTCTTAAGAAATGATTCAGGGTGGGGGCTGGGGCTGTAGACTGTGAGTCTTGCAGCTCAGTGGCCTCTGTATCCTGGCAGGAAGCCCCTTATGAAGATGACCCAAGTAGTGTCATCATCAGCTGGCCAGCTCCTCCCCAGCCTTGCTCCCCTCAGGGGTCCCTCCCTCCTTCTCAAGTACCTTCATTTACTTCCTTTCCCACCCCCAACTCAGGCTTCTCACAGGGACCCAGGTACTCAGCCCAAGCACTCACCCTTGAGTTCTCTCCACTCTCAGTCACCTCCCAGGGCTGAGTGAGTAGGAGCAGGAAACAGGAATCGGATCCTCCTCCCAACCGGACACCTCCCCCACAAACCACACCATATTCTACATGCGCACACTGGGGCTCTGGAATATGTGATGGACCCCCATGTCCTGGGTTTTGGAGGTTAACAAGGTGTGGGGAAAGGCTGGAACTCGGGTGTGGACAGTGGGCTCTTCTGTATGTGCATGTTCTGCCTGCATTGCTATTTGGACAGGGGCTCACTGGCTTGGGGTTGAACAGGAGTAGGGGTGAAGATGAGATGGAAATGGCACAGGGTTGGACTGACAGTAGGATACCTCTGTATCAGCTAAGGAATGGTATGTGTGTTCTTCCACAGTGTGTCTGACTATTTCTCCCACACCTCACCCAATAGCCTATTCCTTTAGCTTCCAACCTGTTTCCCAGGGTGTGAGCCAGCCCACTATTTCACACCAAAAGACCCCCTCTTCAGGTTTCCTCCTCCCTAAATCTGCAGTAGCTCCCCCTGGATTTACCTTTATCTTTTTGGAAGCAGTTTCTATTTTCAGCTTGTCCTGCCTTCCCAGGCGAGCAAGGAGTGTGGGGCCAGGTCTCCGAGTGTCTGTTCCTGTGTTTCTCAGGCGGGAACTGAGGCCCCAGATTGAGATCTCCACAAAGGAAGCCAGTTCCTCAGCCCCACCCGGCCATTGTGTCAGGAGAGGGAGAGGGAGAGAGAGAGAGAGAGAGAGAGAGAGAGAGAGTATGTGTGTGTGTGTGTGTGTGTGTGTGTGTGTGTGTAGAAGGGAGGGAGGAGGGGAGAAGGGAGAGATAGGGAGGTGAGGAAAGAGATCTGAGATCTGCCTCCTTCAGGAAGCTATGACTTTGTTGGGCCCCCTGACTGCTCACCATTCTCAGTCCCTGTCTCTCTGGTCCCAGCTCTGATTTCCCACGTTTCACTGGAAGGCTCTAATGTTCATTGGCTGGGATTTGGTATCCCTGGTTGGGGAGGAGCCAGGGTCCTTCTTACCTCTAATTTGCTCTATGATTGAGGAGCTGAGTTTCAGGGCTAGGGGTGTGTGTCATAAAAACAACTGAGGGGGTGGAATGAGCCACACCCCAGCCTGGGAAGTAGGGTAGTGGGAGGAAGATTGGAAGGGCAGTTATGAACTCTTGGGGCCTTTGCCCACGCCCAGGTGCCTGCATTTGCCAGACCTTTACACACACACACACACACACACACACACCACACACACACACACACCCTCCCTCCAATCAAGACACTGGGAAGAAAATCCAGAAAGCTGGGATAAAAATGTTTTAACCGTTTTTTCTTCAGAATAAACATCAAAGTCTTTACAATGATCAACAAGACCCTATACTATCGTCTCTCCTCTCTAACCTCTCCTCTTAAACACACTTCTGCCTCAGGGACTTTGAACTGGCTGTGCCTTCTGCCTGGAAACCTCCTTCCCAAGACATCCTCATGGATGATTCCCTCACCTCTTTTCAGTCATTGCTCAAAGGTCACCTTCTCAATGAGGCCTGCCCCGCCACTCTTTAAAATTGCAACCCACAACTTCACACCACGTTCCTGACCTCCCTTTTTACCCACAGCTATCATTCTTGTAACATACCATATAGCTTATTATTAAATTGGCATGTTTATAATTAATTATCTTTTACATTAGAGAGTAAGCTTCCTGGAGGCAGGATTTTCATCTGTTTTATTCACTGATGTACCCCAGACTCTGGAACAGGGTCAGGAGTATAGTGGCACTTAATATTTGATGAATTAAACCAAATTGAATTGAATCCTCTCCCACAGCCCACTACTCCCCTGACTCTCCTTCTCTACAGATCATTTCCATAATTCTGTTGATTCCACCAATTTCCCATCACACATACACACATATACACTAGTACCAGGCACCTAACCTCCCAGTCCTCAACTCTACATCTTTCTGAGCTTCCTGGAAGAGGAATTCTCTCCAAGAGTACTTCAGAGACCTTATCAAATAAGCTAGATTTACAAATAAATCATATTCTGTGTAGTTTTTATGGGAATATCTTTATTAGCTTTACTACTCACAAAAATATTTTAAAAAGATGACTAATCAAAAATGCTGGTTGTTAGCTGCAAACATGAGTGGCACCTGTACTGCATGAACCACCCCAAGTCTGAGTAGGGATGTTGGCAGAAGAGGAATTGGATAGGTTGGGCCACCCCTGGACCTTTACCTGTCCTCCCTGAGTTGTCTGAGCATATTTCCTTTACTTCTTTCTATCCCTGACAGAGAGACCCACCTGGAGGCTTTTCACCTGTCTGTTGGGGAATAGAGAGACTTCCCACACTCCCAAAGTCAGGACGGCATGTTTTGGGGAACGAAAGCTCCCTGAAGCTACACTGAGAATGTTCTAACACTCCTGACAAAGGGGTTCCATTGGACCCACTGCTCAAAGCAACCACAAAGATGAAAACCATGACTTTTCAGATCTATACAAAGCACCATCTATATATTTATGCCCTATCTCATTCTAAAAAAGAAATTGAGCTCAGAAAATCACATCATGTTATATACACCAGATTATTTTTGCACATATTGTACAAATATTTCTGCAAAGGTGCTGAAGGTTATTGATATAATGATACAATCTCTTGCCATCTTCACAAAGCAAAAGTTCCAAAGGTGCCATTACAGTTTCAAGTTGGTATTCTGCCTTCTTCTCTTAGCATTGCTGTATAACCATTTTTTACATTGCTATGTGGTCTTTCTAACTATACCTTTTCTTGGAACTTAATATTGCAAAAACTAGATTTTGCCATCCTGGTAATAGCAGTAAAAGTCTTCTAGGAAACTCTCCATCTCCCATCCCACTCCATATGGTTCCAGTGGAATGGCCAAACACAACAGCCTCCTCGTGGCCACCTACCGAGGTTTGGTCAATCACAGTATCCCATTGCTTTGGTCACAGACTTTGGCCCAGGAATGATCAAGTCACTCAATCCAGGACAGCCTTCTACCCTGGGGCTCTGGGAAAGAACAGCTTTATCTTTCCTCCAAAGTCACAAAGCAGGAATATATAAGTCTGGAGCAAACTGTGTCTTGGCCTCTCTTCCCTACAATAAAAGAAACTAGTCAATAGTGGAAGAAAATGAGCACAAACCTGAGGGAAGCTGAGCCAAGAGATGAGGGAACCTGACATCATCATCTGAGCCCCTTGGACTGCCCAGGTTCCCGAGCCACTGAATTCCCTATTGTGTTTAAGCTAGTTCAAGCTGGGTTTCTGTCACTTACTGCTGAAAGAAACTTGATCATTTTAATTCATTCCCTTGTGCAAGACATTTGGGTAGCTTCTAGTTTTTACCATTACAATTAATGCTGCAGTAAACATCTTTGTGTGAAACAAACATTTTCAATTTGAAATATGATTAACAAAGTAATCCTAGAAGCTTCAATGTTTTTGGTTTTGATTTTACTTCAAGATTCTTTTCTGGAAGGATGGAGGAGTCCTCAGGTCCTTCTCACATTTCTTTACTTCCACATCAGATAGCTTTGACTCTTCTTTGCTCATCTGATTGTTAAGAAAGAGTTCATGTTGGAGAGGCACTTAAATTGTTCCTTGAAAATCAGGTAGAGTTTGGACATGCTCACAGGCAAGGCATGTGTGATCATTTGAGGAAACCACAGAGGCACAGGCACAGTGAAGAGGGAATTATGCCTATATGGAGAACTATGAAAGGAAAGCTTAGCTAATATAGAGAGAGGTATGAGGCTGGAAGAACAAGCAGAGTCCATACAGTGGGCAACCCAGTAGGGCAGAAAAGACATTGAAGGTTTCTGAGTAGGGGTAGGGGAGTAGACAGAAATAGTTTAAACCAGTTCCACATTCATTTCTCCCTCTTCTGGAACCAGCATCTGGGTTTCTTCTGGGGATCTGTCCTTCCATCATTCTAGGTCCACATGGCCCATTCTGGAGAGGAAAGCATAGCCCAGAAGCAGCCAGTTAACACTTTCTCTTTTCCCTAACTACCAAGAATGGTTCAGGAATGAGCATGTGACTAACAGGACCAAAGCATAATCCACACAAGACTTCTACTCAAATTATTGGAAAAGAGACTCTACTCTCTTTGGTAGATTGTTTTCAAAGATGGCTGCAACAATCCTTCCCATCATAAATGCCCTTTTGCAATGTGGCTTTGCCACTTTTTCCATTAAAAGGAAGAATCTATTTCCCCTCCAATTCAATCTGGGCTGGCCCTGTGACTTGCTTTGATCAAGAAAATGCAAAGGAAGTAACACTGTTTGGGGCCTATACCTTAAAAGGACTTACAGCTTCCTTTCTGTCCTCTTAGAAGCCAGCCACCATACACAGCAATGTGGGTTATACTACTGAATGGTAAGAGGACATGTGGAGAGAAAAGCCACTTGGAGAACCAAGATGCCCCAGCCATCATCTAGGTCTTAAGACATGTGAGCAAAGCCATCTTGGATCTTCCAGCCCCAGACAAGCACCCACCTGACACAGAGTAGCCCCACTGATCCCTGCCCAAATTCTTTATCCACAAACTCATGAGCAACAATATGGTCTGTGTTTTAAGCCACTAAGTTTTGAGTTGATTTATTATGCAGCAATAGATAATCAAAACACTTTCTTTCTATTGTAGATGCTAAACTGGTAGAACATAGGCCTGGAGCTATTGGTAGCCAACAATGATGGGGCTTGAAAATAAAACTAACAAAAGGGAGACGCAGAGATGGATCTGAGTCCCTGATCCCATTGGCCTGAAGTCATATCTGTGTTTGCACTTTTCAGTTATGTGAGCCAATAAATTCTTTTTGGAAGCTAGTTTGAGTTGGGGTTCTGTCACTTACAACCTCCCAAAAAATTCCTTTACAAGGGGAGAAGAGCTCATAATAAAAGACGTATAGAGTCTATCTGGCTTCTGGTAGGGCCAAGACCTTGAACTCAAGTAGAATCCTTCATGGAGTATAGAATACCTGAGACCTCTTTTCTGTCTAGAAAGCCATTAGTGGTAGGTAGCCTGCCTGTGTTGTGGAATAAACCAGGAAGGGGGCAGTAAGGAGAGGCTGGTCTGCTCTGGGAATCAATACACATTCTGATCTAGGTAAAGATAGAGGATTCTGTCCAACTATCACCAGGTAGAGTCTGAGCACTCAGGTGTGGGGCCTGGAAGCCAAAATGAACCCATCATGTCTAGGCCGCCCTAGGCAGAGGTGCAAAAGAGGCACAGCCCAGTGCCCACCACCAATCCTCTGACTCATACTCCTTCCACTCTCTGTAGTTCCAACTCTTCTCTCAGACACCTGGGACCCACCTTTGTGTTTCCCCTCTACTCCTCTCACATTTGTTTCAGGATATTCATGCCCAGAAAAAAAAGGTAACAGCTTACAGCAATTAAGACAGCATGGTACGGGCAAAAGAATAGACACATAGATCAATGGAAGAAAATAGAGGGCCCAGAAACAGGCCTACACAAACACAGTCAACTGATTTTGACACAGATGTAAAGGCAGTTCAATGGAGAAAGAACTTTTCTTAAAGAAAAGTTGCTGGAACAATTGGACACCATATGTAAAAAAAAAAAAAAAAAAAAAGACAAACGAATTTATACACGGACTTCACATCATTCACACTCAAAAAGATCATAGTCCTAAACATAAAATGTAAAACTATAAAATTTCTAGAAGAAAATATAGGAGATAATCTAGATCACCTTGAGTTTGGCGATAAGTTTCTGTATACAATACTAAAAGCACAATCTATGAAAGAAAAAAAATTGATGTTAGACTTTATAATAATTGAAAACTGCTCTGCAAAAGACACTGTCATGAGAATGAAAAGACAAGTCATAGACTGAGAGTAAATATTTGCAAAACGCATTATCTGATAAAGGTCTGTTATCCAAAATACACAGATAACTCGTAAACTCAATAATAAGAAAACAACCCAATTTTAAAATGAGGAAAAGATCTACATAGGCACCCCACTAAATGAGATATACAAGGGTATAAATTTTCAGCTGTAAGATGAGCAAGTTCCGGGATGTAATGTACAGAATGTCAACATTAACTACAATACTCTATTATATACTTGAAAGTTGTTAGGAAAATAGATCTTAAAAGTTATCAACACACACACTCTCAGAAGGTAATTATATGAAGGAATTGTGTGTTAACCTTATTGTGGTAATCATTTCAAAATATATATGTGTATCAAATCTTCAAGTTGTACACCTTAAGATTACATATGTTATATGTCCATAACATCACAATAAAGCTGACAAAATCATATACAGGTGGCAAAAAACATATGAAAAGATACTCAACATCATTTTTTCACTAGGGAATTGCAAATTAAAACAGAAGGAGATACTAATACACACCTATTAGAATGGCTAAAATTAAAAAAAAAAAAAACTGATACAACCAAATACTGATGAGGATGTGGAGCAACAACTCTCATCCATTGTTGGTGGGAGTGAGTGCAAAGTGGTGTAGCCACTTTGGCAGTTTCTTATAAAGTTAAACATGGTCTCACCATTCAATCCAGCAATTGTACTGCTAAGTATTAACTAATTTGGAAATTGATGCCTACATAAAAACCTGCATGCAAATAGTTCTAGCAGCTTTATTCATCACCAAAAACTGGAAGCAACCAAGATGTCCTTCAACATATGAATGGATAAACAAACTTTGGTACATCTATAAAGTGAAATATTATTCAGTGATAAGAAATCAGCTATCAAGCCACAAAAAGACAAGGATAAAACTTAAATGCATATTGCTAAGTCAAAGAAGTCAGTCTGAAAAGGCTATATACCTTGAGATATAATATTTTGGAAAAGGCAAAAATATTGAAGACGGTAGGAAGATCAGTGATTGCTAGAGGAGGTTAAATAGGTGAAAGACAGGGGATTTTTTTTTGAGTGGTGAGATTATTCTGTATTATAATATAATGCATTTCTGAAAAATCCCTAGAATTTACAGCACAAAGAGTGAACCTAAATGTATGCAAGCGTTAAAAAATCATTTAGGAAGTATTCATAATAACTGCATTACAATTATTTGTAGTAACTGTATTACAAATGTATGAAATGACTTTACTAAAAGGACTGGAGGGGAAAGGTGCTGGCCTAAATAACTTTGGAAATGATGGAGTCTCTAAGACTAAAGGCAAAAGGAACTGAACATAAGCACTTTACTCTTGTTCATAAGGTGATTTCCCATGGGGCTATGGGTTAACAATTATGATACTCCTATACATGTATACTGGAAATAAACAATTAAGCAAGTGGATAGCAGATGGTAGGAACCAGGTTACTCACCGTTGGAGTGAGAGTTTACAGATAAGCACAGAGAGGTGGCTAGAATCATCCATGTAGTAATGAATTAGAGTTGGAGACAATTGTATGAATTCATGTTAAGCTTAATATAGATAGATGGTTACAAATAGAATATATAGATATATGGACATACATGTGTTAGCATACATATTTAAATGCTCTCCCAGCTGAGAGGGCTAATAGCAACGAGCACACCCAGTGCCCAGACTTTGGTTTCTAATACCATTCTTCAATCAAAGGATGAGGGCTTCTTGGAGAAATGGCTGATTCTAGGACTGGGGCAGGAAATATACAAAATGAGCCTGTATTATTTTGTATTGCTCCAGAAAGTAAGAAAAATGCTTTAAAATTTTTTTAATTAAAAAAATTATTGATGAAGCTATGTTAAACAAACACAGGAATCAAGTAAAAGCACTCTCAAAGGCCAAAGCTAGAACAATTAGAACAACAAAATAAAGTATATTTGATTTTAACCTAAAGAAAGTATACAAAAAATATCCATTAGTCCATGCTGATTGAAATGATTCAGTGAATGAATAAATAAAGGATACAAATCTCCCACACAGAATTCTAAATAATTTATGTAGATACTTCTGTCTCAAGGAGGAGGAGCCTAACTCTGCATACCTTAAGTGTGGGCTGTGCATAGTAACTGCTTTCCAAAGACTACAGTGTGGAAAGGAGGGAAAAAAAATAACTTAAAATGGAAAAACCTGACAAACACTGTCTCAACCAGGTGATCAAGGTCAACATCAACAGTGACAAGTCATTTGATAGTATGTATCTAGTAGCACCCTTGATATGTGATAAATGGCAGTTACCTCTGTGGTCTTCCCCCTCAAAACCTCTAACATCAATCCAATCATAAGAAAAAAAATCCAGTATAGGGACGTTCTACAAAATACCTCACCAGTACTCCTCAAAACTGTTAAGATTATCAAAAACAAGGATATATGACAATTAAATGTAATGTGGTATCCTGGATGGGATCCTGAAACAGAAAGAAAACTTAAATCAAAAATGAGGAAAAACTCAATAAAGTATGGACTTTAGTTAATAATATATCAATATTGGTTCATAATTCTAACAAAATATCATATTTATAGTTAATAAGGGAACTAGATGTGGGGTATATGAAAACACTCATAGTATCTTTACAATTTTTCTATAAGTCTAAAACTTCTAAAAATTAAGCTTATTTTTAAAAATAACACTTTAAAAGTGGTCTATCTCTAGGCCATCTAATGTTAAACATAAAAGGCTTAAGCCAGTGATTCTAAAACTTTAGCACACATCAGAATAACCTACAGGGCTTGTTATGTTAAATAACATATTGTCAGGCCTCACTTCAGAGTTTCTGGTGCAGAAGATCTAGGGTGGAACTAGAAAATGTGCTTTTCTGATAAGAACCCAAGTGCAGCTGCTGGGGCTGCTGCTGCTCCAGGGATCACACTTTGAAAACCACTGGTGTAACCTCAAGGATTAAAACAATGAGTAACTCTCCTCCCATTCAGCAGGTGGAGGTATTTAGGGAGCACTCCCTGGAAATTTCCTGAGGATACTTACAGAGCCCAGGAGAAGTCCCATTATCTACTTTATCCTCCATCTTCCTGCCTCATCCTGACTCAGTATTTGGTGAGATAGAAATGACTCAGACCAAGTTAGCAGGGTATCCAAGAACCCCCAGTGTAGTGAAGGAGTCAGAGAGTAAACAATTGCTAATTAAAATGAGACACGTGGGTAAATGCTTGAGAAGCAAAGAAGGATGGAAGTGGCTCAAAGGAGAATTTGAAAAGCTTCAAGGGTCAGAAGAGATGAAGCTCAAAGTGCGTAGTGATTTGGAGATCAACAAAAGAAGTGGGCAAGGATATTCAAATCTGGCAGGGAAGAGAACACACAAGGACAGGGGTCCAACAGCTCTTGATTTTTCAGAAAATCTGAAAACTGAACACTTGATGGAAGTCCAATAGTTTCACTCCGGTATGTGCAAGAGATACTTATCATTCCCATCTTACAAAGAAGATTCTGAAATGTTAAGTAACTTACTCAAGGCTGTCCAGCTGGTAAGGAGGAAGAACCACTGGTACTCAGAGGACGCTCTAAATCTGGTGGCTGCCTCACATAAAGTTGAGCTCTCTACCTCCTTCTCCAATCCCAGATGACAACCCCTATCCTCCTGGCTTTTCTCTCCAAGCCCTCTCCCTCTTCTCAGCTAGCTTCCCTAGTCTCTTCTCAAAACTTCTTCCATAATTAACCATTACCAGACTCTTGAGCAAAGCAGGAGTCCAGATTCTCAGGACCTCTGCCACCACTTGCTGGCCCTGTGTATAAGTAACTTAAACCCAGGGATCTAAACCTCTGCCTTGGCGTGGCCAACCTCCTCCCGCAGGTTGCTGAGGATCAAAAGAAGTAGGGATGAGACTATTCTCCCTTGCGCCCCTTCCTGCGTGCCCGCAGACACACACACACCGGACCTAGAACCTACGAATAGTTTATGCAGCCTCAGGAGATCCGTAGAATCCAACAGGTGCGTCTCATCTGCGCCGTAGGCGGAGCCGCAGCCTCCAGGCTATCCTGACGCCAGAACCCAGCAGGATGTGGATCTACAGTTGCGCAATTTCATCTGGCGATGAGCCGGGATAGAAGGAGCCCTTCGCCCGCAGGAAGAGCAGTCCCAAGCATCCTAATGGTGGACTGCTGCCTTCGCGTTCAACCTCTGCGCCCGTCCAGTACCCAGGCTCCAACCCCTCCTCCCCGCCAGTAATAAAACCTCTGCACCCCGGCACTCCTCCCAGTGATCCGAGGCAGTGACTCTAGCTGTGATCCTGGCCCTGCGCCTGAGCGGAGAGAGTTAATTCCAACTGCCTCTCACCCGGTCCCTAGGACTGAGTCGCGGAGAGCCCCACCCATCGGTCGCGGAGCCGGCTCGGCACTGATTGGCTGAGGCTCTCGGCCACGACTCTCCAAGGCCCCCCATTGGGCACCGCGCGCTACTGACTGGAGGAGTATGGCGGCACGGCCTCCGCAGGCCATCTGGGGGAAAGCTGCAGCCGACTCCCACAGCTTCCTGGTGAAGTTCATTCTGGCCGGAGTCCCGACTTACTTCGTGGTTCCAGATCTCGTTGCTGTTCCAGAGACGCTACTCTTCTCCTGGATCCTTTTACTCCATAACTTGACGATTTTCCTTTTCCTTCCTCCTGGGCTCTCATTTCCCAGCTCCGCTTTTCCCTTCCCTACTTCTGGCCCCCCAGTAGCCGGCCATTCTCAGCATTCCACCTGCCGTCCTCCTGGCTTCAGCCCCTCCTTGACCTCAGCTCCTTTGACCTGTCATAACCTTCTCGCCAGACTCTCCTAAACCCCTCTTTCTACTCTCTTTGCCAGCTCCTGACTCCCAAATTTCATCTGTCCTTTGATGTCTTGATATCCGCCCCCGATACTGTTGACTCTCGAGCTTTAAATTCCTACCTCCTAAAATCTGGACTGCTGAAACAGGTCTTCCCTGATTTCTGACCCCGTTTCAGAAGCTTATTTTGATTTTCTTACTCCTGGACCAGTTCTTACTAACGCTACCCCACCATGGACTTCTTGATGAGCGGCCTGGCAGCCTGCGGAGCCTGTTTGTTCACCAACCCCCTGGAGGTGGTGAAGACCAGGATGCAGTTGCAGGGAGAACTGCAGTCCCCTGGCACCTACCAGCGACACTACAAAAATGTCTTCCATGCCTTCATCACCATAGGCAAGGTGGACGGCCTGGCTGCCCTGCAGAAGGGCCTGGCCCCTGCCCTCCTATACCAGTTCCTGATGAATGGCGTCCGGCTTGGCACCTATGGGCTGGTTGAGGCTAGGGGCTACCTACACACAGCTGAAGGCACCCTCAACCCTGCCCTCAGTGCAGCAACTGGAGCCCTGGCTGGGATCACTGGAGCCTACTTGGGGAGCCCTATCTACATGGTAAGAATAAGGGTCTTGCCTGAGTTCTTCATTATGGACCCTTAGGGTAGGGTGGGGGCCTGGGCCTTCATAACCTGATACTGAGGTTAGAATTAGAGTTGTGTGTAGGAAATGAGGAATTTGAGTAATACCTCAACAAGTATAGGGATCAGGGGAAATCTTGGGCATCACAGAATTATAATCTCACAGTCTGCCCCTTTGAGTTATCTGGTTTGGGTGAAAAGTCTGTAGTCTGAGCTCGAGAGGGGAAGTGACAGCTCAAGGTTACACAGCTGCTTATTGCTAGGACTAGACCTTGCTTACTGCAACTCCCAAAAAGACACTGAAAGGCAGCGAGTTCTGTAGGAGGAGAGGCAGTCTGGTCTCACTCCCAGGGTATGAGATTCAGGGACAGTGACATCTCCAAAGTCATCTCATGCTCCCATGAGATGCTCCATGGGACTTGGAGACCAGAGAGGAAGTTTTGCAGATGACTCCTCATAACCTACCCCAGAGTCTGATGGTCATGCTAATGACTGGATGTCCATTCTGGGAATAGGAGCTGGCACGAGAGGCTGGACACACAGGTCTTGCCTAACGTGAACAGTCTTAGGAAATGATTTCATTCTCCAATGTCTTCATCCCCAACTCCTACCCACAAGGGAAGAGTGATGTAGAGATAGTGGGGTGTCTTGCAGTGCTAGGAGATCCATCCCCCATGGGACACAGAGTGCCACAACCAATTTTTTAAGTGAGAACAACAATAATTATTAAATTAAAGGATATTCATTGCTGAACACCTTCAAGGAAGCATGAGGGGGTCAGACATTTGGGTCTCTAAAGTAGGAGGATGGCCACTGGGCTATAGGTTGTGATACTCTCTCATTCCCAGGTGAAGACACACCTACAGGCACAGGCGGCCTCAGAAATTGCTGTAGGGCACCAGTATAAGCATCAGGTAAGGTGTTTCCATCCCCACCAGAGTCCCTGCCCATTTGCCCCCACCTTTGTGCCTGCACCCAACAGCTCTAACCCAGCCATGGTTTTACCCAACCCATCAATTTAGCCCTACTCTGCCCCTAAAATCCACCCAAACCCTCTCTTTTTCTCCCATGTTCCCCAGTTCCTCTAGTCTTCTGCACCTATTTCTCCTACCCTGTTCTCCTAACCTGCTAATGTTCTCACATCTATACACCCTGACCATATTCTGGGGTGATGAAGGAGGAAACAATGGGTGGTAGACAACTGAGGGGCCACAATCTGGCACTAAACTCCACACAGAACTGGCTGTCTAGACATCGGATGTCTGTTAAGGATCCACCCTTGGCAGTGTTACGAGATGGCAGACCCTGATGCCAGGGTGACTGAGCCCCACCCCCATGGTCTTCCCCCAACCAGGGCATGTTTCAGGCACTAACCGAGATTGCCCAGAAACATGGTCTGATGGGGTTGTGGCGTGGGGCCGTGGGCTGCCTGCCCCGAGTTATCGTCGGTTCCTCCACCCAGCTGTGCACCTTCTCATCCATGAAGGACTTCATGACCCAGTGGGAGGTACTGCCTGGGGAAAGGGGTGGGGCCACCCTGAGAATGTGGGCAGGGGAAGTGAAAGCTGATAGAGGGGTCAGTGCCAACCTCAGTGTGAGGGAGTAGCCAGAGGGCTCTCTTGTCATTTCCCCCCAGAAGATGTATCTGAGTTCTTCACAGTGTTATCACATTGTGTTATAACTGGTAGAGTGGAAGCTTCCTGAGTTACCAGCTCTCTGCTATCTCCCCAGAGAAGAACCTGTCCTTTCCTAGTAATGACTGGCTAATTGACAAAGCTCTTCCTCCCTACCCCCTTAGATATTTCCTCCTCAGAGCTGGAAGTTGACTCTGGCGGCCTCCATGGTGAGTGGCATTGCAGTGGTCCTGGCCATGACACCCTTTGATGTGGTCAGCACAAGGCTCTACAACCAGCCCACAGATGCTCAGGGCAAGGTAAGGAAGTGCTCTGGGGTACAGGCAGGCGAGGAAAGCCGCCGGGTGGGGAAAAGTAGATTGCTGAGTGCAGGTGGGACAGCCTAAAAGGCAGCCTGCAGAGGTGAGACCCCTGGTATGCTCTTATAAACTCCTTCCCTATGCTCTCCCTTGCTCTCAGGGCCTCATGTACCGGGGGATCCTGGATGCTCTGCTGCAGACCGCTCGGACAGAGGGCATTTTTGGCATGTACAAGGGTATCGGAGCCTCCTACTTCCGACTTGGCCCCCACACCATCCTTTCTCTCTTCTTCTGGGACCAGCTGCGCATCCTCTACTATACGTACACCAAATAATAGCCACTCTTCCACAATCCACCAAACTGGCACTCCTTGGACACTTCTGCCTCCATTACTATGTCTTGGTGACTTCTTATCAGGTGACCTTTCATCCCTCAGAGGGAGACAGCCAATCCCATTCCTTATCTGTTTTCTCAGGGTTGAATCACTACAAGGGATAGTTTCTCTACCTTCCTTGGGTGTTGCTTTAAACCTTCTCTACCTGTCCTATACATTTCACACCCCTTCCTCAGGGCTAAACCAGTCATTCCAAAGTGTATTTCCTCCCTTCTCCACTGCCAGCTTTGGGTCCCTTCTGATCCCATGTACAACTTTAAACTACCCCCTCTAAGACCAAAGGGAATTGGGGGGGCCCAGGTGTCCATTTAGATTCAAAGGCACAGAGATTATATTGGTTATAAAGCAAGTTTATTTCTGCAGAGAGATGTCTTATGTTTATGCACAGGGAAGAAATTCAGGGAATATATCCAACCCTTTGTTCCCCTCACAAAATAGGGTCCAAAGTCTTTAGCAACATCATACAGCATTTCAGTATCTTTACTGGGGACCAAAGATGTTGGGATCATGAAGGGTCAGACTGGTCACCAGCTGTTCAAAGTCACCTAGGCTCCAGGGTGGAAGTGACAGGTCATCAGCGCCAAGAGATGACCTATTGTCAGGGCTTGGGAGTGGAGGAACAGATAGAGAAAGAACATCATTCAGGCCTTAAGTTTGGAAGTTCCCACTTCCTGTCCCCTGGAGGACCGGGGTATCTGTGACTTCAGACCTCTGGCCCACTCCCACTTCCTTGGAGGACCCCACCATTCAGTCTTCCTGCTCTCCCCCTCCCAGCTGATTCTCCTGGGGACCCCAGTCATGAGCCACATGCCGTTTCTCCTTACGAGGGCTGATTAAAGGTGAGCAGGAGATCAGTCTGGTACTGGGGCAGCCTCAGCAAGGCCTGATGCAGTGTCACATCCTTTGCTACCTAGAAGGATCAGTCAGGATTCTTACCTACTCCCCTAGGGCCACCCCTTTTACCCCTCCAGGACATCTCACTCTACCGACCCTTACCTGCTGGCACTCTTTAGCTACCTGCTGCTTGCCAGAGAGGACCCAGGCTTCTTCACAGCAGCCCCTCAGGGCCAGGCTCTCCAAAAGGATGGGCTGTACAGCCTCCACTTGCACAGCCCTAGCCTCCTGCACCCCACCAACGTCCTCAAAGTGGTACCTGTAGTTGGAGAAGTAGTGTCATGAAGGGATTTCTCTCACTGCATCCCCCCCGCCCCCCCCCCCCCCCCCCCCCCCGCCCAAGCAAAGCTTTTGCTCACGTCTGGTGATTGATACAGCTTTGCCCTTGGAGATGTCTTTGCTCTGATTAACCTTCCAAGCCAAGACCCCGCCCACTTCTTCGGATCCGGCCCTTCCATTGGCCAGCCTCCGGCCTGCCTTCCTCACCTGGCAGCAGCTTCTCCTCGCACGTGGGCCTGCAGCTCTAGAAGTTCCACAATCAGGCTCTGGTCCGTCACCCGGTGGCAGAAAACTTCTTGATTGTCCGGGACGGGTCGGAAGTCGCTGGAGATAGGCAAAGCAAACCCTAGTTGACCCCGGCTTGGTTCCCCAACCCCCCTGGTTGGCCTCCATTGGCGCCCGAGCTTTCTTACCTTATGTCAATGGCTCCGGGAGGGAGAGTGGCGGAGAAGGCGCCCCCGAACAGTGGATAGTCTCGCGTGGGTTCCATGGGCCTGAGGCTAGGGTATGGACATTAGTAAGATTTAAAAGAAACCTACATGAGACCATGTGGCATCACCCTCCAACGCTCCGCGGCAGCTACCTACACCTGCGGGCTTCCTCAGCTCCTGGCCCTTTAAGATTTGGCCCCGCCCTGCGCCCGCGCTGGCCAATTGGCGCCCGCGCCTTCGGCCACCGCCCAAATAGTGCTGCTCCCGGAAGCCAGGCTCTCAGGAGGGCGCGAGGCGGGACTGTAGGGTCGACTAGGAACTAAATCCTCGGTTTAGGGTTTGTGACGTCCTTGTGGTCGCTGACCAGCGCCAGGCAGTCTCCTCCTTTTAAAGGGGTCACACATTCTAAGAATGTTGCCTGAGACCTTCCTTACTTAGGGGTCGTTGCTTGTCTAAGGGACCAATATCTAGGTAGGGTCTCAGAGTTAGGGAATAACAGTTTCAGGGCCACCCAGCTCCCTTCCTCCTGGCCTATTATTGGCGAATGAGCTGCCGACCAGGCCGATAAATCCCGGATCGGATGCAGCGAATTAAGGGAACAATGGGGCCAGGTGTGGGGCCAGGTTAGAATTCAGGCCTCGTGCCTTCCTGAAATGTAGACCCAAACTCCGGCATTATATATCTAATCCCGCTCAAATCTTTGCTTTGAGAATGCAGTGAGGGAGTGGGAACGAGGAGGGTGGTGCGTATTGCTCCCAGCACACCTGGACAAAAGCACGGATTAAACCCTCTGTTGTTGTTTTGGGGTGTTTTTTTTTTATAGATTTTCAGAGGACTTAAAGTTTCTGCTTAATTATATCCTCCCAGCTAATTTCTCCATTCATCTTTGATCCCTAGTACCTGGCAGTGTTTAGAGCATAATACATCCATTATGTATTGAGTGATTGAATAAACCTAATAGTGTGAATTCTGGGACCCAGGAGACAACCCATGCCCTCAGGGGTTCTAGATGTCACCTAATTCCTGGGCAAGAACTGAGCAAGAGGATTCTCATCCTAAGGCCACCCCACCCATGGGGTTCCAAGTGCTGACCATACCTCTGGACCCTAATAATTCAGTAACCCTGGGGGCAGGGGGCACAGGGGAACATCAGGAGCAAAGACTTGGAAATGAAAAGGTGTTTGTGGAAATGCAAGTACAGACACCACCAACTTACTGATTTTTCTTTTGATGGTGCAAAAGCTATATATATTTAATAGAAACTACTTCAAATTTTGAATTTTGATCATTCGCTGGACTAAAAGCGATATGCAATATGATACTCTACAATATATTAATTGGATAATTCATTAGATGATTTTGCTCAATTGTGGGATAATATAAGTATTCTGAGCACATTTAAGGTATGCTAGTCTAAGCTATGATGTTCAGTAGATTAGGTGTATTAAATGTATTTTTGACTTAATGATATTTTCAACTTACAATGGGTTTGTGGGATGTAAGTTGAGGAGCATTTGTTTATCACTTTGGCAAGGGTACGGTGGGGAATGGGTGGCAGGTAGCCGTGAATGATGAGGCTGGAGAGGTGGCCACGTGCAGGATTTTTAAAGAGCATGCTAAGGAATTTGGACTCCTCACTTCTGATGGTAGCATCAAACTTCTCAGCCTCATTTCATCTCTAAAACGTTGTTAGGATTAAAAGAGGTATGAATATAGCTGAATCTGTATCTGTTTCCGGGCAAAGACAGTGGACTAGGTTTGATCCAGGATAAATTCTATTGAGGAGGGGACTGTTAAAGACCCCAGAGGGAGAGAAGGAGCCCAGACGTGAGGAACAAAGAGAGCCAGGTCAGAGAGGTCTTCCCCATGCTGCCCCTCTTTCCAGATGTGGAGTGATAGACCTCTCTGTCTCCCTTCCCTTTTCTGCTGGCCTGCCATCTGTCCCTGCTCCCCACCCGGGGCAATACCAGTTCTGGCTGCTTCATGAGCAGTAAAGTAGATAGGGAACCCTTGGAAAGGGAACTGCAAGGACATAGATGTTAACAGAGTTTTGGCACTGGGCACAAGAGGCGGGGGTCTCTTCATGGGCCAAGAAAAGTTCACACTCGATTATGGAGACTAAGGAGACAGCCCCCCAGCTTTCTCATTTTGGATCTCTGGCATGCTAGGCATCATGTTCTGCTAAGAGTCTTGTACAGCTGGGGACTCCTGGCCCTCCACATTTCTTGAGCTCTTAGGGTATAGGTCAGTTAGACTCTTCCAGGTGGTAGAAAGCAGACCTCCATGAAGTGACAGAGGTGCAGGGCCAGACCTCCTCTGGAAGAGTAGGGTTGAAGGCCACCTAACATGGTAAATACCTACTCTTGGCTCCACTCTCCTCTTACCCTTCATCTCTCTCTTTGTGTCTGACCCTTCTTCTAGCACTCCCAATTGCTGACTCCCCCTGCATGTTCAAATTCAAACTCTACAAGAGACAGGATCAACTGGGCTGATTAGTTGACATTCGGTCTGAAAGTACCTATTTGGCCAGCTCTCCTGCTTGGCCACTTCCCAGGCCACTAGCCAGACGTATGAGATACCTGGTCCAGCTAGCTGTAGCTAGGATAAAGGGTATCTTGGGACAAATCTCATTGGCCAAGATGGCCCACAGCCACTTTTCTCAGGAAGGTCTGAGGGTATGTATGTCCAGCTCTCAGCTCGCTGGTTGAAGTAGGCCTGCAACTGATTGATTCTGTACCCCTGGGATATGCCCTTATCCAACACCCTGCATGCAGTTGATGTAATTGTTTGCTTTGGGGACAGGTGTACCAGGGCCCCTTTCCCTTTGAGGGAACTAAGAGGTGGACCTCCTGAACTCAGACCAGAGAGCTGACTCAATACAACTCAACACAAGCATCTCTTTGGGAAGAGGTAGGGCAACACATTTTTATTAAGCAGGAGTTTTTAACCTTTTTTACTTCCATGCATCCCCTTGGCAGTTTGGTGAAGCCCTTTAACCCCTACTCAGAAAAACATTTTTAAATTAATAAAATAAACATACAGGAATACAAAGGAAACAAAAATATTTAAATATAATTATCAAAATTAAAAACCCAGATTTTTGATATAGTAAAAATGTGCTTCTTTGTTATTACATTCACAAGATCAAACACCTGGTCTAAAAAGTGTAATCTCAAACTAGTAATGCACATAAGTCATTTCAAGACATCTGCAAAAACTCTTACATGAGGGAGAATATCTGTGATTGCTATTGTGACAGTTTGGTACAGCGGATACTACTGTGCTTTGTTATCTACAGTCACAATGAAAGGAAATGCTAAATTCCAGTTAAGAGGTCATTGAAAATAAATATAATTTTTTTCCATGCAAGTTGACTGACTGGAGTTTAAGAAACCCAGCTGTGAATTACGTGCCCTGGCTATGCACTAGGCTCTAGGAGAGGATCCGAAAGCATGTGAAACAGTGATTCTTTCTGAGCCTCCAGCCTGAGTGAGGCAAGCAAGGGCATATGGTTTACATCCTGTAATGTGATAGACGTTAGTAACACACACACACCCACTTTACAGCTGAGGAAACTGCCTCAGAGAGATGTTCAGGGTCCTGTGGCAATCAGTGGTAGCCACAGTATGTTTCTAGACAAAAGATCTGATATCATGAAGATAGTGTTTGAGGAAGACTAGTGTGTCCTTGTATTTGGAATGATTCTGTAGCTGTTACCCAAAACCCTCCATATCTCACCATTCTCCCTTCATAATCTACATGTGAGATACTTTGAACTTCCGTTAGCCCCTTGATTGAGTCAACCTCTTTCATGCCTCTGGAATTTTGCACGTGCCCTCTGCCTACACCTTTCTTTTCCCCCTCTTCCCTGGCTAGCTCCTCTTGAGGGTTCCTGTAACCCTTGGCCTTTCTGTCCCTACTGCAGGTACCCCACTGTATTGTAACACTAATCTCCAGTAGATTCTAAGCACCAGGAGGGACCATATCTGTCTTTCATCTTCAGCTTCCTACTGAGTTGCACTGGGCCTGGCCAATAAGTATTTATTGAATGGATGTTGCTAAGAGACAGAAGGTTATTAACCAATTAAGACCAATTAAGAGATGTTATACAATAAAGAACTGGCCTTTGTCCCTAGTTCCATGGAGGGAAACTCGAAATCCTTGGAATTTTCCTAGTGATAGGAGTTCTTTGTGATTCATAATGGGCCCCATAGTTTATGTTAATGAGATAACTAGATAATTTATGCAAAGGAAAGAATCAGAATTGAGAGTAAGCCATGCCAGAAATACCACCCATGTGATTAGAGGGTTAGAGCTTTGAGCCACTAATATTGGCCCAATAAAACCCCAATAAAAATTCTGGACACTGAGGCTCAAGGAAGCTTCTTGGTTGGTGAACATATTAAGTGCCAGGAGAGTAAGGAAATGCATCCTGACTCCTGGGGGAAAGGGCATGGAAGTGCTGCTTCTGGGACCCTTCTAGACCTTGCCTATGTGTATCCTTACAATGAAATTTTAAGTATAGCACTTCCCTGAGTTCTGAGAGTTGTTGCTAGTAAAGTATTGAACCTGTGTCAGTCAGAAATGTGGATGGTCTGGGAACCCATGAGAATTATGGCTAGCATCTGAAATGAGGGCAGTCTGTGGAAAACTGAGCCTTTATCTTGTGGGATCTGATGCTAACTCCTGGTGGTCAGCTCCTGAATTGTATTGTAGTACAGTTTGGGCTGAAATAGAATAAGACGTCATTGTAATATCCCAAGTTCAGGGTGATGAGGGTCTATGCTAAGCTGGTAGAGGTAGGAGAGGAAGAGATGAACCCAGATAAGCATTATGCGAGGGGAGGAATTATATAGATGATGCACAAAGTATAGAGAAAAAATAAAGAGTAATTTCAAAGATATTGGTCTGGCCAAGAAGAATGGAGACACCAATGACAGAAGTAGGGAGATATAGGGTTTGGTTGTAGGTAGGGCAAAGAGGAGATAGGGCCTCTGTCTTAAAATCACAAGATTGGGCTCTTTACCCTCTATCCCCTCTTCCCAACAATGGAGTTCAGGCCCTCTGATTCTGCCATTCATTCCTTTCAGTGTGAGATTATCAATAATCAGTGAAACAGGATGACTGCAGCATATATCAGTGCTCTATAACATTTCTTCATAAGGACCCTGTGTCTTGAGCTAGTGAACAGCACACATTCACATCACCCTTGGAAAGAGTTGCATGTTCTCCCAACTAGGTTCTGGCAACCCTGTTTTGACTTTTCAACAGACATATGCCCTCCTGAATCTCACACCTGTTTCTCAGCACATATTCCAGAAGTGTGAGGAAGAGGCAATTTGCATACTGTTGTGGAGGTTCAGAACGAGTCACCCCAAGATGTACCTCTGTAATACGTGGATTGTTTTGAGCTAAAGACAACTTTAGCCCCAGGCTCAAGAGAAACTCCTGCCTCCTCAACTACCTAGAAAAACTTGAATTAGGGGCCTTGCTCATAATGAGATTATCAAAGATAACCTCTTTTGACCTATCTATAGAGCAGGGCAAACTACTAATTACTAAATATACATGCATTTTCCCTTTCTATCTCTGAACCTCTTGTGCACATGAGGTTTCTGACTCTCTCTTGTATGTGGGGTTCCCATACATACATATTTGGTTATATTCTCTTGTTAATCTCTCTCATATCTATTTGATTATTAGACTAGCCAAAAACCTTGAGGGTAGAGGAAAGTTTCTTCCCTTTCCACACCGTCAAATGGGAGAGGTGGTATGGGGTGGCGGAAATCCCCTGGTGGCCTGTCCTGAGTCAGTGGGAAGGTATGGGGGTGGGGAAGCAGGGGGAGTTATCTCATCACAGCTCTTCAGTATCTGATGGATCCTCATGGGGAGGGGGAGGCTTGCCACATCCTCAAGGGTAAGGAGGGGTTTCCTCAGGCTGCAACCTAGGCCAGGATCCCTGTGTCTTCAACCTAGTGGGATTCCCCTTATTCCTTCCCTTGGAACCTTCCAAAAGAGCCATTGGGAGTTTGTGGAGCCCCAGCCTCCAAAATGCCTCATAATTTAGCTCTTTTCATTTATTTGCTTTATTTATCCATTCATTTCCTTGTAACTGTCCACAGGCAAGGTATTTGAGAGTGAGGAGAGCTGTCTGTATTATGTTGGAAAAGGATCTAGGGGAGAGAGGAGTTTGTCTCAGGTGAAGGCAGGGTCAGCAAGGCTAGGATTCAGTGGTGAACAACAAGCTGCCTCCTTAGTCCTTTCTGTTGCCCTGGATACCTTCTCATGGGGCATCCCAGGATATTACAGTGACTTGGACAGTGGGAAGCCATTCAGTTGGTTAGACTGTTAGTGGTGCCATTTCTTCTAATGCCTCCCTCATTTCTGCCAGCCCCTTAAATGTTGGGTTACCAGACCCTACACATTTCTCCTAGTTAACCTTACCCATACATATCCTAGTGCCCCCCAAAACTTTATCTCCACCCAGATCTTTTCTGACTGCTTCAGAGAAACCTCCATTTGAATGTCCCACCAATGCCTCAAATTCAACACTTCCTAAGCAAAGCTTACCAACTTTCTCCCAAACATGCATCATCTCCTGTGTTCTTATCACAGCTAATTATTACCTACCAATGGTCAAAGCAAGAAGTTATTGGCTCTTCTCTTTCTTTCTCCCCTCATATCCAGTTCCTGCTGTGTCTACCTTCTAATATCTCAAATCCTCCCATTTCTCTCCATATCCACTGCCAGCATCCCACTCCTGGCCAGCATTATTTCTGTCTGAAGACTACAAAGCCATCTTATTGGACTCCCCATATCCTCTCCTATCTTCCTCCTCTGCAGCTGGAGTGATCTTTAAAAAACACAAATCTGCTCATTTCTCCTCCATATAAACCCCTTCAGATGGCTTCCCATTGTTAAGATAAAGTCAGATTCCTTAATATGCTGTTAGTGTCTGTCCTGTTTCCCATTTATACTTAACATTCCAGACACTTTTTTTCAGTTCCTTAACTCATTGTGTCGCTCGCTTCTGAGGCTTTGCAGATATTGTTCTGCTTTCATAGTGTCCTCCCTTCCCTTTCTTGCAAGCTGATACGCATCCCACAGGACTCAGCTAGTCCCAGGAACTCTTCCTTGATTTCAAGTCTGGGCCAAAGCCCCTTCTATGGGCTCCCATGATTCCTGAACTTCCACTAAAAAAATACTTCGTTGAAATTGCTTGTTACGAGTCTTTCTCCCTCCCTGTGTATGCCCTAGGAGGAGGCCTTTGGCCATTTTCTTACCCAAATGGTAGATTGGTGGGGCTCTGTATCATACCCTTTGTCCATTTCCATAGCCGCAGGATGCTCCTCCAGCCTGACCAGGGAGATGGAGTGGTGCAAACTCACCCTTTCTTGGCCCAATCACAGGCGCTCCTGGTGGGCTGCTCACAGAAAAAGGTCTTTCCTGAAACCCAAAACAGGACTCCAAGACCCAGACCCCCAAGACCCAGGCCCAATTGCAGCAATCCTCAGGGCTCCATCATGTGTGTTTGCTGCCCCCAAGTGTCAAATGACAAACTGAAGATTTCTTTGATTTCCACCCCTGGGCCTTAAAATACAGCAGGTGCATAGGGGAATACAGCTTACCCAGACCCCGAGACTCTGAAGACTCAGCTGCTGTAGGAGATTCCACCCCTCCAAAAGGCTCACGACTGTCTGACACCCACCTCCTTTCTGTCTATCCTATCCCCTTTGCCCATGGGCTGGTTTGGGTTGGGTGTCTCAGATATTGTTTGAAGGAACACCCAAGGGTGGACTGGCCTGTTAGAGAAGCTGGGAGCCTCTCTAGAGAAAGTGACCTTCTCCGGGTGGTCCCATCTTGACTCCCTTGCACACATTCTTCTCCCTCTGTTCAGCCCCTTTAGTAATGGTTCCAGTACAGTACATGCTGACAGACTATAAAGCATGTTCAGTTTAGTGCTGTACCTTTCTGTGAAGAGCCACGTTGCCTGTCAACCTGGTGTTAAATTAAGGAAGAGACAAGACTTACTGTTTCACCCTATCTCCCCACCTCCAAATGAACACACACATAGTATCTTTCATTTGATGTGATGACCAGAATGTATAACAGAAATGACCGGAAAAATTAAAAGGGGAAATGCTTGAGAAGACTTGCAAAGGAAAACCACTCATAAACCCAATCCACTAAGTTCACTCTTATATTAAGGAAAAATATGTATCAATCTTTATGAATGTTAACATTCACATTTATTCATTTGCTCAACATATATTTATTGAGCACCTAGTGGGTGCCAGTGTGCTAGGTGGCAGGATACAGTGGAGAGCAATTATGGAGTTACTGCTCTTATGGAAGAGACACTACTGAGGAGACAGATCTTTCATCAAAGAAACACATAGTTCAATATAAGATTGCAATGATGAAAAAAATTACAACAGTGATGGGGTAAAAAGGGAGGTGTGTTACTCTAAGAGCCTCCAGTGTCCAACAAAGAATTTCACCAGAATTTCAAGTATACAGCATAGTGCTGATAGGACCCCAAAAAAGGATAAGATTAATTATTAGGTTTGGAGGTTGTTGTAAAATGGTTTTTAAGATCTCAGGCATAGAGCTGAAGTCATTGTACCCCTTCAGTTTGCGGCACATTATCATCACTCCACTTGAGTGCCCTCTCATTAATATTGATTTCTATTTTTCATTCCCATTCCGTTTACCCCATAGGTAATAATGAATTTATGAGACAACCTGCCCTGTTGTCTGATAGGTCAGAATTTTGTTGAATGGGTATGATGAAAATATATTGGCTCAAGTTAAAGGGCATTGGAAAAGCTATTATTGGAGGTTGGATAAGAAAGAAAGAGATGGATTGAGGGAATATAATTATTGATTCAGAGGTCCCGATGACTTTGAAATCTGAGTACTGAAGATGAAGCAGCAAGGTGGAAGGAAGAGATGGAGGTAGAACAGATCTAGTTGATGACAAAATCCAAGGTGAAGTGGTTGGCTGAGGTGGAATGAAGTCATTGGAGAAAAGTTCAGTGTTAAATGGTCAATGACGTGGATTCAGAATAATGGAAGAAATTAAGGTGGAGAACAAGACTAAGAACCAGAGACCAATGCCCTTGAAGAATCAGGGGGAAGTTAGGAAGGGTTGAAGGAAAACACATGGCTACAAGTGACGGGAAACCCATAATAGGGCTTAAACAAGAGCTTATTTCCCACACTTGACATCCAGTGGTAGCCTCTCCAGGGCTCATGTGTATTCCTCAGTGTCAAAAGACCCAGTCTCCTCCTATTTTGTTACTCTGCTCTGCGTGGTACCAATCCCCAAAGCTACCTCATACTAATATGGTGCCATCGCATCTTCATTCCAGACAGCTAGAAGCAATGAATGCACAGAAGCATGCACCCTTCCTTTAAGAACACTTGGAAGCTGTGTATATCACTTTCCCATTGGCCAGAATTTAGTCATAGCTGTAAGGGAAGCCGGGAGATGTCATCTTTACTTTGAGGAGCCACTGTTTACAGAGATAAGAAGCTTAGTGGACTTGGTCCTTGCAGTGTTTGCAGGTGGGTCTTGCTTGGCCGGGGTGATCCAAACCAGATACCTGCTCCACCACCAAAAATGTATAAATTTACCTATCACAGCCAATCAGGTTATCACACATTTAATCTTCTTATTCTTGCATCAACTGCTTAGTAAACTTGACATCTAACCCATGGTATCAGCCCCCAAATTTTACATTTGTCTATAAATTATATATAATTTTCCTGTCAAGAACACTCAAATGCCAAAAATGATCCTTACTAGCCCCATTATTCAAGATAGGTCAGTTTGTAAAACAATGACAAAAAGCTCTGAAAGTTTTCACCTGGTCATAATTTTAGGTTTCATTATGACCAGCCTCTTATTAGGGTGGCTACTCTCTAAGAGAGGTATGACTCATTTCTGGCCTTCTACCCACCACCAGGCCCTGTACACTCCAGGATCTGAGATAGCTCCATTCTCAGGGAAACTTTTTCAATGTTATATTCAGTTTCAGGTATACAGCATAGTGCTTAGACATTTATATAATTTATGTAGTTATCCCCCTGGTAAGTCTAGTACCCACCTGGTACCATACATAGCTGCCTTAGAGAAAGTTTAATCAAAATGTTAGAATATTTAGGGGCAAATTGACTTGAGTTGTTTAACAGAGTGGTCACAAGGAAGTGACTTCTCAACAGTCCTGTGAGTGAAGGTAGCAATAGATAGCTGTTAGCAGGAACTCTTGATAATGCTGCTGCCAGGAATGTGACTGCAGGACAATGGGAAGCAAATATGGCATGGGTGAGCAGAAGCCCCTGGCTCTGCCGCTTATAAGATGTGTGAACTCTAGGCAATTTAACCTCAATTCTTCCTTTGTTTAAAAAAAAAAAAAAAAAAGGCTATCATGTACCTTGATGAATTCTGTGAGAAACAGTTTAGATATATACAAGCTGCCTAGCACATGCTTGGCTCCTGGTAGGTGCCATGGACATCTATTGTTTTAAATTCTATTAGATATAAACTCCCTGGGGCAGTGATAGTACTTGACATTGTAGCTAATCACTCAGCATTCCTCAAATGAATGAATGAATGAATGAATGAATGCATGCCTGCATGCATGCTTAAGGTTCAGTTCTAAGGTGAGAATGCTTGACCACTCAGGAAGGGAGCTGTTAAAACAGGAGAATCAAAAATCAGGAATTTGAATTCAGAGGCCCAGACACCTTCAGGGAAACTTCTGCAAACAACTGCTTACACTTAACACAATGCTACATTTTTAACGAGGAATCCAAAAAGCTCCTGTTGATTTTCAGATAACACTGACATCCTGACTTGCACACTTTTGTATAGCCCCACCCCATAAACCCCAATGATCATGAGGACGGAGGGCAGAAAACATCCCTCTGAGTCCAGATGAGTGACATGAGGCACGAAGTGTGTGAAAGAAGTGGAGCAATGGAACTCCCTCCTTTCCATGAATCCTAACTTTACACTGCAGGTTCTTTTCTCTGCACTATATGCTGCTTCCTGGGCCCATAAAGGACAAAATATGTTATAGCAGAAGAACCAAAAACAGATTAAATAGCATAAGGCAAAAGTGGACAGATTAATGACATTAGCTGAGGTTTCTTTTGGCATTTTGGTCCTTGTCTAAAAGATACATTTGGAAATAATATGGGTGCTTCTGAAGGTGATAAGGAAGAAGGCAGCAACAAACTATGAGACCCAGATGAGCTCCCTGACCTGCTCAGCAGCCTCCCTCCTGGGTCCAGTTTCGGGCATTGATGAAGAGCTGGAGCCAGGGGGAGGTGGTTAGAGTGTCAAATGGAGGGGGTCTCCATGCCCATTGCCAAGGCCTCACAGTCCGTTCGGGATGAGGCATGAGAGCCAGGTGGCGGCCATCAGTAGAGCATACACCAGCTACTCCCCCTGGGGACCCATTGGGATTCAAAGGGTACCGTTCTGTGGGGTTCCCATCATCATCTGCCCAATGCAGTGGAGCCAAACCCCTGGCCTCAATCTGGGCTTGGAGATCCGGAGAAGAAAATGCCATGTAACCTGGGAGGAAAGGAGAAGGGGAGTGAGAGCAAAGCTCCTTCATGCCTTCACCCCGCTCCCACCTTCAGACCCTCCTCCCTGCCTTCCTGGAGCCTGACCTTCACCATGGGCGCTCCACACAGGTAGCACGGCACCCTCCATCCCTCGCAGCATCAGGGCTGGCCCAGGCCCCACACGCACAGTAGCCCAGCGAGACTCGAAACGCCCAGACATGTTGTGGCGCAGCAGGAGGCCAGGCTGGGCTGCCCAGGAGTCATGGCCCATCTGCCCTGCCTCCTCATTGGGGTTGCCTCCCACCCAGCCCAGCAGAGCCAGCAGTTGACAGCCATTACACACGCCCAGGCTGAAGGTGTCTGGCCGCTTCCGGAAGCGCCTCAGCTCAGCCCCAGCCTGGGGATGAAAAGTCACAGCAGCTGCCCACCCTAGGAGGGAAGAGGGAAGTTGGGGTAAGACTTGGATGGCTGCTTTTCTATCCCACTGTTATACTGTCCCAGAACCGCCCTGTCTTGGGTATAACTGTAAGAGAAGAAATGGGTTTAACTGCTTAAATTTGATGTTGCCAACTCCTGGGCCAGATATGGCCCGTGTTAAGTTTTTTTGCTTGGCCAACAGAGCATTATCACAAATTTTACTTCAGTTGCCTAACATTTAAAAATAAAGTTATATATAACACTTTGGATTTTTGGCTTTTCTTGAAAAACAGATCTAGGCATCCTGAACCAGCTTTCCAACAGGACAATCTGCGGAAGCTGAGTAGCAGCTGCACCTTTAGACAGATGTGTGCCCTCCAGGTTGGGACACCCCCCGCCCCTGCTACTCACCTCATTTTAAGTTGCCAGCAGGCTTTCTTTTGGGACATGGCCCAGAATGAATGTGCTCCCTCTCCAATGGCCTTATGGAGGTGAAAGGCCAATCAATGCCCAGTCAAGGAAGAAGAGGAGCTAAGGCACCTCTTCAATAATGTGTGGTGAGGGAGTGAGCAGAAGCCTGTACACCAACCTTTGGCAGAGCCCAGGACATCTGCGTAGCTGAAGCCACCCACAAAGGCCACACCATGAAATATGTCCAGCTTGATTGCTCCTGAGCAGAGGTCTTGCATGGTTACATCCCACACCTGGCAGGATGGGGAGGGGAAGTATAAGAGGACACACAGTCCAAGGCCCAGTCCCAGCTCTGCCAACCACACTGCTCACCTCAAACCCAGCCAAGTGGAAAGCATCAGCCATCTCCCTGTCTCCATTACTGCCCTCTTCTCGCAAGATGGCAACTCGGGGGGTGAAACCACCTGAGGGGAGGAGTATCTTTGAACCAGAGGGCTACCTCCCCACCCTAACCCCCAGATACCTTTTCCAGGGTGCACCCAGGCATCCAGGCCCAAAGTACCCAGGAACCCAAACCTCTGCGTACACTCCCTTACCAGGCTCATGGAGCAGGGAAGCTTTGGGGAAGGTAGGGGGCAGGTAGTAGCTGGGTCCTGTTCGCTCCTTCAACCCCTGTTCCTCCTCTGCCACACAGCTTGGCTCTGCCTGCAACCGGTCCAGCTGGAAACTTGTCTCTTCCCAGAAGGCTCGTAGCTGCCCAACAGGCTCCTCCAGAACCACAGTCCCATTCACTGATACCCGGATCTAGAGAGGGACAAATCCATCAGAGGCCAAGAACAAGAATACCCAACCTGGGCCTCTATTAGGCTGGCAGATGAACCAGATCTCCCTACCATAGGCCACTTTTCCTCAGTTCCTTACCATGGCATGGGGTCCGGTGTAGCCTGTGCAGCCCATCTCCAGGCAGTGGAGGCCAGCATCCCGGTAGCGCTTCAGCACTTGGGCGAGGTATGGCTCCTGCACCTCCAGTACCAGGCCTGGCTCTTCGGCAAACAGCACAGGCAGCACTGGGAGAGCCAATGGGGTGTCAGTGTGACTTGTATGCTGTTAGGAACTCAGAAGTAGAGTCAGGGGAGTATGGCCAAGGGTTGAGGAAGTGGAGGTAGGGATCAGGGTGGGATAAGGTCTGGGAGAACAGGACCAAAGATGTGACATCGGTGGATACAGGAGGTCTCAGAGGGGTACAGTTGGGAACACTGGGTGCTATCTGGCTCAGTGGTCAGAGAAGACAGAAAGGGACTCAGGGGAAATGAAGCTGGGGGCACTCCATTCATTAACAGGACATGAGGACTGTAGGGTAGGGCAGGTAGCCATAGGTCTAGACCCTGGGATCCTCACCATCGACCCCAGGAGCAGACACATCCACCTCTATCCCACAATTCCCAGCAAAGGCCATCTCTAGCAGGCAGGTGATGAGACCCCCATCGCTGACATCATGGCCTGAGCAGAGGAGGCGGTCTGGAGGAAGGAGAAAAAAGCTCAGCAACCTCAGTGTCTAAACCTGATGGTTCCATACCCCCTTCTTGATTGGATAGAGTGTGTGTGAGAATATGGGCACATAGAGAACCAGAGAGAAGGGCAACTCCTCCTTCTTGCCCCACCCTCTCATGCTCAGCTGCTGAATGTCTGCCGTGTTCTAGCCACATGCAACATCTCCCCCGGGGCCTCACTTACCTTTCAGTAGCCCCTGGGTGATGCCAAAGGCACGCACCAAGTTCTCAGGACAGTCCAGGTTGGGAGGCTGCTCACCAAGCTGGGAGAAGCATTGGGCCAGAGCTGTGCCCCCTAGCCGGTGCTGCCCAGGGCTCAGAGGCACATAAAGCAGATGGCCTGTAGAGACAGGGAAGAGGTAAAGGAAAGGATATGCATGGTTGAGGAGGACCCCTTCCTGAGATGCCCACAAGCACTGAAGTTCCCAACAGTAGAACACTCAGACCACCAGTCCCAGAAAGCACTGCAGCCCTATTACAGAAACGAGGGGGCCTAGCACTCACAACACAGACCCCAAATGAAGGACCAGACTCTGAATACACAAAGCAGTGAGGAGAACCCATACCTCTCCCTCTAGGACACTTGAGATCTGGGGTCACAGTGGCTGTAATGTCTGGGCAGACAGCATAAGCTGAGATGACCAGCGATCCTGCGAAGCAAAGAATAAGAGAGTAAGGTACCAGCCCAAACCTATAGGTCCCGCCCCTCTCCCTGCATCTCCCAGATCTCACCAGGAGCCAACACAGTTTCAGAGCCAACCCGGGCTGCCATGCTGAGGGAGTCCTTGCCACCGTCCACTGCCACACCCAGGGCCGCCATCAGTGCAACCATAGCCTCACAGGCATCAGCCAGAGCTGCACCTTCCCCTGGGAGCTTGGCTGCCCACATCCAGTTCCCACTGCACTTCACATCCTGGGAAGTGGTGGAGACTTGGCATTAGTGGTGAGGAGAGATGGAGAGTCTGGGGTGGGGACAGAGGGCCTGGGAGGCCACATGCGTGAAGGACAAGAAGAATAACTGAATGGTGACTATAAGCATGTCTCAAAGGCCTGGGGCTCCAGGGCAGAAGCTGTGGGGGACTTACCCGCAGGTCAGTGACTAGAGCAAACACCAGGTTGGTGAGGGCCTCAGTCACAGCCAGCCGGGAGGCAATCCTGGGGTCCAGCAGGCTCTTGACTGGTTGCTCTCCCAGGGCCGTGGCAGCCCCTACAAGTTCCTGGTGACTCAGTGCCACAACTGCCACATCTGCTAGAGGGGTCTGCAGGGGCCCAACACACTGCTGTTGCGCCACCAGGCCACTCACGGAGCGGTCCACCTGCAGAACCAGGTGAAGTTGACAAGAGCACAAGAGATTAGGAACACAGGAGTGGTGGGAGGTCTAGCTCACCCCAAACATGCAAATAAGAGCTTGACTCTGAGGGTGGGCAGCAGGAGACCCAGGCCATCAGGCTGTCTGCCCTGCCCCTGCCACTTCTCCCCTGAGCTTGGTAGACCCCCACAGCAGTCCCCAAGAGTGGGAGGTCAGGGTGGGTAAACTGAGGGGAGGGTGCAGAGGTCTGAGGGGTAGGGTAAGGCTTGAGGGAGGACCTTGTTGGTGAGGTAGCGCTTGCTGGCCACAGAAGGCAGCCTCAGAACCCTCTCTAGGGCCTGGCCCACGCTCAGCCCCAGGGGCAAGGCCAGAGGCTGCAGCATGGGGACATTCCTCTTGAGGAAGTACTCCTGCAACACAGATGGTAATAGGGGTGTGAGCACCTGCAAGAGGGCTGAGCACACGGCAATGAAGCACAACTAGGGTAAATGGACCAGGAAAAGAAGAAACACAGCCTCCCTTCCCACCTCCACGTACCTTACGAGGCATCTTGCCCAGCACCCAATCCAGCTCCAGGTCCACAGGGGTTGGGAGAGGTGTTGGGGGGGCATCTCCCTGGCCATTTCTCCCCACAGGATACTCCCGATCATCCACCAGCACTATCTATAGACCACAGGGACAGTGCCCAGAGGGAATGAGTCTATGACCAGCAGCAGGGAGTACTTTAGAAAGCAGGGCAGAAATGCTCTTTTCACTTGTTTGCTTCTCCTTGTAAATCCCTAGCCCTTCCCACTTCCTACAGCCTGTTTCCTACAACATGCTTGCTACCAACTGTACCCAAGCAGCTCAAGCCTATCCACAGTGTCTGTTACTAGGGCCAACTCACTCTCCTTTCTCCAGTGATGGTGCCCACAAAGCAAGCTGGGCAGCGTTCCCGGATGCTAACGCGATTTAGGAAGTCCCGGTCTGGGGGCCTCAGCAGAAGTGCATTCGACTCCTGGTACTCAGCCCCCCAGATTTCCATGGCGTTCAGTGTCGGGTCCCCGAGCTGCACATCCATGAAGGGGGAAGAAAGAGAAGGGTCAATGAGTAGTCCTAAATTTCATGTTCTTGCTAGGAGTGGGGGGAAGACAGGTGGGCCAGCTAGGGTAAGACCTACCTGGAACCGGCTGGTATAAATAATGGCTCCAGCTGGGTCACTCAGCTCCTTCAGGACGTTGCCTGGTGACAGGGTTCCAGGGAGAGGTGGCAATTTGGATCTGGTTAGCACCAGGTGAACAAAGGGCAGTCCCTGGCCTCCAAATTCTGTGGGTCCCTGTCTGAATCGCTACTGCAACCTCACCACCAACTATTCCATGTCAGTAGGCTTCCACCCGCCAAACTTGAGCCTGTCTAGAATGTGCAGCAGATGGAGAATGAGACCCAAAGCTGAGCAGTGTTGCAGATTCTTGATGCCTCTCCAGTCCCTTGTCCCAGCCTCTTCTCTCACCATTGCCACCGGCGCCTTGGTCATGGAGGCTGCAGATGGGATTTCCCCTAGGGGCCTCCACACAAGCCCGGATCACACGGTTCATCTTCTGTTCCATCTCCGGGTCTCCTCGCTGCACAGCCCCAAAGTCCAGGTTGCTGGCATTGTCTCCTTGTACCTGGGGAATATATGGCATGGCTTAGCTCAGGGGGGTTGGGAGCTCTCATACCCCACCCACACAAGGGGCCTGGAGATATCAGAGATAATTACTTGGTGATAGCTGCAACTATTCTTACTTACCTGTACAGATGAAGCAGCTCCACCCCCAACTCCGATCCTATAGACAGGACCCCCAACCTTTACAACATCCATGCCTGTAAAGAAGGAGGACAGAATCAGAACACTGAGGAAGTGACCAGAAGAAATGAGTATAACAAAGTGTGAGGATAAGGGGAAGTAATATTAAGAGAGAGATATCAAAATGATAAATGCACACATTCTTTTGGTAAATGCACTTTGAGGAATTTATCCTCCAGATTTATTTGCACAGGTACAAAATCACCTATGTCCAAAATTAAACACTGCAGCATTATATGTATTACCAAATTTAGAAAATAATCTAAATGTTAACAACAAAGAACTGATTAAATAAAATTACGGAATATCTATACAATGAAAAATTAAGGCACCAAAGAAGAGAATTACATGTGAAGATGATGAAGCAATATAATTTTATCAGTATGAAATGATCTCCAAGATATATTGCTAAGTGAAAAAAGCAAGGTACAGAAGTATGCACACCCATTTACAATAGCATTAAAAAGAATACTTAGGAATGAATTTAACAGTAGAAATATAAGACATACATTGAAAATTATAAAATATCTTAGCAGAGCTAAATAAATTGAAAGAGATCTCATGTTCATAGATTGTTTTGAAGGCACTACTCTCCAAATTGATCTATAGAATCAACAATCAGCTACCTTTTTCATAGAAATCGATCAGCTGAACCTAAAATTTCTATGGAAAGTTGAGGGGCTCGACAGCCAAAACATTTCTGCTTTTAAAACTTTTTGCCAAGCTACAGTAATCAAGATGGTGTGGTACTAGCATAAAGACAGATGTATATACAGATCGGTGTACTAGAACCATTGAGTCCATAAATGAACCCATACATTTCTGGCCAACTGATTCTTGACAAGAGTCCCAAGACAATTCAACAGCTAAGGAAAGTCTTTGCAAAGGTGATATTAGGACAACCAGATATCCACATATGAAAGAATGATGTTGGATCCCTATTTCATACCATATATAAAAATTAACGCAAAATGTCAGAGATCTAAATAAAAGAGCTAAAAGTTAATAAAATTATTACAATAAAACATACAAGTAAACCTTTGTGACCTTGAGTTAGGCAATGGTTTCTCAGTCATTACACAAAAACCACAGGCAACAAAAGAAAAAGTAGGTAAATTGTACTTTACCAAAATTACAAACATTTGTGCTTCAGAGGACATTATGAAGAGAGTAAAAAGACAACCCATGGAATGGAAGAAATTATTTGCAAATCATTTATCTATCTGATATGGGTCTAGTATCCAGAATATACAAAGAATTCTTAAAACTCTATAAAAAAAAGACAAATAATCCCATTTAAAAATTAAAAAAAGGTCTATGGCCATGCTACCCTGAACAAGTCTGATCCTGTCTGATCTCAGAAGCTAAGCAGGGTCGGGCCTGGTTAGTACTTGGACGGGAGACCACCTAGGAAGACCAGGTGATATAGTTGTAAAAAAATAAAAAAATAATTAAGGGATTATAAACTGGCAAGGTCCTTGCAATCTGTGAGGTCAACCAAGGGTTGAATATGAAATGAAATGAAATGAAATGAAATGAAATGAAATGAAATGAAATGAAATGAAAGGAATGAAATAGAATAAAATGAAAGAAGTGGAATGAAATGAAATGAATGAAATGGAATGAAATGAAATGAATGAAATGGAATGAAATGAAATGAATGAAATGGAATGAAATGAAATGAGATGAAAGAAATGAAAGAAATGAAATGAAATGAAATGAATGAAATGGAATGAAATGAAATGAAATGAAATGAAGAAAAATAAAAATTAAAAAAGGGCAAATGGCATTCACGGAAAAGTGGGAGTAAGTGGTACTAATATCAGACAAAATAGACTTCAAAATAAAAAAGGTAAAGAAAGATACTG